>CM046003.1:95132605-95530150 GCA_025175895.1 Wurfbainia villosa
CTCCTTGAGAAGATCATCGTTTACGACATGCGTACAAAAGATGACCTTGATCAACTGATAATGCCATACAATCTGAAGGACATCGCCATAGTAGGTTCTAAAGAATCGCTTGTCCAAATACCTAATCGACATCGGTTGGTACGCGAGCGACCCAACCTCACTAGACTCACCCCTACGTTGTTTTATACACGAATGCAATGAATGAAATGCAATGCAGTGTGATGACGCAAATAACATGGTTAGATCAAAATGTGGTATATGTAAAAGATGGGGTTTAAGGTTTAGAGTTATACTTTGGTGCCATTATTGGGTTGAGGGTTGTGAGGGACGAACTGAGCAGACTACTTGCTGGAGAGGACGCCGGAGGAACACCGGAAAAAAGGCCTAGCCGGAACCCTAACTTCGGTGGAGGAAAACATAAGCAGGTGCCATTAGCATGATAGAAGGACCCAAAACACGAGAAGTAGAGTTAGGTTTCAAACCTAAGGGCTTTGAGTCACCGGCATGGACGCAAGACAGACGGTCGGAGAGGTTTTGGGATGATCAGAGAAGAAATCATGCGAGAAGAAGGCGTGAAGAAGCTAAACCCTAGCGGTTCGGCCTTATAAAAATGTGACGCCAGTCGACTAATGTGCCATATCAGTCGACTGTTAGCGGTCTAATGAACGGTTCACAAAATCGGCAGTCGACTGAATCGGCTCGGCACTCGACTGCTAAAGCTTCTGTGCCGAGCTACAGTAGCATCAGTCGACTGTTATGGGTCACCAGTCGACTGATGTGACAAGCACTCGACTGCTGGACTAGCCACTCGACTGTTAACTCTTCTGTCCCAAACAACAATAGCATCAGTTGACTATTATGGGTCTTCAGTCGACTGATGGACAATCAGTCGAGTGCTGGAAGCATCACTCGGCTGTTGATCTCGTGGTGTCGTGCTACAGTGTTATCAGTCGACTGATATCTGATTTTCAATTCTGAAATTAAGTGAATTTCGATTTCTTCACTCAAATTGTTTCATTTTAACATGTTTAGGCATGTATATCAAATATATTAGTGTTATGCCTGTGTTTATGTATTTGTTAATGCATTTTAGTATTTTATTTCATTTTCACAAACATTAACATCCAAGAGTTTTAAATCCTAGCATCTCATCCTTTCTAAGTGTTGAAATACACAATCAAGGTGAATGATATATTTTGTGAGATGTAATACACCATAAATATACCTTCCATGCAAACATATGGTAAGACACATGAAGCATGACAAGTAAGTGACATCAAGATATATAGTACTTGAGTGTTAATCTTAAATATAATTTCTAAACCTTAAGATAATTTTCTTGATACATGAATTCCCAAAGTGTGCCAAAACCCCAAATTGCACACTAATATCTCTAAGTCTAAATGTGCCAAGTTTAATCAATTTTTCACAATTCTCAAGGTTTATTGGCACATGCTAAAATCTTTTAGGATTAACATTCAATCTTATTTCCAAGGTATCACATAACCTTGAAAATGCTATAAAGTGTTAACTTTACTATGGTTAGGTTAACTACCCACCAATTCAAGTTAACACCCCCAACCAACTTAGCGTGATGGAATCACTCTCTTAGGAACCCAATACATATTGGAGCTCCTTGGGTTAATTAGGTATTCACTAGGGATAGCTTCCCTAGATACCCTCTTAATGATCCTCCTAGGCTTAGAAGCCTTGGTCATTTGGGTATTGCCTAGGTCAACTCTAGAGGTAACTCCCCCTTTGACCTTCTTAATGGCTTCCCTAGGTTTCCTTGAAACCCTAGCCACTAGGCATACACCTTGGTTACCCTTAGGGATGACTTCCCTAGTAACCTTGGTTTTCTTAGACTTAGGTTGAGTTCCATAATCAAATGAAACCCTATGGTAGGTCTCCTTGGGCTTAGGTTTGTAACCCAAACTTTTCTTGCCCTTAGGTGGACCTTGCTACACAGACCCTAGGTTTTGACTCCTAGACCCTAGATTTTGACAATTTGATCATTTAATTTGATTTTGCATCTTTCTAAGGGTCTTCTCCATTTTCTCAAGTTTTGACCTCAAAACTTGATTTTCTAGCTCTAATTGCTCAATTTTTAAATTTTGACCTAATCTTTGGGCATTGTTCCATTTCTTAGGCATATGTCTATCCTTCTTAGGGTTAATGCCTAAATGATCCTCTACCTTATTAATGGTTTCACTAGATAGGATTTTTCTAGGGACATTAGTCCCAAATTTCTCCTTATTTTTAACATTATAACTCTTAGCCCATAAATAATAAAATTTATTATTTTTAGCATGCTCTTTATGAAACATAGAAAGATTACTTCTAGCATACTTTTTCTTATTACTTAAAGAATGAGCATTATTTAAATTTACCTTAGGTGTTTCCTTAGAGGCTCCCCCTACATTTGATGCTCCTTCCTTTCTCCTAGGGCATTGGCTTCTATAGTGCCCTCTTTGGTGACACTTAAAGCATACCACATGCTCCTTGCTCTTAATGGTGGTGACTCCGGCATCCTTGGTCTTTTCTTGAGGTTTCGGTGCCGGTTGATTTTTCTTAACTTTCTTAGGGCACTTGCTCTTATAGTGCCCATATTCCCTACACTCAAAACACATAATATGATTTTTATTTTGAATTGATGTGCTTGAGTTACCTAGGTTAATGGTGGTGGAATTTTGGACTTCTTCATCTCTTCCGGATGTTGATGGTTCTTCTTGATTTTGCTCTTGTTCCGGAGTGGATGTACTCTCCTCCCCCTCAATCCTAGAGGTGGAGGCTTCTTGTGCTTCTTCCTCCTCTACAGACCCGGATGTTGATTCTTTATCACCCTCCGGATTCTCAAGCTCTTGTGATGAAGAGGTGCTTACTTCTTCTTGATCTTGAGAAGATGAAAACTCCTCCTCGGACTCCTCTCCTTCATGGATCTTTGTCAATTTGCTCCAAAGATCTTTGGCATCTTGATATTCACCTAGTCTAGACAAAATGTCATTAGGTATCAAATCTTCTAAAAGCTTTGTTACCTTGACTTCGGTCTTGAACTTGAGACGTTGCTCTTGTGTCCACTTCAATTTTAGGACCTCTCCCTTCTTATCCCTAAGAGGTTCAAAGCCTTCCATGATGATGAACCAATCTTCTATGTCCATCATCAAGAATGTCTCCATTCTCGCCCTCCATGTCGAAAAATCTTCTTGGTCGTATGGTGGCAGTGTGTTGATGTCCCATCCTAATTTACCTTCAAATTCCATCTTGTTCCCTATAGTATCTTTGCTCCTGGTTGTTAATCTGTAGAAGAGCCCCGGGCTCTGATACTAATTGTTGGGACCTCGGTGGCTGCTAGAGGGGGGGTGAATAGCACGTACATCGTAGATGGAGGAATTCTTTCACGATCGCGTGCTTTCTACAATTCGGTTAGTGTGCAGCGGAAATAGTAGAAATAAAATAATAACAAAATATACAAGCACACAATCACAACACGCAATATAACATGGTTCGGAACCGAATGGTTCATACTCCATGGATTGGGCACTAAAAGCCCTAGTGATGCCAACACACACCACTAATCACAAATACTCCTTCTCGATAATAAGTCGGAGGTGGAGAAACCTCTTATAGTGATTACAAAAGTAATACAACAAATGCAAGCTAATACAAGTATGAAATACACTACAAGTAAAGGAAAAACACTTTACAAAGAGATTTTGATTGCTTGCTTGGTTGCTTGCTTGAGCTGCACTTGGAGAGCCTGAAATGCACCAGCAAATCGCCCCAAATAGCCCTAGTAACCGCTGCCAAAAATCTTCCCTTCGTGCTTCTTTTAAACCTGCAACTCGGGCTGATTTTCGCCTAGCAGTCGACTGATCGGGACCATCAGTCGACTGCCCTGTAGTCGTTGTCTCACAACGACATGAGCCACATTGGATAAGTTCCAATGGATAGACCATCAGTCGACTGATCATGCCCATTAGTCGACTGATGGCTCAATCAGTCGAGTGTTCGGGTTGATCACTCGACCGAGAGCCATCTTGTGCTCATGGTGATATCGATCATTGCCATACCCTAGCGGATCGATGGCATAATCAGTCGATGCCCAATGTTGGCAGTCGACTGCTAGTCCATCTTCCCGTAGTCGAACCCTAGTCGACTCCCATCAGTCAACTGACAATAGTCCCAGTCGACTGATACACCTCAAACATGAGATTTTAACCCAAGTATGGTGCCCTCATACTTGCTAGACCACCCTTAGCCTAGACCTAAGCCTTCTAGCCACCTCCGTCAGCCTCATGCCTATCAGATACCTCCAGGTCATCCATGACTTGTTCATCCATACGCTAGCCTTCAGTTGCTTCCATCAGCTATTGTAATGCTAATGTGGTATACACTGCCAAGACACATTGGGCTTATGCTGCTAAGACTCCACTTGGACTTTATGCCGCCAATCATTAGACTTATATTGTCAAGACTTCACCCTTGGACTTTACGCCGCCAATATTCCCCTTGGACTTCTCAATTGCCAAGACTCAAGCTTGGACTTTTCCTTGCCAACCCATGTTGGACTTTCCATGCCAAGACCCATGCTTGGACTTTCCTTTGCCAAGACTCATGCTTGGACTTTCCTTGCCAACCCATGTTAGACTTTCCATGCCAAGACTCAAGATTAGACTTTTCATGCCAAGTACACAAGACTTGGACTTTTCCCATGACAATGGTCAAACCATCATCAAACATCAAGTATGACTTGGATCGATTGTACCAACAATCTCCCCAACACATGTCAGACATCAATGTTAAACATCAAAACACTACTCGAGTCAAACTCTCGATCCAACAATCGTGACATGGGTCGATTGCACCAACAATTATCATCCTACCTGGGTCTACACTGCCAAGGTACATTTGGACTTATGCCACCAAGACACATGCTTGGACTTTACGACGCCAAACATTGGACTTATGCCACTAAGACTACATCTTAGACTTTACACCGCCAATATCACACCCTTGTGTTGGTGCAATTGGCCTAGATCACGATTGACCAGACTCGAGTTTGACTCGAGCGATATTTTGATGTTCGACAAAACTTATGACAATGTGATTGTCATGGAAAAGTCCAAGTCATGGGTACTTGGCATGGAAAGTCCAAGTGGGACACTTGGCAATGGAAAAGTCCAAGTCATGGGTACTTGGCATGGAAAGTCCAAGTCTTAGGTAATTGGCATGGAAAGTCCAAGCATGGGTCTTGGCAAGGGAAAGTCCAAGCTTGAGTCTTGACAATTGGAAAGTCTAACATGGGTTGGCAAGAAAAGTCCAAAGGGTTTGATATTGGCGGCATAAAGTCCAGCGAGAGTCTTGGCAAAGATAAGTCCAATGGTTTGGCAGCGTAAAGTCCAAGCGGTGGTCTTGGCAGTGTAAACCTAAATGTGCCTTGGCAGTATAGACCAGCTTAACATGATAATAGCCGATGGAAGCACCTAAAGGCTAGCATATGGATGAACAAGTCATGAATGACTTGGCGAGATCCGATAGGCGTGAGGTTGATCGATGTGGCTAGAAGGCTTAGGTCTAGGCTAAGGGTGGTCTAGCAAGTAATGTTTGAGGTTTGTCAGTCGACTGGGGTTATGGACCAGTCGACTGGTCAAGTGTTTTGACACTTGCCAGCCAAGTCAACTTGTATCAGTCGACTGATGGGAGTCAACTGGAGTTCGACTGCAGAAAATGGCTTGGCAATGATCAGTCGACATCCGATCGATCGACCGACACAAAAGGTTCCAGAGTCGATTATTAGGGTTTGATAGTCGAGTGATGGCTTGATTAGTCGACTAATGGTCTATCCATTGGAACTTATCCAATGTGGCTCGGGCCATTGTGAGACAATGACTACAGGAGCAGTCGACTGATGGTCTCGATCAGTCGACTTCTAGGTGGAATCCAGCCCGAATGTAGGTTATAAAAGCAGCTCTGGAGAGGAATTTGGCAAGGGTTTCTTGAGGTGATTTGGAGGGGATTTGCTGCTGCAATACATACCTTCAAGGCTATTTTCATGCAACCAAAAGCAAGCATTCAAAGATCTCTTGTAAAATGTTTTCTTTTACTTGTATTGTATTTCATATTTGTATTTGCTTGTATTCATTGTATTACTTAGTGTAATCTCTTATACGAGGTTTCTCCACCTCGACGTGTTGTCGAGAAGGAGCGTTATTGTTTAGTGGTGTAGTTTGATCCGCTAGAGCTCATTTGAGCTCACCCCATGGAGTATGAACCCTAAGGTTCCGAACTACATATATCCTTGTGCATTTGTGATTTTTCTTGTGTTTTATTTTCATTGTATATTTGCGTATTTCCACTGCATACTAACATTTTGTAGCAAGCACGATCGAATTCCATCATCCGACGAAAAATACTATTCACCCCCTCTAGCGATGATCAATTCCCCAATACCTTGGACTTCCCTTGTCAACTCCATGTTGGACTTTCCAATTTCCAAGACCCATGCTTGGACTTTCCAAATGCCAAGACTCATACTTGGACTTTCCAATTGCCAAGACCCATGCTTAGACTTTTCATGCCAAGTACACATGACTTGGACTTTACCATTGTCAAGACCCATGCTTGGACTTTCCATGGCAATCACATTGTCATACATTTTATCGAACATCAAAATACTGCTTGAGTTAAACTCGAGTCTAGTCAATCGTGACCTAGGTCGATTGCACCAACAATCTCCTCCTTTTTGATGTTTGACAAAACCTTTGAGTTAGGCCCCTAACTCAAGCTATCAAATCTCATAATTCTCCCCTTTTTTTGACATACATCAAAAAGGCTCTCCCCAAGGGTATCAATGTCTCATATCCCAATGACATATATGATACCTTCACTATTCTTAGTGATAAGTCACATACCACTAAATGAGAGGCAATCCTCATTCTTCAAGTCTCCCCCTTTGAGGAAAAAATACATCTATCATCCCATGATGGATAATCTCCCCCTAAAGGCTTGCTCCCCCTTGACTATTGCACCAACAATATCTTTGGAGAGCCCATAAGCCTATAGGAACACTAAAGCATCAAAAATAAGGGAAAAAAATTCAAACTTGAACTTTCACACTCCTTAAAATTTGATTCTCACCCTAAACAACTCTCCTAATCCATATCCAATATATTTTCACCCTTCTAATGCTTTCTAAAGCATATCCTAGGGTTAGGAACAGTTAGGGTAGCCTAAACTGGCTGAAACATAGGCTAAACAACCTTGTTTATCCGAAATCAGCCTTAGCAATTGACTCGGTCAGCAACTAGTCGACTGCCCATGGTAGCATTCGACTGGTTTCTACAAATACAGAAATCCATAAATCAAAAATGAGATTCAAAAAATCATAAGTAATTATACATAATTCGAAAAATCATTAAAATTTATATGTATAATACTTATGCCAGATATAATGGGTGAAAAATATTTAGAAAATAAAATACCTATTAAATAGTGAGATTGATACAAAGTTCAAAAATAAATATAACTTTAATATTTTGAACCTACTTTGTATCAACTTCATCAATGGTGATTGCTATCAAAAGATAGAGGTTTTTTAAAATGATTTTGAAATGATTTTAAAATCTTATATTGGATCATGATCTATGGGCTCAATGCACATGGCTTGCACATTAGCTTTCCCCATGATCCATCATTATTATTTAATGAGTTCTAAGTTCAATATGATGTACTAAATAAGCATATGAACTTAATTCATTTCCTTACATCTCACATGTATCTAAGGTGTATGAAAACACATATAAGTCAATTTAATGTGAGATGTGAGTTTTTGTTCTTCCTAATCGTAGGTCTCATGTATTTTTCTAGGCAACTCTATTTGATTCCCTTATATATGGGACTTCAAATCATGACATAGTCTTTAAATCAATTTTAATTAATCCTAAATGCATGAATGATGATTATGACATAAAATGATAGCATAAATAAGCATGTGTCAATAATCATGATGTCATGACATATAAATAAAATCTAAGCACTAATATGACAAGAAAGTCAAACCTAAGCATTATCATGATATTTTATATGATTAAAATGAAATATGATGTCATGACTTGGTAAGGAAAACAAAGCATGACATATATAAAATACAAAGGTATATAATACCTAAGTGTTAAGCTCAAATTGTCATTTTCTAAAATTTACAATAATTTGCCATAACCACTCATCTCCCAAGTGTGTCAAAATCTCAAAATGGCACACCATGACTCTAAAACCTAACACATGCCAATTTGATCAATTTTTCAAACTTCTCAAATTTAATTGACATATCCTAAAATCCTTTAGGATATGAAATTAACCCTCATTTCCAAAGTATCACATAACCTTGAAAATGTCCTAAAGTGTCAACTTTGCTATGGTTAGGTTAACTACCCATCCATTCAAGGTTAACATAACCTAACCCATCTAGCATGAAGGAATCACACACCAAGGAACTCAATACCTATTAGAGCTCCTTGGGTTTACTAGGTACTCGCTAGGGATATCTTCCCTTAATACCTTTCTAATGACCCTTTTAGGCTTGGAAGCCTTGGTCAAATTGGTATTGCCTAGGTCAACTTTGGGGATAACTTTCCTTGTGACCTTCTTAGTGGATTTTCTAGGTTTCATGGAAACCTTGGCCACTAGGCATTTACCATGGTTATCCTTAGGGATGACTTCCCTAGTAACCTTGATTTTTCTAGATCTAGAAATGGTTCCATAATCGAATGGAACACTATGGTATGTCTTCTTGGGCTTAGGTTTGTGACCCAAACCTTTCTTGCCCCTAAATGGCTCTTGCCTCCTAGACCTTAAATTTTGTCCATTTGTCCCTTGACTTGGATCTTGCATCTTCCTAAGGGTCTTTTCTAATTTCTAAAACCTTGATTTCAAGGCTTGATTTTTCAACTCTAATTGTCTAATTTTTAAATTTTCATTCATTCTTTGGGCATTGTTCTTTCTTTTAGGCATATGCCTACCCTTCTTGAGGTTTATGTCTAAATGATTTTCTACTTTTCTAATTGCTTCCTTAGGTAGAATTGTTTTAGGGTTAGTGGTTCTAGAACTATCCTTAGTCATAATTTTATATGATTTAGCCCCTAAACAATAAGATCTATTTCTAGCATGCTTTTCATGATTATGAACAATAGCAAGAGTATTAAAATTACTCCTAGAATGCTTTAGAGCCTTATATAAAGAATGAGCATTATTTAAGTTTACATTAGGGTTAGCCTTAGCTCCCCCTACATGTGATGCTCCTCCTTTGCCTTTGCTAGGTTGTCTTCCCTTAGGGAATTGGCTTCTATACTGCCCCTTTTGATGGCATTTGAAGCAAACCACGTGCTCTTTGATCTTAATTATTGGGGCTCCGACATCCATTGACTTGTCCTTGACTTTTGGTACCAGTTGAGTCTTCTTAACTAGCTTTGTGTAGGGGATCATACACCGCTAGAGGGGAGGGAGAATAACATCGATGATGAAATTCGCTCATATTCGTCTCTACAATTCGTTAGTATGCAGTGGAAATAGAAAATACAATACGAATACAAACACGAGTACACAAAAATATAAGCACACACATGCACAAGACAAGATATAACGTGGTTCAGAACCTTAGGGTTCCTACTCCACGGGTCGAGCTCAAATGAGTTCTAGCGATGCAAAACACTACTAATCAAACTCTCCTTCTCGGAAAACACTCCGGAGGTGGAGAAAACCTCTTACAATAAATTACAAAAGTAATACATGAGAATACAAGAAAATACAAGAAAAATAAGTAAAGAAAATTTTCATGAGTGCTTTGAATACTTTGCTTGTTGGTTGCTTGGATGAGCTTGAAGAACTTTGAAATGCGTTTGCACTTCACCTTCAAATCGCCTCAACAACTTCTCAAAAAAAAAAACCATAGGCAAAATCCTCCACGAGCTGCTCCTTTTATCCCTACATTGATTCGATTGCTCGGCAAATAATCATCATAAGGCCCTAGTCGACTACCTACAGTGTTGTTGTCTCACAACGAGCTTAATCCACGTTGACATTCAAGCCAACGAATACACTAACAATCGACTGCCAAAGCCCGTAGTTGACTGCTCAGTCGACTATCGAGCTTTCTATCCTCGCGACCAAAACTAGTTAGTCGACTGCCCTTCATGGCAGTCGATTGCTCATGTCCAGTTGACTGCCCAATGCTATCAGTCGACTGACAAGGCCACTTGTCGCAGTTGAATGTCAGTCGACTCACGACAGTCTGCTAGTCATAATCCCAGTCAACTGATCAGTGTCGACTCAGCTACCAAGTGTCAAAACACTTGACTAGTCGACTGGTCCATAACCTCAATTGACTGACAAATCTCAAACATAAGGTTTAACCCCAAGTATGATCCCCTCATACTTGCTAGACCACCCTTAGCCTGGACCTAAGTCTTTTAGCCACCTCCATTAGTCTCATGCCTATCGGATCCCTCTAAGTCATCCATAACTTGTTCATTCATACATTAGCCTTCAGGTTCTTCCATCAACTATTGTCATACTAACAGTGTTTGCAATGCCAAGGTACATTTGGACTTACGCTACCAAGACACACGCTTGGACTTTACGCCGCCAATATCAAACCCTTGGACTTCCCAATTGCCAAGTACCCATGACTTGAACTTTCACCGCCAAGACTACACACTTGAACTTACGTGGCCAAGACTATACTCTTGGACTTTCCTTGCCAACTCCATGTTGGACTTTCCAAATGCCAAGACCCATGCTTGGACTTTCCATGACAAGTACTCATGACTTGGACTTTCCCATGCCAAATGTCTCGCTTGGACTTCTCCATCATATGGTCAACCTCTTATTAACCATCTCCCCAAACCATTGTCAAACAATGATCACTCCTTTATCAAACATCAAAACACTACTTGAGTCAAACTCGAATTCGGTCAATCATGACCTAGGCCGATTGCACCAACAATCTCCCCCTTTTTGATGTTTGACAAAAACCAACACCTTTGAGTTAGGCCACCTTACTCAATCCAATCCTCCCAATTCTCCAAATTGGGAATTTCCAACTTCTCACTCAAATTCTTCCCCTTTTTGACATACATCAAAAAGGTTCTCCCCAAGGGTATCAATGTGTCATATCCAATGAGATCTTACAATCTCCCCCTTGGTCCAGAAATATCTAGAATGCCTTCATTCTTCCTAGTGATAAATCTCATATCACTAAAGAAAGGCAATCCTCCAATCTTCTCCCATTCTCTAAATTCTCCCTCTTATGAGGAAGAAACATCCATCATCCCATGATGGATAACCTCTCCCTAAAGGCTTGCTCCCCCTTGACCATTGCACCAACAATATCTTTGGAGAGTTCCTAAGCCTAAAGGAATACTAAACCATCAAAATTATGGGCAAAAGTTCAAACTTGAACTTTCAAACCCCTTGAAAATTGATACATCACCCTAAACAACTCTCCTAATCCATATCCAATGGATTTTCACCATTCTAATTCTTTCCAAAGCATATCCTAGGGTTAAGAGCAGTTAGAGAACCTAGAAATAGCTGAATATGGGCTAAACAAACTTTATTTACTCGAAATCAGCATTGGCAATCGACTATGTTAGCTACTAGTCGACTGCCCTTAAGACCAGTCGACTGCCATGAATGGCAGTCGACTGATTTCTGCACTGTGCAAAAATCAGAGTTTAGAAATAAATTTTGGTAATTTATAAGTAATTATACATAATATAAAAATCATGAAACTTCATATGTATAATACTTATGTCAATTATTATGGGTGAAAAATATTTAAAAAAAATACCCATAAAATAATGATATTGACACAAAGTTCAAAACTATTGAAAAGTTCAAAGTTTTGACCCTACTTTGTATCAACTCTATCAATGGTGATTGCTATCAAAAGATAGACATCACCAAGGTTTTTTAAAATGGTTTTGAAATGATTTTAAAACCTTAATTTCAATCATGGTCTTTGGGCTAAGTATATATGACTTGTATACTAGCTTTCTTCATGATTTGTCTATGATATATGATGAGTTTGAGTTCATCTAGATGCAACATCTATGCACCTTGAACTTAACTTATTTTCCCAACATCTCACTTGCATCTAAAGTGTATGAAAACACATACAAGTCAAGTGTTCTTGTGAGATGTGGGTTTTGGTTATTTAGGGTTCATGCATTTTCTAGGCAACTCTATTTGATTCCCTTATACATGAGACTTCAAATCATGTCATTGTCCTTGAATAAATTTTAATTAACTTAAATACGTGAATGATGATTATGGCATAAATGATAGCATAGATAAAAGCAAGTGCCAAAAATCATGATGTCATGGCATATGAAGACAATCTAAGCATGAACATGACATAAAAATTAAACCTAGACATTATCATGACATATAAAATGATAAAATGAAATATGATGTCATGACATGGCAAGGCAAATAAAGTATGACAACTTTAAAATACAAAGGTATATAATACCTACGTGTTAAGCCCAAATTGTCGTTTCTAGAATTAAGTCCATATTTGTCATAATACTGCTTATCTCTCAAGTGTGTCACAAACCCAAAATGATACACTATAACCTCTAAACCTAATTGTGCCAATTTTATCAATTTTTCAAAACTCTCAAATTTAATTGGCACATCCTAAAATCCTTTAGGACTATAAATTCAACCTTCATTTTCAAGGTATCACATAACTTTGAAAATATCCTAAAGTGTCAACTCTAACATAGTTAGGTTAACTACCTATCCACTCAGGGTTGACACACCCTAACCCATTTAGCATGAATCAATCATGCTCCTAGGAACCCAATACCTATTGGAGCTCCTTGGGTTAACTAGGTATTCACTATGGATAACTTCCCTAGATACCCTTCTAATGACCCTTTTTGGCTTGAAAGCCTTGGTCAATTGGGTCGTGTTTTGGTCAACTCTAGGGATAATGTCCCTTGTGACCTTCTTAGTGGCTTTCCTAGGTTTCATAGAAACCTTGGCCGATAGACACGATGGATTGTATTCCATACTGTTGTATATTTTGGATCATTTATTTTGGGATTTTATCCTATGTTGTTTCCACATTTTGAGTGTATGGTTGTGTTGTATATATTTGACCTTTATTATGGATTTGATTTGGATGTTGGTTTCAACTATGTTTTCTTGTTGTGTCAATGTCGTACCGGTATGCATATATTTGAGTTCTTGTATCTTTATTATTTGTTGGTGTATTCCGCTGTGTTTTATGGCTTATCTATGATAGTAGCTATTTGGGCCATGTATCAGTAGCTTCTCTTATATTATCACAAGAGGGTACCGTCCAGTTGAGGGACAAATATACTCTCGGGGCGTGACAATTTTATTGGTATCAGAGCCCTAGGTTGTGAAGTCCACTTTCGGATTTTATTTCATTTGGACATCAAGTTTTGTTTTACTCGGTTTTGTTTTTGTGAGTTCTGAAATCTGGCTATAGTGGGACATCTCCGAGCTACAAGGTTTAAGGTATGCTAATTGTTATCTCATATCCTTTGTTGACTATGCATTTAGTTGCTTATAATAGGGAGTGACATGTAGTGTGTTAGTCACTATTCATAACCGTGGTTTGAGTTGACCACGGGAATGACATGTTGAGTCTATTAGACATGTACCTATTTTCAAAAAGGTGAATTACCTTTGAATGTCGATTGATACCGAGTCGGATAGCAGGGATCAGGTTGTCACATTTCTTGTGGAGATCAAAGATTACAGTCTTAGGGATTTTCACTAATTATGCTAGTCAAATCATTACCTGTGGGGTAATGGACAAGCAAGTATACTATTATTGATGCAGATAGTAGAGGGTTAGTATATGGTGTTTCATAGGGATTTTGATCCCTGAGTTGTTCGTGATAGGTTGTATAACTTTGAAGGTACTTTTAAGTACTTAACTCGTGTTATATATGTTGGTGCAATCGGCCCAGGTCACGATTGACCAGGACTCGAGTTTGACTTGAGTGATGTTTTGATGTTCGACAAAAACATATGACAATGTAATTTTCATTTGGTAAAGTCCAAGTCTTGAGCACTTGGCATGGAAAGTCCAAGTGGGACACTTGGCACATGAAAAGTCCAAGCATGGTCTTGGCATTTGAGAAGTCCAACATGGGTTGGCAAGGGAAGTCCAAGCATGGGTCTTGGCATGGAAAGTCCAAGCATGGTCTTGGCATGGAAAGTCCAACATGGGTTGGCAAGGAAAGTCCAAGCATGGTCTTGGCATGGAAAGTCCAACATGGGTTGGCAAGGGAAAGTCCAAGCATGGTCTTGGCATGGAAAGTCCAAGCATGGTCTTGGCATGGAAAGTCCAACATGGGTTGGCATTTGAAGTCCAAGGGGTTTGATTTTGGCTGCGTAAAGTCCAAGCGGGAGTCTTGGCAGCATAAGTCCAATGGTTAGCTGCGTAAAGTCCAAGCGGGAGTCTTGGCAGCATAAGTCCAATGGTTGGCGGCGTAAAGTCCAAGCGGAGTCTTGGCGGCGTAAGTCCAATGTACCTTGGTGGTGTAGACACCGTTAGCATGACATAGCCGATGGAAGCACCTGAAGGCTAGCGCGATGGATGAACAAGTCATGGATGACTTGGAGGGATCCGAGGCGTGAGGTCGATGGAGGTGGCTAGAAGGCTTAGGCTAGGCTATGGTGGTCTAGCAAGTATGGGGAACCATACTTGGGTTAAAACCTCTGGTGCCATGTGGCGGTCATTGGACCGGACCGATCAACTAGGGTTTAAGCTAGGTTATGGCCTAGCGATCATTTGCGAGTTAGGCGATCGGTGATGCTTTCAGCCGATCAATGATCGTGTAATCAGTCGACCGGTGCTCAAGAAATCGGCCGAGAATGGAGTCGAGACTCATTGGTCAGTGAGGACTCCATCGATCGTGATGGTCTGTCGATCGTCGATGAAGGTTCCGTTGGACTTATCCAGCGTGGATCTAGCCGTTGTCTTACGACAACAGTGGCATCAGTCGACTGATGGTCCCGATCAGTCGACTGATCAACTTTTTTCAGCACAGGTTGAAGCTATATATGGAGCTCGTGATGGAGAAAAAAAAAGGTTTCTTTGAGGCGATTTGGGGCGATTTGCTGTTGCAAATCAGGGTCTCCAAGTTGATATCAAGCAACCAAGTGATCAAGCATTCAAAGAGCATTTGTAAAGTGTTTTCTTTACTTGTATTGCTTTGTATTTCATTATATTGCTTGTATTCATCTTGTATTATTGTTGTATACATTGTACAAGGTTTCTCCACCTCCGGATTGTTCCGAGAAGGAGTTATTACATAGTGGTGTGCTTGTGGCATCGCTAGGGCTCGTTTGAGCCCGATCCGTGAAGTAGGAACCGTGCGGTTCCGAACCATGTTACATACTCGTGTTCGTGTGTAATCGTCTATTTCGTTATTGTATTATTTCTATTTCTGCTGCGCTAACGAAATTGTAGACACGAACGCGAAAGAATTCAATTGACGCTATTCACCCCCCCCCCCTCTAGCCATTCTAAAATATCCCTAACAATATAGAGAAAGTAGAGTTAGTTTCATACCATTATCATGATCAAGCCGATACTTGGTGGAAGATGTAGAAAATAACCTTCGGAAAACAACACATCACTTGGTCACGTTGTAGTGATATTGTGAGAGAGTATTTCCCCACGTCACTTTCTTTGACTCATTGTTAGGGAATTCTCGAGTATTAATTAGGGTGATCGTTTGGTAATGGAAGTACCATGCAGAGTCATTAGACTTGAAAAGGTTACGACCACCTAATAGCTTAAGAATGTAAATGGATGTCTTCGGCCACTCACGATCTATTGGCTTACATTCGGATTAGGATGTTTGGATTTTCTATTAGATCCTGCCGAAAGGCATTGGATCGAGTCATGAGTATAGAAATGACTCTATACAAGTGTGTTAAGAATTGGAGATCGATAAGCAGACATTGCAAGTCATATATTAGAATCATAAGTCTCCGAATGTTGGACAGAGGAGCAAGATCGGAGTCATGGGTCATGAGCTACTTTCTGATCATAGAAGACCAATCGTAGATCATCAGAATCTTCTCATGCTTGTCAGCAAAATCGGAAGAAAGACTCCGAAGGGATTATGTGCATGTAGTGCAGGTCACGATGACACACAAAGTTGGATTATCCGTTGGATTAGTTCATCTATGATATTGTAAGCAACCAATACATATGAGGAGAATGTACTTTGAAGACTCAGTTGAAGACTATTGATGTTGATTTTGGGATGATGATTCACAATCTCGACAACAGAGATTATCACAGAAGATTGGGTTATCACACCAGCAGCGATCAACTACTTCAGGCATAGTTGGAGTTCCTTGATACTTCCATCCGGGATTGAGCTCAAATGAGCTCTAGCGATGCAAAACACCACTACTAATCAACTCTCCTTCTTGGAAAACACTCCGTAGGTGGAGGAAGCCTCTTACAACATATTACAAAAGTAATACAAGATAAAACAAGAAAATACAAAGTAAATACAACAAAAGAAGTAAAGAACACTTTACAAAAACTCTTTTGAATGCTTGCTTGTTTGATTGCTTGAGCCGCACTTGAAAATCCTGACTTGCACTAGAAAATCGCTCCAAATCGCCTCAAAGAACCATGCCAAAGTCCCTCTCCTCAAGCTCCTTTTAAAGCTGCAACTCGAGCTGGATTTCGCCTAGTAGTAGACTGCTCTTACCCATCAGTCGATTGCTCCTATAGCCGTTGTGAGATAACGACTTAATCCACGTTAGACAAGTTCTAATAGATAGACCATCAATCGACTGATCATACCCATTAGTCGACTGTTCATGCCTCCACTCGACTGTCAACCCTAGCAGTCGACTCGGAGACATTTTGTGCCCTTGTCCTCGACCATCAGTCGACTGACCTCTACGTCAATCGACTGATTAAGCCATCAGTCGACTACCAATGTCGATAGTCGACTGCCAAGGCCACGTGACCGCAGTCGAATGATGTGTGTAAATCATGCTATGTTTTCACTACTCCATATACATGCATTCTATCACATTTCATATCCTAAGCATGTATTTTATCATGATTCAGTTAAAGTTTAGCATATTTTGGACGAAGAGACTGCTTTTGGGTGTTTTTGTGTTAATAGGGCGAAGAAACAGGCGTATCAAAACAACACAGGCGTGTTAGAAATCAACATGCCCGTGCCATGAGAGCCAGCAGCCGACACGCCCTGGCTCACCGATTGACATGCCCGTGTCATAAGAGCCAGCAGCCGACACGCCCCAGTTCAGCTTCGACACACCCTAGTTCAAAGATCGACACGCCTGTGTCAGGGTTCCAGCAGTCGACACGCCCCAGTTTAGCTTCGACACGCCCTAGTTCAAGTGCAACACGCTCGGTGGGAAATGCACGACACGCCAGTGCCCTCATGCGGCACGGGCGTGTTGGCCTGATTCCAGGATTCCTTTTCTGCGAGCAATCAGGATCTTCGTCGGAAATCTGTAGGAAATCTATTGCCTTAATTGAAGAGGAGGCCAAAGCTATAAAAGAGAAGAGATTCTAACCCTAAGGGAGGACAGCGGGTGGTCAGAGATCAACGACAGAAGAAGATAAAGAGAAGGAGTCGGCAGAAGAAGGATATGGCACCCAGTATCGTAATTTCTTTCTCTAGTAATTCTTGTCAGACTATGGAGTAGTATCCTATAATCTTAGGATGGGGGAGTAGCCCTTGACAATTTATGACGGATGATATAATCTATACTACCCGAACTATTGTTTATTTTGATCTGGTTCTTTTGGATTCTTATTGATAAATCTAAGGAGCAGAGGGGAAGTACCTAACAGTGAACCCGAGTTCCCAAAAGCCAGAACCAACTAGGGAATAACTCCTACTAGTAGCGGTAGTGTATCTATGAGGGCTTGCGGGGGTCTCGTGACAGGTCTCCTTAGCTGATTATGGTCCCGTGTGCAAGCCTACCGTGAAGAGGAAATTTGACTCTAGAGGAACTCTCATGAATTTAATGGATCTATCAAACCCAGATTTTACCAAGTAACGGAGGTAAGACATAGGGAGGTTTGCGGGGGTCTCGTGACAGGTCCCCTTAGCTGATTATGATCCCCTATGCTCGAACACCGTGACAGGTAAATTGAGTTTGATAGGTACAGTTAACGTAGACCTCGAAAGGGGCCGTTGATTTACCTTAGGATAGGTTCCATCAAAACAACTCTAATAAGGGTAGGAAAGAATTAAATCACCTTATAAATCATCGACGTGGTGAAACCCATATCCTGAGATTCTCCTCAACTCTTGACTTTCAGCTCGTTCTTCTCATTCGTCGTTCTTGACTTCTCAGGTTCTTTGCTTAAACAACAATTCGATTGACTAGATAACTTGGTATCACGACCACTTAATTGACCCAATCCTGTGGGATCGATATTTTATTACTTGGCGACAACCGTGCACTTGCGGAAAATAACACATCAAGTTTTGGCGCCGTTCTGCGGATTGGCACTCAATATTGAATTGAGCGTGATTTAGTTAATCTAGATTTACATTTTACATTTTTATCTTTCTTTTGTCTATTCAATTCTTGTTTTGGGAGCCTCTCTTGTCGTTGCATGCATGATTTAATAGGGAAATCATCGATATTGATCCCGAGATAGAGAGAACGTTCCTTGCTAGAAGAAGATTTCAAAGAACGACAGAAGAAAATCGACCTCCAACATGGTGATCGAATGAGAATAAACCTCTAAGGGATTATGCAAAGACCTAGTACAAGGATTGAGATCAGTATTAGAAGACCCTATTGAAGCGAACAATTTTGAATTAAAACCGGCTCTACTATCCATGGTCCAACAAAGATCAATTCGGAGGAGCACTCACTTTGAAGATCCAAATTTACACTTGGAAGTATTTTTGGAATTTTGAAACTTTAAACTCGAATGGAGCCTCGGTGATGCTATTAGATCGCGCTTGTTTCCTTTCTCATTATGGACAAAGCTAGAGCTTGGCTACACTCTCTTCCAGATTGTATAACTACAGGATCACTGGAGCAAAGATTCTTAGACAAGTATTTTCCACCCAAAGAAAAGCGCAAGTCTTCGTCATCAAATCACGAATTTTGCGCAAAAGGATGGAGAAACATTATTTGAAGCCTGGGACAGATTTAAGGGATTACTACAGCAATGCCCTCATCATGGGCTGGAGAAGTGGCTCATTGTCCATACTTTCTACAATGGAATCTCGTATGCTACTAAAGTTTCTCTTGATTCTGCTGCGGGAGCTCTTATGAACAAAACATTGGATGAAGCTTTTGAGATCATCGAGAATGTGGCAATGAATTCTCACCAATGGGCTCAACGAGGATATCAAACTAAAATGTCGTAAGTTTGAGGTAAGTACCATTGATCTACTCGGCAAAAGTCGATCGTTAACTCAAAAGCTCGAACATTTTAATGTATCGGTATAAACTCATCTAATGTCACTTGCGAGATCTGGTGGTGTAACAGGACATGTAGCGATGAATTGCCAAATCCTACACGCACCATCCAAGGAGGGGTTGAGCAAGTGGATGCGCTAAATAATTTTAATCGAAGCCTAATGGTGGCAACCCTTACTCAAACACGTATCAATCCGGTTGGAGGAATCATCCCAACTTTTCAGATAGAGCAAATCAAAATTCTTCGGTGAACAATTTTGGAGCACCTTCGATTTCGCGGGACCCAAGTCGAGCTTAGAAAAGATGATGGAAAATTTTATTACGTGTCAGGGGAAGATAAATGATGAATTTCGGCAGCATATTGTAGAATCAAATAGTCAACATCAAAATAATACCGAGGCAATCAAGCAATTGGGAAGCAAGGTTGATAATTTGACTAATCACACAAGAATGCTGGAAAATCAAATTTCCCAAATGTCATTTCCAAGATCAAGGGCGTGACAGTTTCCGGAAATTGAAGTAAACCAGTAGAGCATTGTAATTCTATAAGTTTGAGAAGTGGAAGGATTTTAGAAGGAGATGAGCTCAACAGCCTCCGACACGGCGTGTCGAGTTGGAAGAAGACAAAGACGCTGGCTGGGATTGCGACGCTGGGAGCGCGAGCACGCCTATGTCGCGCTTAAACGGGTCAGGTATTTGCGTAAGAGGAGCTCCGACACGCCTATGCTGCGGATAGCCTTCTAAAGCCGAACCGAGCACGCCCTAACTTTCCACTCACGATCCTTGGCCGTCGGTCTCTCTCTTAAGCAGCCGTTGAGCTAACCTGCTGTCTCTCCATCACCAACGCCATGAGCAAGCGGGTGAAGACTAGAGGAGGAGCTTCTTCCTCTTCGGCAAGGGACAAGGGGAAAAGAAAAGCTCAGGATTTGGGTAACGAACCTCTCCTCCGACCTCTAGCCATCCATATGGAATTATTTTTAGAGATGATGTTATGAAGACTAAATTGATGGCTTGAAAAAGGAAGTTAATATCTACAAGAACTATAGACTTCTACACGTTGACCACCTTAGGGTTAAGAGATGACATAACTTGGTTAACCAATAGGATAGGATGGACCGAGTTTATCACGCACCATCATCTTACTTACCCGAGCATCACTCTTGAATTCCTTAGCTCCTATCCACAAATCTGCAAGGAAAGGATTGTGAGGAAGGAAAAATAAAATTTAGATTAATGAACCATGAGTTTACCCTTTCTTTAAGTGATTTTAATACGATATTTGATTTTCCTAGTGGAGGGGAGAGGCAAATTCATAGACATTTTATTGACCATCAATTTTGGAGATTAATTTACGATGACCCTCGCCCTATGATGCATCTAGGTCCAAATCATTTAACATCCCTAATCCTACTTTTCGTTATCTCCTTAGATTCATGGCTAATACAATCTCGGGAAGATATGATAGTGCGAGGGTGGCTAAGCAGTGAGTTACAATTTTTATGGGCCATGTTAAATGAAGTTAATATTGATTCTGGAGCCCATATGGTTAGACATCTAGTTAAGGTTAGTAATAGCCCATCCGGAGTCATAGTCATAGGTGGTATTATCACTAGGATTGTCGTAGCCTTAGGATGTGATTTAGATGACCTTGAATATTGTCCCGCTAGCCCTAGATTGGATTTGGATGCGTGTATAAATATGAAGATGATTGAGGCATGTGACGAGGATATCGCGTGTTAAGAAATGGAATTAAAATTCCTCTTAGAACCACGAGCGGATAGCATGACGTACTTCATCCAATTGGCTTTTTAGAGATGTCTAGGAACCCTTTCGCCTCTAACGCCTATGCTCCATCACCCCCTCCTAGGGAGCCATCTCACATAACCCCTGAGCCATCACATTCGACTCCTGAACCCCCACGATTTCCTACTGACAACGTTTCTATAGGGTACTCTTCTTTTGATTTTTCAGGATTCCGATCATCATTCGAAGCTTTCAGGGTTGAACATACCTCGCACATAGGTATGTGGGATCGGTATGCCCAAGCTACGGAGGAGCACCATCGTATAGTGACACAACATTTGGATAGGGCAGCTAATTTTTACAGGAGAGCTGATGAGTTTTTCACTGCTGAGTCCGCCCGGAGGGAAGATGATGATAGATTTCAGAGTGAGTGAATTTTACGGGAGCGGCAAATGACGTAGGTGGGCAGAGGAGGATGCTAGTAGTGAAGATGATGACCATTGACCACCTTGAACTATTTTGTGAGTTTCGATGCACATCCTTTATTGTTTGTTTTATCTCTACTTAGATTTTTAGTTTGGTTACTGCCATCTTGTTGCATCTTTTCATATATCATAACAGTGCATATTTTTTTTTCATCTAGCAAATACAACCAACATTGGTCGGATCATGATATTCCTTTTGCCTATTTGATAAGAACCCTATTTCACTTCTAACACGGTCTATAGGTCCGAGGTATCCAAAGAAAAGATTTAAATCCCCATATCGACCAGTACTCGATTTTCCATTGGAGACTTACTTGCGCAACTTGGTTACTGGAGAAACACTTTCACTAGAAGTTGTTAAAAAAAAGGGGTTACGGGAATTGTTTTCAAGCACCCCTTTGAGACCAAGTAGTTACTGGGGAAACACCTAAAAGGTGCCCCTTTGAGACTAACTAGTTACTGGGGAAATGCTCTCTATAATTCCTTTCCTTCTCTCTTCTTGGAAAGTGCTCCTTTGAGACCTTTTGATGATAGGTAAGAATGATCCATGCATTAAGGCAGGTAAGTGCCTCTATGCCGGAAATAAGAATATTCTACGATAGAAGGGATGTCAAGTCCAGATTGGTGTCCAATGACTTTAGTCCACCTTTTCACGTGCACTATATAGGGATCTTTCAAACTTGGCAACTAGGAATGATTTGAAAAGATTAAGATCAGATTGTATACCTCTGGATGGTGTCTAGCATTTCCATAATTAAGTTGTCTTTTGGGTTTTCTTTGCTTGAGGACAAGCAAAAGTTTAGGACTAGGGGATTTTGATGTGTGTAAATCATGCTATGTTTTCACTACTCCATATACATGCATTCTATCACATTTCATATCCTAAGCATGTATTTTATCATGATTCAGTTAAAGTTTAGCATATTTTGGACGAAGAGACTGCTTTTGGGTGTTTTTGTGTTAACAGGGCGAAGAAACAGGCGTATCAAAACAACACAGGCGTGTTAGAAATCAACATGCCTGTGCCATGAGAGCCAGCAGCCGACACGCCCTGGCTCATCGATTGACATGCCCGTGTCATAAAAGCCAGCATCCGACACGCCCCAGTTCAGCTTCGACACGCCCTAGTTCAAAGATTGACACGCCTGTGTCAGGGTTCCAGCAGCCGACACGCCCCAGTTTAGCTTCGACATGCCCTGGTTCAAGCGCAACACGCTCGGTGGGAAATGCGCGACACGCCAGTGCCCTCATGTGGCACGGGCGTGTTGGCCTGATTCCAGGATTCCTTTTCTGCGAGCAATCAGGATCTTCGTCGGAAATCTGTAGGAAATCTATTGCCTTAATTGAAGAGGAGGCCAAAGCTATAAAAGAGAAGAGATTCTAACCCTAAGGGAGGACGGTGGGTGGTCAGAGATCGACGACAGAAGAAGATAAAGAGAAGGAGTCGGCAGAAGAAGGATATGGCACCCAGTATCGTAATTTCTTTCTCTAGTAATTCTTGTCAGACTATGGAGTAGTATCCTGTAATCTTAGGATGGGGGAGTAGCCCTTGACAATTTATGACGGATGATATAATCTATACTACCTGAACTATTGTTTATTTTGATCTGGTTCTTTTGGATTCTTATTGATAAATCTAAGGAGCAGAGGGGAAGTACCTAACAGTGAACCCAAGTTCCCGAAAGCCAGAACCAACTAGGGAATAACTCCTACTAGTAGCGGTAGTGTATCTATGAGGGCTTGCGGGGGTCTCGTGACAGGTCTCCTTAGCTGATTATGGTCCCGTGTGCAAGCCTACCGTGAAGAGGAAATTTGACTCTAGAGGAACTCTCATGAATTTAATGGATCTATCAAACCCAGTTTTTACCAAGTAACGGAGGTAAGACATAGGGAGGTTTGCGAGGGTCTCGTGACAGGTCCCCTTAGCTGATTATGATCCCCTATGCTCGAACACCGTGACAAGTAAATTGAGTTTGATAGGTACAGTTAACGTAGACCTCGAAAGGGGCCGTTGATTTACCCTAGGATAGGTTCCATCAAAACAACTCTAATAAGGGTAGGAAAGAATTAAATCACCTTATAAATCGTCGACGTGGTGAAACCCATATCCTGAGATTCTCCTCAACTCTTGACTTTCAGCTCGTTCTTCTCATTCGTCGTTCTTGACTTCTCAGGTTCTTTGCTTAAACCACAATTCGATTGACTAGATAACTTGGTATCACGACCACTCGGTAATTGACCCAATCCTTGTGGGATCGATATTTTTATTACTTGACGACAACCGTGCACTTGCGGAAAATAACACATCATCGAACGCCAGTCGACTGCTCAGAGTCAACTCGGCTGCCAAGTATCAAAACACTTGACCAGTCAACTGGTCCATAACTCCAGTTGACTAATCATACAAATCAGTCGACTGTTCATGCCTCCACTCAATTGCCAAACCCTAGCAGTCATTCGGAGACATTCTGTGCCCGTGTCCTCGACCATCAGTTGACTGATCAAGCCATTAATCGAGTGCCCAATCGGCGATCGTTGCGAAAACCAGCGATCACGATTGAAGGCGATCGACTCGGTCGATTGGTCATAATCGGCCGATCGCTCGAGTCAACTCAGCTTCCAAGTATCAAAACACTTGACCAGTTGACTGATCCATAACCCCAATCGACTACTACACCTCAACCATGAGGTTTACCCTAATTATGATACCCTTATACTTGCTAGACAACCCTTAGCCTAGACCTAAGCCTTCTAGCCACCTCCATCAACCTCACGTCTATCGGATCCCTCCAAGTCATCCATGACTTGTTCATCTATACGCTAGCCTTCAGGTGCTTCCATCGGCTATTGTCATACTAACATGGTCTATACTGCCAAGGCACATTTGGGCTTACGCTGCCAAGACACATGCTTGTACTTTACGCCGCCAAACCATTGGACTTATACTGCCAAGACTCCACCCTTGGACTTTACGCCGCCAATATCAACCCTTGGACTTCCCAAATGCTAAGTATCCATGACTTGGACTTTCACAATTGCCAAGACTCAAGCTTGGACTTTCCCTTGCCAAACCATATTGGACTTTTTATGCCAACCCATGTTGGACTTTCCAATTGTCAAGACTCAAGCTTGGACTTTCCCTTGTCAACCCATGTTGGACTTTCCATGCCAAGTGTCCCACTTGGACTTCTCTATTATATGGTCACCATGACAACCATATAGTCAACCCATTGTCAAACAATGGTCAACTCATCGTCAAACATCAAAATACTACTCGACTCAAACTCGAGTATGGTCAATCGTGACCTGGGTCGATTGCACCAACAATCTCTCCCTTTTTGATGTTTAACAAAAACCAACACCTTTGAGTTAGAACACCAACTCAATTCAATCGTCCCAATTTTCCAAATTCGGAATTCCATTTTCCCTTAATTCTCCCCCTTTTTTACATACATCAAAAAGGCTCTCCCCAAGGATGTCAATGTCTTATATCCCAATGAGATCTTACAATCCCCCCCCTTGGTCCAAAAACATCTAGGATGTCTTCACTCTTCCTAGTGATAAGTCCCATATCACTAAAGAGAGGCTATTATCACTTCTCTAAAAACTCAAAATTCTCTCCCTCATGAGGAATAATACATCTATCATCCCATGATGGATAATCTCCCCCTAAAGACTTGCTCCCCCTTGACCATTGCACCAACAATGTCCTTGGAGAGTCCCTAAGCCTATAGGAACATTAAACCATCAAAATTAAGGGAAAAAGTTTAAACTTGAATTTTCACACACCTTAAAATTGATACATCGCCCTAAACAACTTTCCTAATCCATATCCAATGGATTTTCACCCATTATCATGCTTTCCAAAGCATATCCTAGGGTTATGAGCAGTTAGTGTAGCCTAACACAGCTGAAACATGGGCTAAACATCCTTGTTTATCTGAAATTAGCATTGGCAGTCGACTTTGTCAGGCATCAATTGACTGCCCTTGACGCCAATCGACTGCCCTAAGTTGCAGTCGACTGATTTCTTCAAATGCAGAAATTCAGTTTCAGAAACATAATTGGAAAATACATAAGTAATTATACATAATTTAAAAAATCTTGAAACTTCATACGTATAATACTTAAGTCAATCATAATGGGTGAAAAATATTTGAAAAATAAAATACCCATTAAATATTGATAATTATACAAAGTTTAAAAAACAAAGAAAAACTTCAATGTTTTGACCGTACTTTGCATCAACTTCATCAATGGTGATTGCTATCAAAAGATAGACTTCACCAAGATTTTTTAAAATGGTTTTGAAATGATTTTAAAAACCTTAATTCCTTTTCCTAACATCTCACTTGTATCTAAGTGTATGAAATACATACAAGTCAAGTGTTCTTATGAGATGTGGGTTTTGGTTATTTAACATTTCATACATTTTTCTAGGCAATACTATTTGATTCCCTTATGCATGAGACTTCAAATCATGTCATTATCCTTAACTCAACTTTAATTAATACATGAATGATGATTATGGCATAAATGATAACATAATTAAGAAATATGTGCCAATAATCATGATGTCATGGCATAAAATTAAATTTAAATATACATGACATAAAAACTAACCTAAGCATTATCATGACATTTGATAATAAAAATAAGATATGATGTCATGACATGGTATATGACAATCAAAGCATGAAAAATAAAATATAAGACATAAGAATACCTAAATTTTAATATTAGTTGTCATTTGTTAGGATTATGTTCATTTTTCCATGATATCACCTATCTCCCAAGTGTGCCAAAATCCAAAATGGCACACCATGACCTCTAAACCTAGTTTGTGCCAATTTGATCAATTTTTCATAGTTCTCAAGATATATTGGCACATCCTAAAAACTTTTAGGATTAAATTCAAACCACATTTCCAAAGTATTCCGTTACTTTGGAAATGACCTAAAGTGCCAACTTTGCTATGGTTGGGTTAATTACCTATCCAATCAAGGTTGACACATCCTAACCCATTTAGCATGAATCGATCACGCTCTTAGGAACCCAATATCTATTGGAGCTCCTTGGATTTACTAGGTATTCCTTAGGGATAGCTTCCCTAGATACCCTCCTAATGACTCTTCTAGGCTTAAAAGCCTTGGTCATTGTGGTCTTGTCTAGGTTAACTCTAGGGGTGACTCCCCTTGTAACCTTCTTAGTGACCTCCCTAGGTTTCATGGAAACCTTGGCCACTAGGCACCTAAATTGGTTACCCTTAGGGATAACTTCCCTAGTAACCTTGGTCTTCCTAAACCTAGATTGAGTTCAATAATTGAATGGAACATTCTGATAGGTCTTTTTGGGCTTAGGTTTGTGACTCAAATCTTTCTTGCCCTTTGATGGTCCTTGCTTCCTAGACCCTAGACTTTGACTCCTTGCTCCTAAATTTTGACTATTTGACCCTTGTATTTGATTTTATATTTTCCTAATGGTCTTCTCTAATTTTTCAAGTTTTGCCCTCAAAACTTGATTTTCCAATTCTAATTTCCCAATCTTTGAATTTTCATTTTGCCTTTGGGCATTACCATTTCTTCTAGGTATATGCTTACCCTTCTTAGGGTTAATGCCTAAATGGTTTTCTACCTTCCTAATTGACTCCTTAGGTAGAATGGGTCTAGAGTTGTCATTTTTAGATTTGTTCTTAAGTAAAATAGACCCAGATGATCCTTAGACCTATAATTACAACTCTTAGCACCTAAGTAAAAATATTTATTATTCCTAGCATGCTTTTCATGAACAATAGAAAGAGTGTTTAAATTATTTTTAGCATGCTTTTTGACATTAAAACTAGAAGGTGCATTACTAAAATATACCTTAGAGTTTGCCTTAAAGGCTCCCCCTACATGTGATACTCCTTCTTGAGTCTTTTTCCTCCCCCTAGAGCATTGACTCCTATAATGCCCCCTTTTATTGCACTTGAAACACACCACGTGCTCCTTTCTCTTATGTGTTGGGGCACCGACATCTTTGTCCTTTGGCACCGATTGAGGCTTCTTGACTCTTTTCGGGAACTTACTCTTGTAATTCCCAACTTCTCTACACTCAGAGCATATGATATGATTTTTATTTTGAAAAGAAATGCTTGAGTTACCTAGGTGATGGTGACCCAGTGTCGGAGTTAGTCTTCACTTTTTTCGGAGGTTAAAGCTATTTCTTGATTTTGCTCCGGCTCCAGTGATCTAGTATCCTCCCCCTCAATCTGAGAGGTGGAGGCTTCCTCCAATTCTACTTCTTCCATCGATTCAGTTGTTGACTCCTTCTCAACTTCCTAATCCTTACTTTCTTGTGAGGAAGAGCTTGCTTCTTCGGTCTTCTTGTCCAATTGAGTCGAAGAACATTCTTGTTCCTTAGACTCCTCTATCTCTTGAGCCATTGAGGGTTCTTCATGGAGCTTAGCAAGTTGCTCCAAAGCTCCTTGGCATCCTTACAATCTCCTAATCTATACAAAACATCATTAGGGATTACACTAAGTAATATACCCATTACCTTGTTATTTATGTTGTAGTATCAGAGTTGTTCTTTGCTCAACTTCTTCTTCTTAATCCTTTTTCCTTCTTCGACCTTTGGAGCGTCAAACCCTACCATCACACTAATCCAATTATCATATTCGGACATTAGAAAATATTTCATTCTTACCACCCATAGATTAAAATCCTTGTCTCCATAGAGTTCGTATGGCGACGACGCATTGATGTCATCACCCAATCTTTCTTCAACCGTCATTTTCCTTCCTCTAGCGTGCTCCCTCGGATGTGAAGCCGGTGAAGAGCTCCTAGCTCTAAAATTGACATGTTTAGCCCCTAAGCAATAAAACCTATTGTTGGTGCAATCGGCCCAGGTCACGATTGACCCGGACTTCGAATTATTTCGACTAGTGTTTTGATATTGTGTTTTTATGTTTAACGATGAGTTGACTATTATTTGACAATGGGTTGACTATATGGTTGACATGGGGTTGACCATATGATGGAGAAGTCCAAGTGGGACACTTGGCATAGAAAGTCTAGCATGGGTTGGCAAGGGAAAGTCCAAGCTTGAGTCTTGACAATTGGAAAGTCCAACATGGGTTGGCATGGAAAGTCCAACATGGGTTGGAAAGGGAAGGTCCAAGCTTGAGTCTTGGCAATTATGAAAGTCCAAGTCATGGGTACTTGGCATTTGGGAAGTCCAAGGGTTGATATTGGCGGAGTAAAGTCCAAGGGTGGAGTCTTGGCAACATAAGTTCAATGGTTTGGCGGCGTAAAGTCCAAGTGTGTGTCTTGGCGGCGTAAGCCCAAATGTGCCTTGGCGGTATAGACCATGTTAGCATGATAATAGTCGATGGAAGCATCTGAAGGCTAGTGTATAGATGAACAAATCATGGATGACTTGCAAGGATCCGATAGGCGTGAGGCTGATGGAGGTGGCTAGAAGACTTAGATCTAGGCTAAGGGTGGTCTAGTGATGTGAGCAAAACATATAGGGTTTTAGGAGTAGTTTTCACTCACATCTCATTACATTTTATGTTAGTTTCATGCATATGTCACTTTGTTTTGCATACATTTCTTATTTTATGGTTCAGAGACCTGCTCTTTGTACTTTTGCATGCATGATAGCATTTCATGGGAAAAGGCGCACTTTCGGAGCAAAAGAAGGGCATTTTATAGCTAGACGCAGAAGGGGACACGACCAGGGCATGTGGCTACACACGGTCGTGTCCTATGGGCGAGATCAGCCACCCCAGGGGCCACACACAGCCTGATCGTGTGGAAACACACGGCCGTGTGGCGGCCCAGCAGATTGACATGACTAGGGTTTTTCCAGATTTCGCAGCGATCCGATGTGATGTCTATATAAGGATAGCTCCGCCCAAACCCTAGGAGGGAGGCACGACGGCTGGGACGACACACTGAAGCCCTAAAAAGCTTCAGCAACTCGCAACGGGGAGGAAGAACACCGCTGGAGATCTAAGTTCTGCACTTCAACGCCAGAGAAAAGGCCACATTGGCATTGTAAACTCCTGTTCTCGCACTTTATTTACTATTGATTCGAACATGAACATGCCTTGTGATTTTCCTCTCCCATCTATGGAGTAGTTTCTTCGATTCTAGGATTAGGGAGTAGCTTGTGTGCGTATGATATATTGCTTCAAATTGAATTCTATTATTGAGTTTGAATTTGCAATTGGGATTTGTTTATACCGATATCTATGTGTGTTTGGTTTTCTACCTGTTGTGCTTAGGCGATACGAGGGGTGACAGCTCTCGTATCTCAGATTTAGGGGATTTATACAAGGAACCTAGGGTTTAGGCTGATCTCCTGTAACTGTGGGTAGAAGGATGCGATAGAACTGGAAATGGTTCATCACAGGGATTGATTCGGCATCTTCGTATCGCCTATCCCATCCTTGTAAGGCAGAGATAGATCCCGATAGATGCGGTGGCTCATTGAGAGAGTGTATGATGCCCCTTCCACAAGACCATAGTTAGACGTTTAGACAACACTCAGTTGATAACATGTTTTGTGACACACAAATGAAACCGAAGTCCTAGAATCCCTTTAAAAGATCTCGCGGCAAACTTCTTTCTTCCTCCGTGTGACACCGTACTAGAGTTTAGTCCATCGACAACCCTCACAATCGCAACCTTTAGATTGACTTCTGAACAATAACATCCACTGAACAAATCAATACTCGAATTTTACTCCCTATGGGATCGATAATCTTTTTATTACTTGACGACATCCGTGCACTTGCGAGCGTTGAGCGCGAGCGCGCGCTTCGAGTCCTCAATGGTATCTGTCGTGAGATTTGAGGTCGCATTCATATGCATTAAGTTTTTGGTGTCATTACCGGAAACTGATCGATTCGATATCGAATCGAGAAGTGGATAATTAGATCGGACTTAGGATAGATTTACTTTTCTTGTTTTGTTTTATTTTATTTTATTTTATTTTCAATTTTGTTTATTCAGTTGCTCTTTCCTTATTTATAATTTCATGCATATGGTGATGCATGCTTTTACTCATGATTATTGTCAATTTAATGCAGTATTTTTTGGTAACATTTATTGTGAGCATTGTGGTGAAACATGGTATACTATTAATAATTGTCCGGATATATTCGAACCTTCACAATTTGAACAAGAAGATGTCACCTACAATTACAACGCGTGGCCACAAGATGATTCCTATTTATATAGTTATGACCATGACTACTTAAACCCTTAATATTGTCCGCCTAAATCCCGACTGGAGCAAATGATGAAAGTGTTGGTGCAGTGGGCACCTAAGTCGAACCTATGTTTTGATTATAGCAAACGATACAAAGTTAAGCTTATATTGTTATCTCACGAGCTAAATCAAGTGTGCAGAAAAGTCTCAATGCTGGAGCTGAAGGCTAGCGACACCCGGAGGAAGCCGCGGTGGTCGGGCGACACTCGAGTTACTTCGGAGGGAGCCGAAGGAATCGAGTGGAAGGCCGGAAGCAAAAGCGACAAGTAAGTATCGAGGTAAGCTCGTGTGTGCAAGCGTAAGTGAGGTCGTGTCCTTTATGCGGGGCGTCCTTGGCGGCGATCAACCCAAGACTTCCCATTGAAGGTATATGTTGATATCGGACGGCTTGTGGCCGTCGAATTCACTTGTTTTTTGAGCTATAATGCTTTTTTAGTCAAAAATCGTGGCTGCCAGTTCAACCGCCAGTTCAGCGTGGCGATTCAACCGGCGATTCAACCGTGGCGATTCAGCCGGCGATTCAGCCGGTGGTCAAAAATCAGCCTCGAGGAGTCAAGCTTTATCACCATTTTTCAAGGAGTTTTGTGCCCATTTGTGATTGGTTGAAGACCCATTCGTTGAGGGGCTTAAAGGCTATAAAAGGAGGTCCAAACCTAGGGTTTTTCATCAATTCAAAAGCTTCCAAGTGCTTCCGTCACGCTCCGACTCTCCAGACATCCCTACGACGAGCGGCTGCAGACGACGACTAAAGCTTCAACCTCCAATCCTTGAAGTCGTATAATCTTTAATTTTGTATAAGTTGTCTTTATTTTCAAGCTTTAAATCATATCAAGGAGAGGGGGAGTGTCCCTCTACCCTGAATCTTTATTGAGTTTTGTATTCGCTTAACTCCTATCTCTATCGAGAAGGAGTTCGTTTAATATTTGCCCTCCGTGCGTGGTCAAGGACCATTAGGGCCTTGGAGTAGTAGCCGTAGGCTACTGAACCAAGTAAAACCCTCGTGTTTTTATTTATTTATTGCTATCTTTCCGCTGCGTTTACTCGTGCCAATTCGAACGATTACGAAAAGTTTTTTCTTATCGCTATACACCCCCCCCTCTCGCGCTCAAATCGAACCAACAATAGCTATCAGAGCCGGGGGTTGCTAAGAGTTGGTGAAACCACCAATCTAGCTAGTTTTTACAGATTTATTTTCTTTTAATTCTATTTATTTCTATTTATTATGTTTTTTAAATTCTCTCCCTCACTACTAATCCAAGACGCGAGTCTTGGTACTTATTTTTGAGTTTATGTCTTAGCTAGCTTTTCTGTCTTCGTCTCTTTTTGTCTTTTTGTTTCAATGGACCATCTCGAGGGTTTTAGCACCGACCGACCTCCCTTTTATAAATGAGATGACTTCATTTATTTGAAGGTTCTGATAGAATGCTTTCTCAAAAACAAACTCGAGATGTGGATCATAATCCAAACGGGTTTCACACTTCCGACTAATGAAGTGGGTGACTCCTTGGATTATGATCAATGGACCGTTGCAACAAAACGACAAGTCGAAGCCGACGCCAAGGCAACACAAATCCTCCAATGCGGCCTATCCAAGGAGGAGTTAAATCGCGTCGGCCCCTTCATAAGCGCAAAGGATCTTTGGACTAAACTAATCGAGTTACACGAAGGATCGGATCAAGCCAAGGTATGTAAGCGTGATTTGTTATTCAATAAATTGTACACACTAAAAATGCAGGAACACGAATCCGCGACGCAACTCCACGCCCGTGTCCAGGACATCGTCAACAACTTACACGCAATCGGGCAAAAGGTCAAAAACCGCGACCTTATAAGGTATGTTCTAAACTCTTTTCCGAGGACTACCTTGTGGGCATCCATGGTCGATGCCTACAAGGTCTCCAAGGATCTTTCTAAAATTAGGTTAGATGAACTCTTTTTCGATTTCGAATTACATGAACAATCCAACTCGGAACCCGAGAGGGGTATAGCTTTATTTGCGAGGATCAAAGAAGAAAATCGCAAGCAAGCCACCACCAACCGAGGAGGAAGACGAGTCCAAGAAGAAGTTGACCGGAATTTGATCGAACTAATGAACCTAGCTCGAAGAATAGCCAAGGGACGAAAGCGAACCACGACTCGACCCAACCAAGGTAAACCTAAAAGTTCTAATATTAGGTGTTATGAGTGTAACAGGTTTGGACATATCAAGTCCGAGTGCCCCAAGCTCAACCACCAAGGACCTAAGCACAAGAAGGCCCTCAACGCGACATGGGAAGAAGCGTCATCCGAAGAAGACGAAGACCACGTCTTCATGGCGAAATCAATTGAGTCAGACACGGAGACCGAACCCGAACTTGAGTCAGAACCGGAGGATGATTCGGACTACGAAGCAATCTTCAAGTCAAGCCACGGATACGCATCCGGTTCAAAAGATACCCTTAAGGTGAGTCATACTTTATTTAATACTTTACATAATACGGTTAGGTTTTTGTCTAGGAAGTTAGCTAAGTCCGAGTCCAAGGTCGAGACCCTGGTTGAGGAAGTTAAACTCCTCAAACACGAGGTTTCCCTAACCTCTTCGACTAGTCGAGTTCAAGAGAAGGACTCAACTCGGGTTGAAAAACTCGAAGTTGAGAACTCACTCTTGAAAAGTCAAGTCAAAGATCTTAGGAATACGTTGGAAAGGTTTACTTTGGGATCCAAAGGACTTGACCTCCTACTTGGATCGCAAAGGGCCGTGTACAACAAGGTCGGACTAGGGTTTAGCTCAAACACGACCAATAAGTCGTATATGTCAATTGTAAGTAGACATAAAAAATGTGTCCAAGCATGGGTCCCTAAGACCACTTTGATTTCAACTCTAGGATCTAACTCGTACTGGGTTCCCAAGGACCAAATCCACTATGTGGATAGACCGAACCGATTCAACCGTCTAGGGGGAGCCAGTACAAAACATGTTTGTGCTTTAACTTAGAAATTGCATGCTTAGTTTTTTTTGTTGTTTTTTTAACTCACTTGGAATACACAAATAACCAACTAAAAAATCCTTCGAAAAGATTGAGCCTCGGGGAGCCTCTTTTCAAATAACCAACTAAAATCCTTCGAAAAGATTGAGCCTCGGGGAGCCTCTTTTCAAAAATAACTAGTTAGACTAGGAAATAGTCTTAGGTGAGTCAAGTCATCATTTTCTTGAACATGGCTTTGTCTAAGGAAGTGGTCGATGATCCGATAAAAGAAGGCCCTGTGCCTCGCCACGACCTGGAAGCCATGATCTTGAAAAGGTAAACTTGACAAGCCTTGGGTTAAATCCAAATCTAACTTGAACCTAAATCCACTTAATCAAACTTAATTGAAAATCATCTCAACATAAAATTACTTGAACCTAAATCCACTTAATCAACTTAATTGAAAATCATCTCAATATAAAATTACTTGAACCTAAATCCTAATTACTTGAACCAAAATCCACTTAATCAATTTAATTGAAAATCATCTCAACATAAAATCACTTAAACCTAAATCCACTTAATAAATTTAATTGGGAGTCATCTCACAAAAAAACACATAAGTATAACATGCTTGATCATATAGACTCGGGTGAGATGACCTAGGTTTAACAACTTACAACCAATTTAAAAATAAAAATCTAACATCCAATCCAACCACCTTGTGTGTAGGATCAATGGATGTTGGACAGTGGTTGCTCCCGACACATGACCGGGGATCAACTCAAATTCACAAAGCTTCGATTCAAACGACAAGGATCGGTAGCCTTTGGGAATAACGGCAAGCTCAAAATCATCGGATCAGGTGATATCGAGCTTAACTCGAATTTTGTTATTAAAAATGTATTACTTGTAGAGAATTTTGAATATAACCTGCTTAGCGTAAGCCAATTGTGTGACAATAACTATAAGGTCGTATTTTTAGAAAATGAATGTGTAATTAAAACAAATGAAACAGCTAAAACAATACTCAAAGGAACTAGGACAAATAACATTTATACAATGAACTTAATCAAATCCTCAGCCAAATGTCTTATGACACAGGAAGAGGAATCATGGTTGTGGCACCGACGACTCGGTCACTCGCACCCAAGACTCGTCCACAAGATGAGTCAGAGTGGCTTACCCAACCTCAACAACTTGGTTAATAAAATCTGTAATGCTTGTCAACAAGGAAAACAACCTAGGACACAACACAAGTTAACTAACCAAGAACGAACCTCAAGTGTACTTGAGCTCCTGCATATGGATCTATTCGATTCACATGGAGCCAAGTCACTCAATAAAAGTCAATATTGCTTAGTCATAATTGACGACTACTCCAGGTTTACCTGGGTTAGGTTCATCAAACATAAAAATGATACCCTAGATCAATTAATCAATCTATTCAAATTAATCGAGAATCAAAAAGACCTTAAGGTTAAAAGACTTAGAAGCGATCATGGTGGTGAATTCGAAAATCAAAGGTTCACCGACTTCTGTAACCTAAACGGATACCACCATGAATTCTCTTGCCCTAGGACCCCTCAACAAAATGGCCTAATGGAGCGGAAAAACCGAACTCTACAAGAAGCCGCTAGGACCATGTTAAACGAATATAACCTACCGATAGGTTTTAAGCGTTTAGCGGCTTGCTATGTCCAGAATAGGATCCTTATGGTAAAGAGGCACCTTAAGACCTCGTATGAGATTTATCACGATAAAATACCTAACATCAAGTACTTTAGGGTATTTGGGTGTAAGGTACATATTCTAAACACTAAGGATTACCTAGGGAAATTTACATCCAAAACCACGACCGAAATATTTCTAGGATACTCGACTACAAGCCGAGCTTATAGAGTATATAACCACGACACCCTTAGAGTCGAGGAGACTATCAATGTAGTATTTGATGAAGGACACGAACCTACAAAACCCCCGACAACCCCAATTAGCGAGCCTACTCATACTAGACCTAACTCTGACCCTGAGATCGAGTCTAATCCACATCAACCAACTTCTCTTGTCGACCAAGTGACAAGTGATCCGAGTCAAACTAGTGTTCAACCAAGTCACCCCATTGATCAAGCATTAGGTGACACAAACCCAACCCAATCTAGGATTGGACTAACCACCCTATCGATCAAGTGATAGGAGATCCTAATCTAGGAGTTCGAACTAGAGCATCCTATAGGAACCTTAGTCAAATTTCCTTAATTTCAAAGATAGAACCCAAATCAATTGAACAAGCTCTTCTTGATCCCGATTGGATTATTGAAATGCAAGAAGAGCTAGCTCAATTTACTAGGAATGAAGTGTGGGAATTAGTACCACCACCTAAAGACAAAACAACAATTGGAACAAGGTGGGTGTTTAGAAATAAGCTTGATGATAAAGGTGAAGTAGTTAGAAACAAGGCTAGGTTAGTCGCCAAAGGGTTCAGTCAAGTCGAAGGCTTAGATTACGACGAAACCTATGCCCCAGTAGCTAGACTCGAATCCATTCGAATGTTGCTAGCTTATGCCGCACATCGAGGATTTAAGCTATTTCAAATGGATGTTAAGTCGGCATTCCTAAATGGATACATTAAAGAAGAAGTTTATGTTAGCCAACCCCCCGGATTCGAAAATCTAGATAAACCCGACCATGTTCTAAAACTTAAGAAAGCTCTCTATGGACTTAAACAAGCTCCTCGAGCGGTACGAGACTTTCAATCCATCTCAAGTCAAAAGGGTTTAACCAAGGCTTAGTTGACCCAACTCTCTTCGTAAAAACCTTAGGTAAAGAAATATTCATAGCTCAAATTTACGTAGACGATATAATTTTTGGAACCTCTAACTCAGCCTTACTAAACGAAGTTCTGCTTCACTCATGGAAAGTGAGTTTGAAATGAACTTAGAAGGCGTGTTAAGTTTCTTTTTAGGTCTACAAATTAAACAAACTAAGGATGGTATATACCTATATCAATAAAAATACACTAAGGAGTTAATTAAAAGATTTGGAATGCAAGACGCTAAGATAATAAACACCCCAATGGCGATTAATGTTAACATAGGAGAAGACCTAGAAAGTAAGTCCATTAACTTAAAGTACTATAGGAGCGCGATAGGAAGTCTCCTATACTTAACTGCGAGTCGACCCGACATCCTATTCGCAGTAAGTATGTGCGCCAGGTTTCAAACCTGTGCTAAGGAGTCTCACCTAACCCTAGTTAAGCGTATCCTTAGATATCTTAAGGGTACACTTAACGTTGGTATTTGGTACCCTAGATCTACGGAGTTCGAACTAATCGGCTACTCCGATTCGGATTATGCCGGTAGTAAACTCGATAGAAAGAGCACGAGTGGTTGTTGTCAACTACTCGGCTCAAGTCTAGTGAGTTGGTGCAGTAGGAAGCAACATTGTGTTGCCTTATCTACCACCGAAGCCGAATACGTTGCGATGGGTGAGTGTGTAACTCAGCTTCTTTGGATGAAGCACACTCTCCGAGACTTTAGGTTGGACTTCACCAAAATTTTTGTAGACAACATAAGTTCGATAAATCTAACTAAGAACCCTATATGCCATTCAAGAACAAAGCATATAGAGGTAAAACACCATTTCATTCGAGAACATGTAGCCAACGGCTCCATACAACTCGAATATGTTGACTCGAAGTCTAACCTAGCAGACATATTTACTAAACCACTACCCAAGCGAATTTAGTCTCTTGAGACGAAAATTAGGCATGTGCGTAATAGAATAGGTTTTGCAAATTATATTACTACTATTTCCTACTTTTTCATGAAACTAGCATAGGTCATACCTTAGATATCATGCACCTATAGATTTAAGGAGCCAATACATCTCACAACACATAGGACTAATGTGTTTGTGTACTTAGCCACGTAGATGGGCGTGAGATGTTAGGACCTTACTCCTGGTTCCAGATGTAGAGCTAGTGCATCGCTATGAACCATGGAGTATAATCATACATACTAACCGACTCGACTCAGATCTGGTTGATCCTTCATATCAATCAAGCCAAATATGAGTCGAACATTTCATAGATGAGCTTATTTTCAATATACTATTTTAATAAAAAATGTGGAACATGCTTGGACTTTAAATTTAGCAATTATTTTGATTTCCACACACCTTACTCTTTTTTCGATATACTGCAAAAGGGGAGAAAAAGGCCAAAGTTAAGGGTCAAATTTTTTCAAATTTTTTGATAACTTAACTCTTACTTCATGTTTAAACCAAAAGTTAACTTTAGGTTTTGAGAACTTATTTAACTTTTGACAAAAGGCCAAGTTAAGAGAATTCTTAACTTATTTATGTCGTTAGTGTTTTACTTAAGGGGGAGAAAGGGCTTAACTAAAACGTTTTACTAAAGCTAATTTTAAAACGTTTTACTAAAGCTAATTTTAAGTAATGTTAATTACTTAAAGCAACCCTCAAGGGGGAGGATTAAGGTCTTTCTTCAAAGACTCACCCTCGGTCAAGGGGGAGGTTTCCTCAAGGGGGATTACTTGAAGAAAATCCTTACTACTCCAACTTAATCTTCATTTTTTTTCTCTCATGCACATTATTATTCTTCATGCTTGCTTAACTTTGTATGTGGGTTTGCCATAAATCAAAAAGGGGGAGATTGTTGGTGCAGTGGGCACCTAAGTCGAACCTATGTTTTGATTATAGCAAACGATACAAAGTTAAGCTTATATTGTTATCTCACGAGCTAAATCAAGTGTGCAGAAAAGTCTCAATGCTGGAGCTGAAGGCTAGCGACACCCGGAGGAAGCCGCGGTGGTCGGGCGACACTCGAGTTATTTCGGAGTTAGCCGAAGGAATCGAGTGGAAGACCGTAAGGAATAGCGTCTAGTAAGTATCGAGGTTAGCTCGTGTGTGCAAGCGTAAGTGAGGTCGTGTCCTTTGTGCGGGGGACGCCTTAGGCGACGATCAACCCAAGACTTCCCATGGAAGGTCTATGTTGAGATCGGACGGCAAGTGGCCCGCTGAATTCACTTGTATTTTGAGCTAAACTCCTTTTTAGTCTTCAGCGTGCTGGCGATTCAACCGGCCAGTTCAACCGGTGGTCAAAAATCAGCCTCGAGGAGTCAAGCTTTATCACCATTTTTCAATGAGTTTTGTGCCCATTTGTGATTGGTTGAAGACCCATTCGTTGAGGGGCTTAAAGGCTATAAAAGGAGGGCCAAACCTAGGGTTTTTCATCAAAAGCTTCCAAGTGCTTCCGATCACGCTCCGACTCTCGACATCCCTACGAAGCTGAGACGACGACTAAAGCTTCAACCTCCAATCCTTGAAGTCGTCGGTATAATCTTTAATTTTGTATAAGTTGTCTTTATTTTCAAGCTTTAAATCATATCAAGGAGAGGGGAACTGTCCCTCTACCTTGAATCTTTATTGAGTTTTTGTATTCGCTTAACTCCTATCTCTATCGAGAAGGAGTTCGTTTAATATTTGCCCTCCGTGCGTGGTCAAGGACCATTAGGGCCTTGGAGTAGTAGTCGTAGGCTACGAACCAAGTAAAAACCCCTCGTGTTTTATTTATTTATTGCTATCTTTCCGTTGCTTACTGCGCAATTCAACGACGATTACGAAAAGTTTTTTCTTATCGCTATTCACCCCCCCCCTCTAGCGCTCAAATCGATCCAACAGAAAGATTTCATTCAAATGAAAAAAGAGGCGAACGCTGAATTTCGACGGTGGCATTCGCAGACAGAGACTCAATATTGTTTCCAAAATGAGAACGAGAGCTATGAGTCACCATGTAAATTTTATCTAGAACCAAGTCCCCACTTAGAAGCCTTGCAAGATGAAGTTACTAGGGAATGAAAGGAGCATAGTCAACAATTCACGGAGTTTATGCGACAAAATCTGGTAGATGAAGAAACCCAATGGCTAGAAGGTGGCTTTGATGACTGGATTACACCTAATATGGCAGAGACTCACTTTGAGCGAATGAATGAGGGAGACATAGATGACATAGGAAGTAAAGTAGGACAATCCATTCAATCACTACTAGAAGGAGAACTTGAGGATTATATAATTGATACTTTAATCAAGGAGTGCATTGCTTCAATCAAAACACCTCCTAACCTCGAGGGTCTAGAAGAGCCTGCTTAACCCTCACCAAAACTTTAGTTACCAATAACGAAGCTCATCTAGTGATTTGTGATGATAAAATTTCATTCGACCTAATAGCATCTACTAATCAATCTTTTGGTGAGAATATTTGTGGTGAGTTACATTATTTACAGCATATGGATGAAACAGAATATCATGATCAAACGCTTGATGATTCTTTAAAGATAAGCATGTTCGCTCTCGAACCAAGGAAGGCAGCCAATAAATATCTTGCCCCTCCACGAGCAAGATTTAAGAGATATGGTGATAAGGGACCACAAGGGAGGAGGCATAAGGTGAGCAAATATCTTGCTCCCCCACGAGCAAGATTCAAACACCTCGAATGAAACATAGGAATAAGGTCGAGCTAAAAGACCTTAAACAAAGCACTTCTTGAGAGGCAACCCAAGTTTAGTTTTTAAGTTTTCCTTTGATTGTATTGCATGCATTTAGTTAATTTGAGCTTTGATTTCCATTTCGGTTAGCATTAGGACTAGAAGAGAACTTTGCTAGGTAAAAATAAAATCCATATTACACTAAGTTATGAGAAAATCTGACTATGCAAAAAGGGGGGGAAAAGGGGACACATGGCCTACCTGTGTGTTTTCCCACGGTCATGCCCGACCAACCCGAGGCGCACACGGCCTGGCCTTGTGTTTTCACACGGTCGTGTCGCGCAAGGGTTAAGTAGGGCAAGCCGTGTGTTTTCGCCCCATTTGCGCCGTGTGCTTCGATTTTTCTTGCCTAGCCATGTGGATCCTTCTTCCCCACCACCTAGAAGCTTTTCCAACCTTCAAGGAAGCCAAAAGAAGCAAGGATGAGGAGGACCAAGTGAGTAGCATCTCGATCTGGTGCTTCGGAGCGACGAGAAAAGAGAACCAACACCCCACAAGCTCCGGAGGAAGGTAACGCTCTTCCAACCCTTCTTTTGCAACAATGAACATAGGGATAGATATAACATGCTTTCTACTTGCAAACTCACTGCAACTAGGTATCTTGATGAAGATTTACTAGAGTCCTTAGGGTTGTTGGGTGACATTCAAGCCATATTTGTAAAAATGGGGTGGGAAAAGATAATGAGAATAAGACACACAACCTACCTTAGGACAGTTTTAAAATTTTTGAGTTCCTTAGAAGCGGAAATTTTAACGGGTAGAGAGAGCAAAGAGGGTAGGATCACCTTTAGAATATTTAACATTGAGCATGACCCTTCACCAATGGAATTCATGCTTTGGCCTGCCGAGTGGGGGAGAGAGAAGAACCCCTATTAGGTTTAACTCTCAGATATTTTGAACCGAATTGATAGGGGAGCACGCTTACGACCCTTCTAGGGCCAAAGCGTCGCGCCTCCAAAACTCTATTTTTTGATACCTCCACCGCATCATGGCCAGTACTATATTTGGTCATGGGGAGAGTGACGGTGTAGTAAGAGCTAGCGAGCTGCTTTGCCTCTGGGACATGCTATAAGAAAGGAGTAGCATCGATGTAGGGTCCCACTTCATCAGACACTTAGTGAAGATAGGCAAAGCAGCAAGAGGAGAGATTAATGTGGGAGGCCTACTTACCCACATTTGCCATAGGATGGGGTACAATTACACTGTATTAGAGAGTATAAAGGGGAGCCCTAGGATCAACCTAGGAGTGCGTATGGCGATGAAGATGATTGTAAGAGAGGGACACTCCTTATGCTTTGTAAGGAAAAACCTAACGGCCCATAGGCTCCTCGACCCTGATCGTACCACCATCACCACACGTGCCAACTTGCGCTTGGACCTGATAGTGGAGTCCCCTCCATATGAGGGACCATCCACATCAGCGCCCATATCTCCCCCTTTGCATCACTCTCCCTCCAGTCCACACATGCATAGGAGCCCACCTAGTCCACGTCGACATGAGCCTGCACTTGCACCACCACCTTTTTCTACTTTTAAGAAAGATGCAGGTACGTCGGCCTATTATTTCTCAGAGTTCCATTCGCGCCTCGACGACATATACGCCGAGCAGCAGACACAGAGGCAGTGATGGGAGGAGCAGAGCGCCTACACGTAGGGGGAGTTCCAGGGCTTCCGGGAGCACTTCCAGCGGGCTGAGGAGTTCTACAACGAGGTCCTCATCTACTTCCAGGGGGAGGTTGCCCGTCGCCAGGATGAGGCCGTCTACCGCCAGGAGATGCGACAGCACATGCATGCCCAGCAAGCATAGTGGGCTAGGGAGGAGGAGCACTGAGCAGCCGATGCATCCACCAGTTCTCAGATCGACCACATGTACATGTTGCATCAACGGCTCAGTGGCAGGTTCTCCCAGGATCCCAAGATTTCGAGGCTTCCAGACTTTCCACCTCGTCCACCATACTAGAGGTATACTTTCATTTAAGTCTGGGGGGGCCCAAATTTTATTTTATTTCTAGCAGTAGTTTCTTTCCTGATATTTGCATTATTGTTAGCATTCATTTATTCATGCATAGGTTGTTGAGTTTCTTTCAGTACTTAGTTTTTGTTATCTGTAAAGCTGCCTCAGTAATATTTTTGTTAAAAGTCTTCTTCATGAGTTGTTTCCATGAGTAGTGTAACTTTGTTTACCTTGTCATATTTTATTTTATTGGCTATGAATGAATATTCTAGACCTACACCGGTTAGCTTCTATTTTTACACCTACACATTTCGAACATTCTGAAAGAGAGAGTCTAGTACATACCTAGTTATGATTCATCTTAGTAGTTTAGTACTTTGGAATCCACATGTGACTCTAAGACTGTCATTTTAGTTACTGAAGATTGTCGGATTGTGTAAGCTCATTCAGAAAAATCAAAATCCCAGTGAGCCGAAAAATAAAAGAGAGAAAGGAAAAGAAATAAAAGAGAGAGAGAAAAAAAATGAAAAAAAAAAGAAAAGAAAAAAAAAAGAGAGATTATGAGGGATAAAAAATAGTTGTCGTGGGTGGAAATGACTATGTGCCCCTTTGAGATCGAGTTAGGTTACTGGGGAAACACCTATCAATTTCTCTCAATACCAAGCACACCTTTGAGACTTTGTGCTATATGTAGGGAACGACCCTCGCTTTGGGCAGGTAAGTGCCTAAGAGCCGGAGATCTTAGGAAAGCTATAGAATGACGACTTAACTCACCATGGAACGAGTATCCCCTAAGAATGATTCGCTTAGCACGAGCACAAGGAGCTAACTTAGTGAATTTCTAGAATATATTTATTTTGCTTTGATTGCAAATACCACTTGATAAATTTAGTTAACATGCTAAGTATAGAATAATATCCTTTTAAAATTTCATGGCACTGAGATTTGCTTGAGGACAAGCAAAGATTTAAGTCTGGGGAAAGTGATGTGAGCAAAATATATAGGGTTTTAGGAGTAATTTTCGCTCACATCTCATTACATTTTATGTTAGTTTCATGCATATGTCACTTTATTTTGCATGCATTTCCTATTTTCTGGTTCGGAGACCTGCTCTTTGTACTTTTATGTGCAGGATAACATTTCATGGGAAAAAGGCACACTTTCGGAGCAAAAGAATGACATTTTGCAACTAGACATAGAAGGGGACATGGCCAGGGCATGTGGCTACACACAGCCGTGTCCTATGGGCGAGATCAGCCACCCCAGGGCCACACACAGCCAGACCATGTGGAAACACACGGTCGTGTGGCGGCCGAGCAGATTGACACGGGTAGGGTTTTTTCCAAATTTTGCAGCGATCCGATGTGATGTCTATATAAGGATAACTCTGCTCAAACCCTAGGGGGAGGCACGATGGCTGGGATGGCACACCGAAGCCCTAAAAAGCTTCGGGAACTCGCAACGGGGAGGACAAACACCGTCGGAGATCCAAGTTCTACACTTCAACGCCAGAGAGAAAGCCACATTGGCATTGTAAACTCTAGTTCTCGATCTTTATTTACTATTGATTCGAACATGAACATGCCTTGTGATTTTCCTCTCCTATCTATGGAGTAGTTTCTTCGATTCTAGGATTAGGGAGTAGCTTGTGTGCATATGACATGTTGCTTTAAATTGAATTCTGTTATTGAGTTTGAATTTGCATTTGGGATTTGTTTATACCGATATCTATGTGTGTTTGGTTTTCTACCTGTTGTGCTTAGGCGATACGAGGGGTGACAACCCTCATATCTAAGATTTAGGGGATTTATACAAGGAACCTAGGGGTTAGCCTGATCTCCTGTAACCATGGGTAGAAGAATGCGATAGAACTGGAAACGGTTCATCGCAGGGATTGATTCGGCATCCTCATACCGCCTATCTCGTCCTTGTAAGGCAGAGATAGCTCCCGATAGATGTGGTGGCTCATCGGGAGAGTGTATGATGTCCCTTCCACAAGACCATAGTTAGACGTTTAGACAACACCCAGTTGATAACATGTTTTGCGACACACAAGCGAAACCAAAGTCCTAGAATCCCTTTAAAAGATCTCACAGGAAGCTCCTTTCTTCCTCCGTGTGACACCGTACTAGAGTTTAGTCCACCGACAACCCTCACAATCGTAACTTTTAGATTGACTTCCAAACAATAACATCCACTGAATAAATCGGTACTCGAATCTCAGTCCATGTGGGATCGATAATCTTTTTATTACTTGACGACATCCGTGCACTTGCGGGCGTTGAGCATGAGCGCGCGCTTCGAGTCCTCGATGGTATCCATCACGATATTTGAGATCGCGTTCGTGTGCATCATCTAGCAAGTATGAGGGCATCATACTTGGGGTAAACCTCATGGTTGAGGTGTAGCAGTCGATTGGGGTTATGGATCAATCGACTGGTCAAGTGTTTTGACACTTGGCAGTCGAGTTGACTCTGAGCAGTCAACTAGCCAGGAATCGACTGGCATTCAACTGCGACCGCGTAGCCTTGGAAGTTGACTATCGGCATTGGGCAGTTGACTGATGACTTGATCAGTCAACTGATGTGGTGGTCAATCGACTGATGGTCGAGGACACGAGCACAGAATGTCTCTGAGTTGACTGTTAGGGTTTGGCAGTCAAATGGAGGCATGAATAGTTGACTGATGGGTATGATCAGTTGACTGATGGTCTATCCATTGAAACTTGTCCAATGTGGATTAAGTCATTGTCTCACAGCTACAAGAGCAGTCGACTAATAGGTAAGAGCAGTCAACTGCTAGGAGGAATCCAACCTGAGTTGCAGCTTTAAAAGGAGATCGAGGAGAGGGATTTTGGCATGGTTCTTTGAGGCGATTTGGAGCGATTTGTTGGTGCAAGTCAGGGTCTTCAAGTGTGGCTCAAGCAAGCATTCAAAAGAGTTTTTGTAAAGTGTTCATTACTTCTTTTGTTGTATTTACTTTGTATTTTCTTGTTTTATCTTGTATTACTTTTATAATCTGTTGTAAGAGGTGTCCTCCACCTCTGGAGTGTTTTCCGAGAAGAAGAGTTGATTAGTAGTGGTGTTTTGCATCGCTAGAGCTCATTTGAGCTCAAGCCATGGAGTGGGAACCCTAAGGTTCCGAACCACGTTATATCAATTGTGTAATTGTGTGCTTGTGTTTTTGTTTATGCTTCATTATTATTTCCACTGCGTATATTAATGAGAATTATAGACAAACACACAAGCACGAATGAATTCTATCAAACGACGAGAATCGCCATTCACCCCCTCTAGCGCTCACCGAAGATCCTACAGTGGGTTTAGGTTCTTCCCTAATCTAGGGTCTCATGCATTTGTCTAGGCAACTCTATTTTATTCCTTTATCATGGGACTTCAAATCATGTCATTGTCCTTAATTTCATTTTAAATTATCCTAAATGCATGAATTATGATCGTGGCATAAAAACGTGCATAAATTAAAGCATATGCTTATTAGTGTCAGTCCTTATTGTCAATCATGAGATGATTGATTAGGGATCATATATATCATATTTCATTAATAACAGGCAAGATTTTCTTATTATATTATTTCTTATATGTGCTATATGAATAATGTAATAGTGTCCTTGAATAGTAGGTTCAGTTTTACAGCATATCAATTGGTTGAATTGATAGTGAGAGTGTATATATATATATATATATATATATATATATATAACACTACTCTTAATTATTCCTAGTCGAGTATTAATATGCAAGGATAATATTAATGCATAGAGACTAACATGTTGGTCAATTGATGACTTAATCTCACAAGTCATGGATATGTGATATCAAGTTGACACATGGATACATATTAGAGACTATGTACTGAATTGACCCATCATGAGAATGTTTCATGGATCATTATATGAGTGTCATAAATATTCTCATGTGACTATTGGTATGAATAATCCCTAGACCTGAAGTCACTATGGTTCCCTACATAATGAGTTGTATACTTTAACTTAGTCAAATGTCACCCGTAACAGGGTGACTATAAAGGCGATCACTGGGTATGCAATAAGTTATGCGGAGGGATGTGAGTAATGTAGATGGGATCTATCCCTTTCATATAGCGAAAGTGATATCTATGGGCCCCTTGATAGAGTAGGACTGCTAAAATGTATGGTCATGCTCAAATAAGTCAATATGAGATATTGAGCTTATTTGGATAAGTAGTCTACTTGGAGATCAAGAAACTCATAATTGATAAGAGGATGACACAGTCTATGTCTCATTGATCAATCTAGATATCAAGGATAGAAGGACTGAATCATACAAGATAGTAGTCACGAAAAGGTTATGTCGAATCTCGACATTCTCGTCACTTGGGTAGCAATGATGTATTGCTAGATGTCGCTCACTGCTTATGCCTCTAAAAGGGTTTTAGAAACATTGTCAACGTTATGAGAACCTATTGGGTCACACACTTAGGACATGTGAGTTGGAGATGGCTCATGTGATTAGCCATTGGGTCATTGGATTGAGTCTAATATAGATTAGACTCATTGAGTGGGACTCGAGGTATACCCAATGAATTTGACCCGAGTTAGACTCAAGTCAAATTCGGATTAAGTAGGACTCAAGGTATACTCAATGAATTTGACCCAAGTTAGACTCAAGTCAAATTCGGATTGAGTGAGACTCACCATTAAGAAGGGTTGCATGATCATTAAGATGGGATTAATGAGTTATTAATTCCATGGAAACCAAGAGTCACAAACCCTTCATATTCAATGGTTGAATATAAAAGAGGATTTGATGAGACTTTTGTTTTTCATGTGTGTGTTGGTTTTTGCTTGAGTGTGATCTTGTTCACCTTCCTCTTCTACCTTCTTGGCCGAACCAACATCTTGTGGCTAGCACCACAGTTTGGTTCCTCTTCATCTCACGGTTCGTGTGGATACTGTGGAGGCATGGACATCCTGACCACGCTGAGATCTGGACACCTTGAATGCAAGTGTTGCTGACGGGATTGCGAAGGGCTCGCATCGAAGGTAACTACGAATCTCATATGATAGAATCGATCAAACGAGCATGGTTTTCGCATGGATCTCTGAAGGGATCCTATTTTTCCACTACTTATGTGCTTGTAAAATATTTCCGAGCGTGCATGGATTCCCTACAATGCCAATAATCATGATGTCATAGCATAAAGATAGACCTAAATACAAACATGACATACTAACTTAGCATTTTCATGACATTTAAATAATCAAATGAAATATGATGTCATGACATGACATATGACAAACAAAGCACGACATATAAATAAAGTCATATACAAATACCTAAGTTTTAACCCAAATGCCATTTTATAGTATTATTCCAATTTTGACATAATAAACCAAATCTCAAGTGTGCCAAAAATCTTAAATGGCACACCATTTACTCTAACCTAGTTGTGCCAATTATAATTGACTTTTCAAAATTCTCAAATTTTATTGGCACATCCTAAAATATTTTAGGATAAAAATCTAAATCTTATTTCCAAGGTATCACATAACCTTGAAAATGTCCTAAAGTGTCAACTCTACCATGGTTGGGTTAACTATCCATCCATTTAGGGTTGACACACCCTAACCCATCTAGCATGAGGGAATCACGCCCTTAGAAATCCAAAATCTATTTGAGCTTTTTGGGTTAATTAGGTACTCACTAGGGATAACTTCCCTTAGTACCTTCCTAATGACCTTTCTAGACTTTGAAGCCTTAATCATTTGGGTCTTATCTAGGTTAACCCTAGAGATAACTTTCCTTGTAATTTTGTTAGTGGCTTTCCTAGGTTTCTTTGAAACCTTAGCTATTGACATCTACCATGGTCAACTCTAGGGATGACTTTCCTTGTGACCTTGGTTTTTCTAGACCAAGATTTAGTTCCATAGTCAAATGGAACATTGTGGTAAGTAGGCATTACCTTCTTAGACATAGGCTTGTGACTCAAGCCTTTCCTGTCCTTTGGTAGTTTTTGCCTCCTAACACCTAAACTTTCCCATTAGACCCTTTTACTTGAATTTGTCATTTTTACAAGGGCATTTTCTAATTTCTCAAGCCTTTCCTTCTCTAATATCTCAATTTTTGAATTTCCATTATTTCTTGAGATATTCTTCTTCCTAGGCATGTGTCTAGATTTCTTTGGATTTATGCCTAGATTCTTATTATCCTTAGGTGGGATTGACCTAGAATTATTCTTAGGCTTAATTTCATATGATTTAGCCCCTAAACAAAAATGTTTATTTTTAAATTGATCCTTGGGCTTACTACTAGCATGCTTTTTATTATGAACAATAGCAAGAAAATTTCTTGCATGCTTTTGATTATTACGTAAATAAGGAGCATTATTGAAATATACCTTAGGGTTTGCCTTAACTCCCCTTACATTTGAGCTCTTCCTTTTGTCCTTGGTAATGTGACTCCCCTTATGACATTGGCTCCAGTAATGTCGCTTTTGTTGTCATTTGAAGTACATTATGTGCTCTTTGCTCTTACTAGTTGGGACTCCGGCCACCTTGACTTTCTCCATCCTTTTAGGTGTCGATTGAGCCTTCTTGACTCTTTTTGGGCATTTGCTCTTATAATGCCCATGTTTTCTACACTCAAAACAAATTATGTGATCTTTATTCTTAATAATTGCATTTGAGTTACCTTCCTTGGTTGGGGAATTTTAGTCAGATTCTTCACTCCTCCCGGATGTAGACGGCTCTTCTTGCTCTTGCTTTAGAGTTGAAGACCTCGCCCTCAATCCTAGAGGTGAAAGTTACCTCAATTTCCACTACCAACCCGGATGTTGAGCATCCCTCAACATCCGAATTCTTAAGCTCTTAGGATAATGATGTGCTTTCTTCTTGAGCATGAGAGATGAACACTTTAATTCTTCTTCGACTTTCTCCTCTACTTCTTGGGTTGGTGAGGATTCTTCATGGAGCTTGACTAATTTGCTTCACAACTCCTTAGCATCCTTACAATCTCCTACCTTATGCAAGATGTCACTAGGAATTAAGTTAGTTAAAATTAACATTTCTTTTTTTATTAATTTTGTATTTCCGATTTTTCTCTTCGGTCCACTTCTTTTTCTTGAGAAATATTCCTTTCTTGTCCTCGGGAAGATCAAAACCATCTACAACACTAAACCAATAATCTATATCATTCATCAAAAAATATTTCATTTTACCTTGCCAAAATGCGAAGTCTTTGCCGTTGAAGAAAGGTGGAACTGTTGTGTCATATCCTAATCCATTATGGGGTAACTCCATCTTTCCTTTTCAACCTCTAGCGCTTTGCTCCTTTTGGCGGTTAGTCCGGTGAAGAGCGACCCGCTCTGAACCAATTGCAGAGGAATCGATCATCGCACTAAAGGGGGTGAATAGTGATTTCTTGCGATTTCATCATTCGATAGCATTCGTACTTGTCTACAATTCGTTAGCACAGCGGAATATACAAAATAGCATAAACGAAAACAACACAAGCACTACACCACTACTTTACGTGGTTCGGAACTAGGGTTCCTACTCCACGGTCGGTCTTTAGTGTCTACTCTACTAAACCTCATCTCCTTCACAGAATATAATCCGGAGGTGGAGAAACCTTGTACAATATAAATGATTACAATAATAAATAAGGAAACAATCAAATACAACAATATATAAAAGCAAATACAAGAAATGCAAAAAAAAATACTTTACAAGAAGCTTGCTTTTGATCACTTATTTGTTGGTTGCTGATGCACGTGAGCACGACCTCAAATCTCCGACGGAAACTGTCAAGGATTCAAAGCGTGCGCTCGCGCTCAATGCCCGTAAGTGCACGGATGTCGTCAAGCAATAAAAGATTATCGATCCCATGGAGACTGAGATTTGAGTACCATTTGTCTAGTGGATCTCGTTGTTCGGAGTGAATGTCCTAAAGTCTAGGGTTGCGAGGTTGACGACAGTCCTAACTCAAGTATGGTGTCACTCGGAGGAAGTGAAGGTAGGTTCGAAGTTCCCTAAGAGGATTCTAGGACTTTGGTTTCACTTGTGCTCCGTGGAACATGCTATCAACTAAATGCTTTCTAGATCTCTAATTACGATCTTACAGAAGGATCATCATACATTTGCCCGATGAACTTTTTCTTCTACCGGGAACTACCTATTCCTAACCAAGTTTACCTTTCGGATCATCAGAGCTCAAGGGGTTGATACCGTTGGGAGCCCTCTGTCACTAAGGACCCTCAACCCTTCTAGAGTTAATTTCTCCTACTTTGGCCCTTCTGCTAAGATAGACAATTGGGTACAAGGATGTCCTAATAATCCCTATGAAGAGTCGAAACGTATTTCATTTCATACTCTATCATATTCTACTATCTATAGTTATCGGAGGGAGGACGATCGCAAGGTTCCTCCTTGGTTCTCCTAGGTTTTTGATACAAAGGTTGTCATCCTTTATATCAGCTATGCGCACTATATATAGAATCAAAACATAATTTTCATCTATCCAAACAACACCCATTGCAAATATAAATTCAGGAACATAAAATATATTTGAACTAGCATGTCCAATGTACACAAGCTACTTCCTAATCCTATAATCAAAGTATCTACTCCATAGATGAAAGAGAATAGATACAAGGCAACATAGAATGAATCATTACAATGTAAATATATCTAAGAATGAAATCACAATATTCTTGGTCGTTCTATTTGGCGTTGGAGTGTAGATTTCGGTCCTTGATCCGCTTCCTTACTCCCCGTTGTGAGTCTCCGATGCTTTTCAGGGCACTGTCGTGTCGTTCTAGCCGTTGCGCCTCCTCCCTAGGGTTTGGGTGTGTCTTCCTTTTTATAGACATGAAGCAGGCTCTTCATAAATCCCACGAAAACTCTAGTCACATCAAAAATATCCAATGCCAGACGGCCGTGTGGAATCCTGATGTGAGCAAAACATATAAGGTTTTAGGAGTAGTTTTTGCTCACATCTCATTACATTTCATGCTAGTTTCATGTGTATGTTACTTTGTTTTGCATGCATTTCCTATTTTCTGGTTCGGAGATCTGCTCTTTGTACTTTTGCATACAGGATAGTATTCCAAGGAAAAAAGGCACACTTTCGGAGCAAAAGAATGGCATCGTGTGGCTACACACGGGCTTTCCAATGGGTGAGATCACCACCCGGGGATGCACATGGCACGGCCATGTGGAAACACTACTGGCCGTGGTGGCCCAATGATTGACGCGATTAGTTTTTTTTTCGGATTTTGCAGCAATTCGATGTGATGTCTATATAAGGAGAGCTCTGCTCAAACCCTAGGGGGGTATGACGGTTGGGACGACACACCGAAGCCCTAAAAAGCTTCGGGAACTCACAACGGGGAGGAAGAACGCCGTCGGAGATCCAAGTTCTACACTTCAACGTCGGAGAGAAGGCCACATTAGCATTGTAACCTCTTGTTCTTGCATTTTATTTCTGATATATTCAAACATGAACATGCCTTGTGATTCTCCTCTTCTATATATGGAGTAGTTCCTTCAATTCTAGGATTAGGGAGTAACTTGTGTATGCATGACATGTTGCTTCAAATTGAATTCTGTTTCTGAGTTTGAATTTGCAATTGGAAATTGTTTATACCAATATTTATGCATATTTGGTTTTCTACCTGCTGTGCTTAGGCAATATGAGGGGTGATAGCCCTCATATCTAAGATTTAGGGGATTTATACAAGGAACCTAGGGGTAAACTTGATCTCTTGTAACCGTGGGTAGAAGGATGCGATGGAATTGGAAACGGTTCATCGCAGGGATTGATTTGGCATCCTCGTACCACCTATCCCATCCTTGTAAGGCAGAGATAGCTCTCGATAGATGTGGTGGCTCATCGGGAGAGTGTATGATGTCCCTTCCACAAAACCATAGCAAAATATTTAGAACGCCCAGTTGATAGCATGTTTTGCAACACACAAGCGAAACCGAAGTCCTAGAATCCCTTTTAAAGATCTCGACACGCTTCTTTCTTCCTCCGTGTGACACCGTACTAGAGTTTAGTCCACCAACAACCCTCGCAATCGAAACCTTTAGATTTTACTTCCGAACAATTTCACCCACTGAACAAATCGATACTCGAATCTCAGTCCTTATGGGATCGATAATCTTTTATTACTTGATGACATCCGTGCACTTGTGGGCGTTGAGCGCGAGCGCGCGCTTCAAGTCCTCGACGGTCTCCGTCGCGAGATTTGAGATCAAGTTTACGTGCATCAAGTTTTTGGTGTCGTTGCCAAGGACTGATCGATTCGATATCGAATCGAGAAGTGGATAATTGGATCGGACTTAGGATAGATTTACTTTTCTTGTTTTATTTTATTTTATTTCAGTTTTGTTTATTCATTTGCTCTTTCCTTATCTATAATTTCCTGTGTATAACGATGCATGCTTTTACTTATGATTATGGTCAATTGAAAGCTGTAAGTTTTGGTAATATTTATTGTGAACATTGTGGTGAAACATAGCATACCATTAACGATTGTCCGGATATATTCGAACCTTCACAATTTGAACAAGAAGATGTCACCTACAATTACAACCAGTGGCCACAAGATGATTCCTATTCATATAGTTATGACCCTGGGTACTTAAACCCTCAATATTGTCCGCCTAAATCCCGACTGGAGCAAATGATGAAAGATTTCATTCAAATGAAAAAAGAGGCGAACGCTGAATTCCGACGGTGGCATTCGCTGACAGAGACTCAATATTGTTTCGAAAATGAGAACGAGAGCTATGAGTCACCATGTAAATTTTATCTAGAACCAAGTCCCCACTTAGAAGCCTTGCAAGATGAAGTTACTAGGGAATGAAAGGAGCATAGTCAACAATTCACGGAGTTTATGCGACAAAATCTGGTAGATGAAGAAACCCAATGGCTAGAAGGTGGCTTTGATGACTGGATTACACCTAATATGGCAGAGACTCACTTTGAGCGAATGAATGAGGGAGACATAGATGACATAGGAAGTAAAGTAGGACAATCCATTCAATCACTACTAGAAGGAGAACTTGAGGATTATATAATTGATACTTTAATCAAGGAGTGCATTGCTTCAATCAAAACACCTCCTAACCTCGAGGGTCTAGAAGAGCCTGCCTTAACCCTCACCAAAACTTTAGTTACCAATAACAAAGCTCATCTAGTGATTTGTGATGATAAAATTTCATTCGACCTAATAGCATCTACTAATCAATCTTTTGGTGAGAATATTTGTGATGAGTTAAATTATTTATGGTATATCGATGAAATAGAATATCATGATCAAACTTCTGATGATTCTTTAAGGATAAGCATGTTCACTCTCGAACCAAGGAAGGCAGCCAATAAATATCTTGCCCTCCACGAGCAAGATAAGAGATATGGTGATAAGGGACCATAAGGGAGGAGGCATAAGGTGAGCAAATATCTTGCTCCTCTACGAGCAAGATTCAAACGCCTCAAATGAAACGTAGGAATAAGGTCGAGCTAAACGACCTTAAACAAAGTGCTTCTTGGGAGGCAACCCAAGCTTAGTTTTTAGCTTTCCCTTTGATTGTATTGCATGAATTTAGTTAATTTGAACTTTTATTTCTATTTCATTTAGCATTAGGATCAGAAGAGAACTTTGCTAGGTAAAAATAAAATCAATATTAGCTTACACGGCGAGGCATATGAGGAAATTTAGACCGTGGTGCAAAAACAGGAGAAGAAAGGGGACACACGGCCTAGCCGTGTGTTTTCCTACGGCCGTGCCCCATCAACCCGAGGCACACATGGCCTGGCTGTATGTTTTCACACGGCCATATCGTGTCAGGTTAAGGAGGGTGAGCCGTGTGTTTTCACCCCATTTTCGCCGTATGCTTCGATTTTTCTTGCCCTAGCCATGTGGATTCTTCTTCCCCACCACCTAGAAGTTTTTCCAACCTTCAAGGAAGTCAAAAGAAGCAAGGATGAGGAGGACCAAGCAAGTGGCGACTCGATCCGGTGCTTCGGAGCGACGAGCAAGGAGAACCGACACCCCTCAAGCTCAAGAGGAGGGTAACGCTCTACCAACCCTTCTTTTTTGCAACAATGAACATAGAGATAGATATAATATGCTTTCTACTCGTAAACTCACTGCTACTAGGTGCCTTAATAAAAATTTGCTAAAGTCCTTAGGGTTGTTGGGTGACATTCAAGCCCTATTTGCAAAAATGGGGTGGGAAGAGATAATGGGAATAAGACACTCAACCTACCCTAGGATAGTTCTAGAATTTTTGAGTTCCTTAGAGGAGGAAATTTTAATGGGTAGAGAGAGCGAAGAGGGTAGGATAACTTTTAGGATATTTAACATTGAGCATGAATGGACCCTCCACCAATTTAATACATGCTTTGGCTTGCCGAGTGGGGGAGAGAGAAGAATCCCTATTGGGTTTAACTCTCGGATATTTTGGATCGAATTGATGGGGGAGCACGCTTATGACCCTTCTAGGGCCAAAGCATCACGTCTTCAAAATCCCATTTTCTAATACCTCCACCGAATCATGGCCAGTACTATATTTGGTCGTAGGGAGAGTGACGATGTAGTAAGAGCTAATGAGCTGCTTTGCCTCTGGGACATGCTACAAGAAAGGAGTAGCATCGATGTAGGGTCCCACTTCATCAGAAACTTAGTGAAGATGGGCAAAGTAGCAAGAGGAGAGATTTGTTGGTGCAGGGGCATCAGATGATCGAACCTGTGTTTTGATTATGGCAAAGATGCAAAGTTAAGATTACATCGTTATCTCACAGGCTTAATCGAGTGTGCAGCAAAGTGCCAAAGATGGAGTTGAAGGCTAACGACACCCGGAGAAAGCCGTGGTGGACAGGCGTCACTCGAGTGATTTCAGAGGAAGCCGAAGGAATCGAGTGGAAGGCCGGAAGTGAAAGCGACATAGTAAGTATCGAGGTAAAGCTCGTGTGTGAGAGAGTAAGAGAGGTCGTATCCTTTTTACGGGGATGATCTTAAGCGTAGATCCGACCAAATACATCTTATAGATGGTATAGGTCGAAATTGGACGGTCGGCGACCATCAAAATAATATTTTTATTAAGCTAACTTTGCCTTGCAGCTAGCATCAGTCGACTGCCAGCTTGGAGGACTCGACTGTCGTCCATCAGTCGACTGTCTGTGGTCAGCATTCGACTGATGCTGCCATCAGTCGATTGATGATGGCCATCAGTCGACTGATGGTCAAGGATCAGCTTCGAGGAGTCAAGGCTTATCACCTCATTTCAAGGGGATGGGTGCTCATATCTCATTGGCTAAAGTTCCCTTCAAGAAGGGGCTCAAAGGCTATAAAAGGAGGGCCTCTCCTAGGGTTTTCTCATCAATTCTAAGTGCTCAAAAGCCTCCACAATGCTACGACTCTCTGACGACTCTACAACGACGAAGTGTTGTCGAAACACCAATAACCCTAGCTTAATTTCTATTTCCTAGTTGTTGGTATAATCTTACTTTGTCGTCTCGTTAATATTGCAATTCTTTTTGTTAATCGAGGTTTTCTATCGTTGCATTTTACCTTAATAGAAGAGAGGGTTTGTCTCTCTATCTTTTACTTTCGAAGGTTTTTATAATCGTCAAACTCCTACCTCCAACGAGGAGTGTTTTAGTGAATTGCCCTTCGTACACGGTCTAGGACCGTTAGGGCCTTGGAGTAGTAGCCGAAGGCTACGAACCAAGTAAAAAATTTACTTGTCTCTTTTAGTTTTCATTTACATTTCCGCTGCGTTTAATTGTCTACCGAACGAAGTCGAAGAAAAAGTTTTATTGCTATTCACCCCCCCCCCTCTAGCGATCCGCTCGATCCAACAATTAGTATCAGAGCCGGGGGCGCTCAGATTCGGTGCAACCACCGGTCGAGCATTTTTATTTTCGTATTTGTCGCTTTAAGATTTCTCCCACACTACCAATCCAAGACCAAGTCTTGGTACATAGTTTTTGGTTGTGTTTTTGCAAGTACTAATCGCCTTCAGAGTACCTCATGATCAAACGAGCATAACTTTTGCTACAAGTGGACTCACAAAACATTCTACCCACCAAATCGAAGCTCTCTGAGATATCTACACTTCTTACCATTACCCCCGTAACAAGCTATTTTCATTCCCAGAAATCGATGTTTAGTACCCTTTTGGGGACATCGAAGGTTGTGAGTACTTACTTTTTGTTTAGTTTCTTATCTCTTTGTTTAACTTTCTATTTCTCATTTGTTTTTTTTTATTTCCCGCACCACTAATACAAGACTCGAGTCTTGGCAAGTTTTTTTTGTGTTTTTTTTGTTTTGTGTGTGCAAGTTTTTCTTTATGGCCCACATTGAGGGGTACAGCACCACCCGACCTCCGTTCTTTAGCGAAGATGATTTTCGTTACTGGAAAGGTCGGATGGAGTGTTTTCTAAAAACACAAGTCGAGTCTTGGATAATCATCCAAACCGGCTTTGCTCTACCCACCAATGATCAAGGTGAGCCCTTGGATTTCAACAAGTGGACCAATGCAACCAAGAGGCAAATCGAAGCTGATGCAAGAGAAACTCAAATATTGCAATGCGGTTTGTCTAAGCAAGAGCTCAACTGCATCGGACCCTTCATCAGCACAAAAGATCTATGGACAAAACTCATAGAACTACACGAAGGGACTAACGATGTGAAGGTAAGTAAGCGTGACTTACTACTTAATAAATTGTATAACCTAAAAATGCAGGAATGTGAGACGGCAATGCAACTACACGCCCGCGTTCAGAACATTATCAACGGCCTGCACACCATGGGACACAAGGTCGAAAACCATGACCTCCTAAGGTACGTTCTTAACTCATTTCCTAGGACTACCTTGTGGGCATCCATGGTTGATGCCTACAAGGTCTCTAAGGACCTTTCAAAGCTTAGGTTAGATGAATTATTTTCCGAGTTTGAACTTCACGAGCAAACTAACATGGTCCGGGCCGAGAGAGGTATTGCTCTACTTGCAGGACAAAGAATAAAGCCATCTACCAGGCAAGAAGATGGACTCGAACCCGAAGATGAATCAGAGTCTGAATCTGAAAAGGTGGAAGCAATAGTGAACGTAGTACGGAAGATCATTCGGAGGGAAAGGAGGCTACTAAAGAATCAAAAGAGGGCACAATTCAAATCGAATCGAAAGAAGGCGTTTCATGCAACACGGGACAACGAAGAAGGCGTCGGCATAGCGTGCATGGCAAGACCCGAAGAGTTCGAGTCAGAGTCCGAATCTGAATTCAATTACAACACCGACTCCGAACTCGAGGACTACTTCGAGAAGCAACTCAAAGTCGGACCAAAAGGGAAAATTAAGGTTAGCTGCTCACTAATTCATACATTTTACAATACAATTAAATTGTTAACTAGGAAATTAGCTAAATCCAAGTCTAGGGTCGAGTCCTTGGTTGAGGAGGTTGAAACCCTCAAACAAGAGACACCCCTAAACTCTTCGACTAGTCGAGTTCAAGAGGAGAACTCAACTCGAGTTGAAAAACTCGAAGAAGAGAACTCTCTCTTGAAAGGACGAGTCCAAGAGCTTGAAGCTCGGTTAAACAAGTTCTCGATGGGGTCCAAGAATCTTAATCGACTTCTTGGAACTCAGAGAGCCGTGTACAACAGAGTCGGACTCGGATATAGCTCACAGACTATGAATATATCTTACATGTCTATCGTAAATCGTAGTCATCATCGAGTCCAAGCGTGGGTCCCGAAAACTTTATTAAACTCACATATAAGGACCAATAGGTTTTGGATTCCCAAGGATCAAGTTCATTACTTGACCAGACCATATCGGTTCAATGATCCAGGGGGAGCTAATACCAAAATAGTATATCCGGTAACCTAAACCTCTTATTTTCTTTAGAATGGTTAGATAGGACTATAACTCATCAATGCTTGATAACATAGTACCAGGACGCGGCGAGATGATAGTACGCTAGGAAAATGGAGTCTCATGTATTCGAGCTAGATAAGGCGTATCTAGTTCGATTCACTTGACCAAGTGGAACTAGCTGAAGCTACCTCATCGTATCCTAGACTAGTTAGACTATGAAGTGGTCTTAGGTGAGTCAAGTTACTATTTTCTCAAAATTGACTTTGTCTAAGGAAGTGGTCATTTTTTCGATCAAAGAAGGCCCCTGTGCCTCGCCACGACCTGGAAGCCAAGATCTTGAAAAGGTGACTTGATGAGCTTAAGATCAAATCCGAATCTAACGCAAGGTTGACCAGTTTCAAATCATTAAATTTAATTAAGATAAAATTGGAATCATCTCACACAACATATAAGGTGAACCAATTCTAAGACACTTAGAATGGGTGAGATGAATAAGGAACAATTTCAATTTATATAATCCTTTCAAAAATTTTATCTATTTTTCAAACTATCGAGCCTAAATGTTTACTTATACTCGGACAAAACTCTAAATATACAACCTTCTAGGTCAATATTTAGTGCCCCCTAACTCTTCTATACCTTATATACTTGATTAAGGGGGAGAGCAAACTAACCCTAAGGGTTATATATTTTCAAAAGTTATTAGCGTATATGTATCTTGAAACTCAAAGCTAATTTTATAAGTATTTTGAAAATCAAATTAGTCTCAAGACTTATATTGTTGGTGCAGAGGGTTATACCTCGAATCAAAGTAAATCGAGACACATGCTTGGACTCATGTTAGATAATCTTTACATATTGTTATACTTTTTATATAACCCCTACTTTTTTTGTTAAAAAACCCTACTTTTTATAAAAAAACCCCCAAATCTTTTTTGATTTATGGCAAAAGGGGGAGAAGAGCACAAGTTAAGGGGGAGAACAAAAATTTAAATTTTTGAAGATGAACTTTTTGTTCTAAAACTCACCAAGGTTAAGGGGGAATTGATTATAATGAGTGCATCATTTACATTTACTCATTTCTACATTACATTTTTCCTTAACTTTGCGTAAGTTTGCCATAGATCAAAAATGGGGAGATTGTTGGTGCAGGGGCACTAGATTATCGAACCTGTGTTTTGATTATGGCAAAGATGCAAAGTTAAGATTACATCGTTATCTCACGGGCTTAATCGAGTGTGCAGAAAAGTGCCAAAGATGGAGCTAAAGGCTAGCGACACCCGGAGGAAGTCGTGGTGGTCGGGTGACACTCGAGTGATTTTGGAGGAAGCTGAAGGAATCGAGTGGAAGGCCGGAAGTGAAAGCGACACAGTAAGTATCGAGGTAAAGCTCATGTGTGTGAGAGTAAGAGAGGTCGTATCCTCCTTACGGGGATGATCTTAAGCGTAGATCCGACCAAAGACATCCTATAGATGGTCTAGGTCGAGATCGGATGGTCGGCGACCATCGAAATAATATTTTTGTTAAGCTAACTTTGCCTTGAAGCTAGCATCGCGATCGCCTGAGGACTCGACGAGGACCCATTAGATCCATCGGTTCGATGCAGATCGATCGATGATCGCCATCACGATCGATGATGGCCATCAGTCGACTGATGGTCAAGGATCAGCTTCAAGGAGTCAAGGCTTATCACCTCATTTCAAGGGGATGGGTGCTCAAATCTCATTGGCTGAAGTTCCTCTCGAGAAGGGGCTTAAAGGCTATAAAAGGAGGGCCTCTCCTAGGGCTTTCTCATCAATTCTAAGTGCTCAAAAGCCTCCGCAACGCTATGACTCTCCGACGACTCTACAACGATGAAGTGCTGTCGAAACACCAACAACCCTAGCTTAATTTCTATTTCCTAGTTGTTGGTATAATCTTACTTTGTCGTCTCGTTAATATTACAATTCTTTTTGTTAATCGAGGTTTTCTATCGTTGCATTTTACCTTAATAGAAGAGAGGGTTTGTCTCTCTATCTTTTACTTTCAAAGGTTTTTGTAATCGTCAAACTCCTACCTCCAACGAGGAGGAGTGTTTTAGTGAATTGCCCTTCGTACACGGTCTAGGACCGTTAGGGCCTTGGAGTAGTAGCCGAAGGCTATGGACCAAGTAAAAAATCTACTTGTCTCATTTAGTTTTCATTTACCTTTCCGCTGTGTTTAATTGTCTACCGAACGAAGTCGAAGAAAAAATTTTATCGCTATTCATCCCCCCCCCTCTAGCGATCCGCTCGATCCAACAAGATTAATGTGGGAGACCTACTTACCCACATTTGCCATAGGATGGGGTACGATTACACTACATTAGAGAGTATAGAGGGGAGCCCTAGGATTGACCTAGAAGTGTGCATGGCGATGAAAATGATTGTAAGAGAGGGACACTTCTTATGTCTTGTAAGGAAAAACCTGACGACCCTAAGGCTCCCCGACCCTGATCGTACCACCATCACCACACGTGCTAACTGGTGCTTAGACCTGATAGTGGAGTCCCCGCCACACGAGGGACCATCCACATCGGCACCCATCTCTCCCCCTTTACATCACTCTCCCTCCAGTCCACACATGCATAGGAGCTCACCTAGTCCACGTCGACATGAGCCTACACCTGCACCACCACCTTTTTTTACTTTTGAGCAGGATGCAGGTACGTCAGCCTATGATTTCTCGGAGTTCCATTCGCGCCTTGACAACATATACATCGAGCAGCAGACACAGAGGCAGTGATGGGAGGAGCAGAGCGCCTACACACAGGCAAAGTTCCAGTGCTTTCAGGAGCACTTCTAGCGGGTTGAGGAGTTCTACGACGAGGCCCACATCTACTTCCAAGAGGAGGCTGCCCGTCTCCAGGATGAGGCCGCCTACCGCCAGGAGATGCGGCATCACATGCATGTCCAGCATGCACAGTGGACTAAGGAGGAGGAGCACCGAGCAGCCGTTGCATCCACCAGCTCTCAGATCGACCACATGTACATGTGGCATCAGCGGTTCAGCAGCAGGTTCTCCCAGGATCTCGAGATGCCAAGGCTTCCAGACTTTCCACCTCGTCCACCATACTAGAGATATACTTTCATTTAAGTCTGGGGGGGACCCCAAATTTTATTTTGTTTCGAGCAGTAGTTTCTTTCCTGATATTTGTATCATTGTTGGCATTCATTTGTTCGTGCATAGGTGGTTGAGTTTCTTTAAGCACTTAGTTTTTGCTATCTGTAAAGCTATCTCAGTAGTATTTTTTAGAGTTTTCTTCATGAGTTGTTTCCATAAGTAGTGTAACTTTATTTACCTCGTGGTATTTTATTTTATTGGCTTTGAATGAATATTCTAGACTTACACTGGTTAGCTTCTATTTTTACACCTACACATGTCGAACATTCTGAAAGGGAGAGTCTAGTACATACCTAGTTATGATTCATCTCAGTAGTCTAGTACTTTAGAATCCACAGATGACCCTAGGACTAGCATTTTAGTTATTCGAGATGCTCGAATTGTGTAATCTCATTCGAAAAAATCAAAATCCCAGTGAGCCGAAAAATAAAAAAGAAAAAGGAAAAGAAAAGAGAAATAAAAGAAAGAGAGAGAAAAAGAGAGAGAGAGATTATGAGTGATTAAAAATAGTTATTGTGGGTGGAAATGGCTAGGTGCCCCTTTGAGACCGAGTTAGGTTACTGGGGAAACACCTACCAATTTCTCTCAATACCGAGCACGCCTTTGAGACTTTGTGCTAGATCTAGGGAACGACCCTTGCTTTGGGCAGGTAAGTGCCTAAGAGCCAGAGACCTTAGGAAAGCTATAGGATGACGACTTAACTCACCATGGAATGAGTATCCTCTAAGAATGATTCACTTGGCACGAGCACGAGGAGCTAATTTAGTGAATTTCTAGAATATATTTATTTTGCTTTGATTGCAAATACCACTTGATAAATTTAGGTAACATGCTAGTATGGAACAATATCCTTTTAAAATTTCATGGCATTGAGGTTTGCTTGAGGACAAGCAAAGATTTAAGTCTAGGGGAAGTGATGTGAGAAAAACATATATAGGATTTTAGGAGTAGTTTTCGCTCACATCTCATTACATTTTATGTTAGTTTCATGCGTATGTTACTTTGTTTTGCATGCATTTCCTATTTTCTAATTCGAAGATCTGCTCTTTGTACTTTTGCGTGCAGGATAGCATTCCGGGGGAAAAAGGCGCACTTTCGGAGCAAAAGAAGAACATTTTACAGCTAGACACAGAATGGTACACGGCCAGGGCATGTAGCTACACACAGTCGTATCCAATGGGTGAGATCAGCCACCCCAGGGCCGCACACGGCCTTGCCATGTGGAAACACACGGGCGTGTGGTGGCCCAGCTGATTGATGCGATTAGTTTTTTTTTCTCAGATTTTGCAGCGATCCGATGTGATGTCTATATAAGGAGAGCTCCGCCCAAACCCTAGGGGGGGTACGACGGCTGGGACGACACACCGAAGCCCTAAAAAGCTTCGGAAACTCGCAACGGGGAGGAAGAACGCCGCCGGAGATCCAAGTTCTACACTTCAACGCCGGAGAGAAGGCCACATCGGCATTGTAACCTCTTATTCTTGCATTTTATTTCTGATATATTTGAACATGAACATGCCTTGTGATTCTCCTCTTCTATAAATGGAGTAGTTCCTTCGATTCTAGGATTAGGGAGTAGCTTGTGTACGCATGACATGTTGCTTCAAATTGAATTCTGTTTCTGAGTTTGAATTTGCAATTGGAAATTATTTATACCAATATCTATGCATATTTGGTTTTCTACCTACTGTGCTTCGGCGATACGAAGGGTGACAGCTCTCGTATCTAAGATTTAGGGGATTTATACAAGAAACCTAGGGGTAAACCTGATCTCCTGTAACCGTGGGTAGAAGGATGCGATGGAACTGGAAACAGTTCATTGCAGGGATTGATTTGGCATCCTCGTACTGCCTATCCCATCCTTGTAAGGCAGAGATAGCTCCTGATAGATGTGATGGCTCATCGGGAGAGTGTATGATGTCCCTTTCACAAAACCATAGCTAGACGTTTAGATAACGCCCAATTGATAGCATATTTTGTGACACACAAGCGAAACCAAAGTCCTAGAATCCCTTTTAAAGATGTCGGCATGCTCCTTTCTTCCTCCGTGTGACACCGTACTAGAGTTTAGTCCACTGACAACCCTCGCAATCAAAACCTTTAGATTTTACTTCCGAATAATTTCACCCACTGAACAAATCGGTACTCGAATCTCAGTCCTTGTGGAATCGATAATATTTTATTACTTGATGACATTCATGAACTTGCAGGCGTTGAGCGCAAGCGCGTGCTTTGTGTCCTCGACGGTCTTCGTTGCGAGATTTGAGGTCGCGTTTGTGTGCATCAAATCCACACGGTTGGCTGTGTGGGGCGCTAGGATGGCTGGCTTCGTGGTTTGGACATGACCGTGTCGAATTCACATGGTGCCTCTGTTCCACTCAATGAATGCCTTCCTTTTGCTCTAAAAATGTATCGTTTCACCTATAAAATGTCGTCTTGCACACAAAAGCAACAAGAGCAGATTTCTGAACTAGAAAATAAGAAATACATGCAAAACAAAGTACAATATGCATGAAACAAGGATAAAATGTAACAAGATGTGTGAAAAAACTACTCCTAAAACCTTATATGTTTTGCTCACATCAGTTGCTTTGAACGCCTTGGAAGATCTGAAATGCAATAGAAAAACCTCTCCCAAATGCTCAAGAACCGACTACTCCAAATCCTCTCATCGAGCTCCTTGTATAATTCAGCTCAGGCTGATTTTTCACCTTCCAGTCGACTGTTCTTACCCAACAGTCGACTGGTCACTTAGTCATTGTCTCATAATTAATTAATCCACATCAGATTAGTGCTCATCAGTCGGCTGACTTGACCTAGCAATCAACTATCATAGTCACCAATCGACTGTCATGGGCTAGCAGTCGACTGCTCAACATTCTGTACTCTGGCCACTTAATTCTAGTCGACTTCTCTACCCTAGTAGTCGACTGTTGTGGATCAGTCGACTACTCAACCCTAGAAGTTGACTGCTATAGCCATAAATCAGCAGTCAAGCCTTAGTCGACTACTTGACTAGTCAACTGGAGTATAACCCCAGTCGACTTCTCCGAGTCAACTAGGCTTCTGAGTGTCAAATACTCGGTTAGTCGACTGGTAAATCTCAAACATGATGTTTAATCCAAGTATGATTCTCTCATACTTGATTGACCACCTTTAGCCTAGATCTAAGTCTTCTAACCACCTCCATCATCCTCACACCTCTCGGATCCTTCGAGTCCGCGACTCTTCATCCTTCGCGTTAGCCTTTAGGTGTTTCCATCGGCTATGTCATGCTAACCGGGTCCTTTGCCAAGGTTCATTTAGACTTATGCTGTCAAGACCCATATTTGGACTTTACGCCGCCAAACATACACCCTTAGACTTTCACATTGCTAATATCCATTTAGACTTATGTCGCCAAGACTCATACTTGGACTTTACGCCACCAAACCTACCCTTGGACTTCCCTTCTGCCAAGTACCCATGACTTAGACTTTCAATTACCAAGTACCCATGACTTGGACTTTCCAATTGCCAAGACCATGCTTGGATTTTCCTTGCCAACTCCATATTGGACATTCCAATTGCTAAAGTTCACTTGGACTTTACGCTGCCAAGACTACATACTTGGACTTATGCTACCAAGACTATACCTTTAGACTTTACCATTGCCAAGTACTCATGACTTGGACTTTCCATGCCAAGTATCCAAACTTGGACTTCTGAGGTTGATTACTCCAACAATCTCCCCCAAATAATCTCCCTCATATGACTTTGGATATCTCAATCATCTACTAGTCATATGGTCAAACCATATAGTTAAGCAATGGTCAAACCCATTGTCAAACATCACAACACTACTCGAGTCCCACTCGAGTTTGGTCAACATTGACCTGGGAATTGTTGTACCAACATTAAGGACATGATTAAAATACTTCCAACCTTAATCATGTTGGTGCAATCGGCCTTAGATCAAGGTTGGCCAAGCTTGAATTGGGCTTGAGTTGAGTTTTGATGTTTAACAATATGACAATAGAGTGATGATAAGTGAAGGATAGTATAGGACATCTGAGATTGTGTAATGAAGAATGAGAGTATTGGTGTAGTCATCATTGGATCAGTTTGATCGATGATGCATATAGGGTCAAGGTTGAGCGTGAAGTCAAGTAGGTCAAGGTTGATCGGATACTTGACAAGTGAGAAGTCCAAGTGGGTCATGGAGGATCAAACACTTAGTAGTCACAAGTCCAACAGGGAGTTGGCAAGTGAGAAATCCAAGTGAGTCATAGAGGATCGGACACTTAGTGATTAGAAGTCCAACAGGATGTTAGTAAGCAAGAAGTCAAGTAGGTCAAGGTTGATCGGATAGTTGACAAGTGAAAAAATTTAAGTGAGTCAGGGAGTACCAGACACTTTGTGGTTGAAATTCCCTCAAGGAATTGATAAGATGTGAAGACCAAGTAGGTTATGGGTGACCAAACACTTAGCATGAGATAAAAAGTCTAAACAGATCAAGGAGGACCAGATGTTTAGTGAAGTGAAATATTGACGGGTCAAGGTGATCGAATGCTAGGCAAGTGAAGTCCCAACAGGTCAAGGTGACCGGATGCTTAGCAAAATGAAGTCCCGACAAGTCAAAGTGATTGGATGCTAGGCAAGTGAAGTCCCAATAGGTCAAGGTGATCGAATGCTAAACAAGTGAAGTCCTGACATGTCAAGGGTTTAGGAGTTTTTCGACTATTAAAGTGGCTAAAATTAGTGTATCAATCAATTGTGAGGTCTATTAATCGATTGATACTAGTAGGCTTCGAGAGGTTCTTAAGAAGCTCCGATGGGTACTCAGGAAGCTCTGTCGGGTGCTCAGGACTGAGGTGCTTGAGAGATCGATGCTCGGATGCTTGGGAGGTCGATGCTTAGGAGTAGGAAGTTCAGTGCTCGGGAATCGAGTACTCGGGACTCTAGTGCTTGAGCACTCAGGAAGAGTCAGGAAATGGGTGCTCAGGAGAACGAGGTGCTCGGGACTCGGGCACATGGGAAGGTGCTCAGGAACGACTGATGCTTGGGATTCAGTAATCAATTGTTGGAGTGAGGCAATCGATTGGCTCGTGGTGCTCAGGAATGAGACTCGGGTGCTCGAGGGTGCTCAAGAACAAGGAATGTGTGCTCGAGAATGAGGCCTTGGTGCTTAGGGTCCAACAATCAATTGTTGAGGTGAGGTAATCAATTGGCTGCGACGATTAGGCCAACAGAAGCTCACTGAATTGATTGATCAGTTCAATCGATCTTAATCAATCGACTGAGCAATCAGAGCAATCGACTGATGTTCGAACTTAGGGATGATCTCAGTCGTTGATCAATTATTAGTGACCATTGAATGATAAGTTAGCGGTTGGCAAGTGAGAAGAAACATCCTGATGGTGCCTATAAAAAGGGGGCTTCGTGGTGATTTGAAGAAATCAGTTCTTGATGACTTTAAAGGGGAAGTAATGCTACATTCCAGACCTTCTAAGACATTACAAAACAACCAAACAATGATCAAGCAAGAATTCAATTGTGTAAAGTCTTTTGATTCATGTTTTCTCATTTTACTTGTATATTTTCTGTTTGGTTGTATTTGTCGTAAAGACAAGTTGTAAGAGATTTCTCTACCTCCGAAAGGTTTTCGAGAAGGAGAAAGTAATAGTAGTGATACCGCTAGGAGCTAGGTCATGGAATAGGAACTAAGGGTTCTGAACCATGTAAAAATCAATTTGTTGTGCTTGTGTATTTTATTTCTGTTTATGTTTGTTTCCACAGTGCATTAACGTGTTGTAGACAAGCACGAGAATGAAATTGACGATCGAGTCACAGATGCTATTCACCCTTCCTCTAGCTCACCACGGTCCTAACAAACCCTCCCACTAGATAATGATGGATGTGAAATGGGATAAGGAGGAGCATTGTTTAAGAACAATTCTAAGTACAACCCCAAAAGTACTGAAATATTAAGTAGATATGCATCGGGTAAATACAAATAAAATGGACATTTTATATTATTGACTATGAAATCTTTGTTTGGGACCTTGATGTTCACTAGAGGGGAGGTGAATAGTATCAATTCAAACTCTCTTTGATTTCGTTCATGATTGCTTATCTATAAAACATTAATAGAAGTGGAATATAAAATACAAAATAGAAACAAATACAGAGACAAACACAACTCACAACACTAAGATTTTACGTGGTTCGGAACTCTAGTTCCTACTCCACGGTTGAGCTCTAGCGATGCACCACGACTAAAACTTCTCTTTCTTGGAATGACACTGGAGGTGGAGAAACGTCTTACAACACCCAGAGCTCATGCAATAATACAACAACAAGTGTAAAAAATAAAAATGAAATATAGTAATAAACACGTTACACAAGAATGCTTGAACACTTGATTGCTTTTGGTTGCTTTGGAATGCCTTGAAGGTCTAGAAGCACAGCAGTGTTTCCCTTTCAAAACCCTTAGAAATCGGCGCCTTGAAATGTTGACGAAGTCTTCCTTTTATAAGCTCCATGTCAGCTAATTTCCACCTATCAATCGACTGGTCTTAGCCCCAGTCTATTGAACACTCGATTGTTGTCTCACAATGGCTCGATCTACGTCAGAAGAAGTTTAGAAATCAAATGCTCATAGCCATCAATCAACTACTGGAGCCACAATCGACTAGCCAGTCGATTCCATGGCTCTCTGTGTGCCTTACCGCTAAAGCTAATCGACTAGTCTTACCACACCAGTCAGAGCACTGTTTCACAATCATCCGACCACTATGGCTGCCCAAGCACCAATCAACTAAGAACGCTTATGTGAGCTATTTGCTTCAGCCAGTCGACTGCCCATCCATGGAAGTCGATTGCTTCGTCGAATCTATCCCGAGCACAGATTTCCCACTCGGATGTTGCCCGAACACCCGCGGCCAAGCACCTGACTTCCCGAGTCGGGATTTCTCTTCCAGAGCACTATTCGGCTCGAGCATCACTCGAGCGCCCGAGCACACACATCGCCCGAGCTTTGCAGTGCCCAACCACCGCAGGGCTTGAGTGCCTATCGCCTAACTATCGAGTCCCATGCCTCGCTTGGTTTCCCGAGCGCCCGACTCAAGAGTTTCTCAATCGCTCGAACACTCGACCAGTTAACTGGTCTAGACCACCAGTTGACTGCCCGAGTGACTTCTTGACTCGGGTGTTTCTCATCGCCCAAGCAACTTCCCGAGCTGCTCTTGGGATGAACTTCCCGAGTGGCTGCTCGGGACTTCTCCTTGCCGGTCGACTGCCCTCAATAGGCAATCGATTGGTACACCCCAAAATTGAGGTTTAACACCAAAATGTTCCTCTTATACTTGACACTTACCCTTAACATAGGCCTAAGCCTTCAAGAATATTCCATCAACTTCACGCTTTTAGGATGCACCGAGTCCTCCACAACTCCTCATCCTTTGTGCTAGCCTTCAAGTACTTCCTTTGACTTTGTCATGCTACCAGGTATCCTTAGCCTAGACCTAAGCTTTCAAGCTTCTTCCATCAGCCTCACGCCCTTAAGTTGAGTCCATGAATCCTCACCCTTTGCGCTAGCCTTCATGTGATTCCTTCGGCTTTGTCATGATAACGAGTCTTCCTTTGTCAAGAGGTCGCACCTTCAGGACTTCCATTGCCAAGTCACACTTGGAGTTACACCACCAAGACTATACACTTGGATTTTTCTTTGTCAAGTATCCATACTTAGACTTATGTCGGCAAGACTACACACTTAGACTTACATGACTAAGACTATATACTTGGACTTTTCCTTGCCAAGTATCCATACTTGGACTTTCCTTGCCAAGTCTCCAAACTTGGACTTCCCTTGCCAAGAATTCATTCTTAGACTTCTCCATTGCTGAGTATACATACTTGGACTTTGCTTGTCAAGTCTCCAAACTTAGACGTTGTTTGCCAAGTCTTCAAACTTGGACTTCTCTTGCCAAGTATTCGTACCTGGACTTTCCATTACTAAGTATTCATACTTGGACTTTCTTAGTCAAGTCTCTGGTCAATCTTGACCTACTTGACTTTTCGATCAACAACTCCATATAACTACGGATGTCCCATGTCATCTAGTCATATGTATTATCAAATCTATTATCAAACATTAAAACTCTACTCGAGTCTCACTCGAGCTGGTCAACCTTAATCCAAAGGTGATTGTACCAACAATCTCCCCAACAATCTTAACAGTAATTTACTGTTTAGACCCATTTATGTCATTTATCTATAATAAACAAGAAATAACAATTAGAACTGCTTGTGAAACTATAGTAAAATATAACAACTAGTCGAAGTATCCTAGGAAAATGTTAAGTACTAAGAGATGGATCAAATTAATGGATACCATCATCAACAAAGGACTAAAAATAAATAATTCCTTAGCAAATAAATTATCTAGACTATTTATATAATGCATGTAAATAGGAAAATGGACAAACAATGTAAAGTCAGAACTTTTGATATGTGACATAAAATTATGAGATCTGGGTCACAAGAACTAAGACAGTTTACCAGACATGAGGAACAATTTCACTCTGATGTTAGACAATAACTTGATGAAATACAGACTTGTCTTATAAACAATATAAGGAACATCCCTACAATATCACAATATGAGGAATAGCTGGATATAAGATAGTAATAATAAATGTTCTCTCCAACTATTTTTTAACAACCATAAAAAACCAGAAGGCAAGAACTTTTCTTGTTATGCAATACTTTCGGGACCACAGGCATGAGTCTACTCTACATAGGATGAAATTAAGGCAACATTATTTGACAATCCCACAAGAGCCACTTACAAGGGCTACTACTCTCTTGACGAAGCCTTTTTGGTTGTGAGCAAGTGTAGTCCCAAATTATTTTATCAGTACATTATTAAAAGGAAAAAGCTCCAAGACAAAACTGGTCAAACCAGAGCAAACTTATTCACATGCTATAACAAGACAACATAGTACTTCTAGCCAAACTCACTCTCATAATTAAGAAAAACAAACAAGAACAATACAAAAAGAAAGGCTTTTGAGAAGCCACATGAATAATCTTTCAGATGATATATGGACATACATACTAACACTCAGTGAAACATCAACTTGGCTAGATTTCTATATGCTTCAAGAAGCTTTAAAATGACTTCATGAAAATAAACAACAAGGAATAACAGTTTGCTACAAAGTTGAATCCAACTACAAACTTCACTACAAGGACATTTTCCCATCCTATTCCGTTGACAACAATTGTGGTTGTCATTGCCAATTACTGTATTCCTTCAAAAAAGCTAATATTTATTTGAACACCTACATTCCACATAACTTCAGAGGAAAGACCATGTTAGGACCTTTGAGCTAGGAGGGGGTGAATAGTATTTCTTGATTTTCTTGATTTGATTCATATCGTACTTGTCTATAATCGTTGTTAGCGCATCGGAAATACAAATATAAATAAAAACAAGCACAAACACTACATCAATATTTTATGTGGTTCGAAATCCTAGTTCCTACTCCATGGTCGAGCTCTAGAGTGAGCTCTAGTGATGCACCACCACCAACCTTCCCCTTCTCGAAAACACTCAGAAGGTGGAGAAATCTCTTACAAGAAAGTTATACAAGAATACAAACAACCAAATACAAGAGTATGAATGAAATACAAAAACAAAGAACAAACATTTTACACAAGTGAGTTTTTCTTGATCTCTTTGTTAGTTGTTGTAGAGTGGCTTGGAATATCTGGAATGCAATAGTAAATCTCCTCCCAAATCATTGTTGTAGAGTGGGTTGGAATATCTAGAATGCAACAGCAAATCTCCTCCCAAATCACCAGAAATCGACTTTGAAGAAACTCCCGTCGTTCTCCTTTTAAAGCATTGCATTAGACTGATTTTCCGCCATCAATCAACTGGTCTTACCCATCATTTGACTACTCACTTGACTATTGTCTCACAATGGACTAATCCACATTAGAAATTACTTGACCAGTCGACTGCCCTGATTCAGCAGTCAACTGTCATAGCCATCAGTCGATTGTTATAAGCCAACAGTCGACTGTCAAACATTCTATGCCCTATCCACTTAAGGTCAGTCGACTGCTCAATTCTAGAAGTCGATTGTCAGTGTCTAGTCAACTGGTGCAAGTCACTAGTCGACTGCCAAAGTACAATCAACAGTCGAGCTACAGTCAACTACACGACCATTCGACTAGGTCAAAACCCCAGTCGACTACTCGAGTCTTCTGAGCCCTCCGAGTGTCGAGCACTTGACCAGTTGACTGGTCTATAATCCCAGTCGGTTGCCAAATAACCTGTCCAATTGTTTTAGCTCACGTGTCGATTAAACCAAGCTCCAGTCGATTGGTAAACCTCAAAACTGATGTTTAACCCAAGTATGATCCTCTCATACTTGACACTTACTCTTAGCCTAGACCTAAGCCTTCAGCCATTTCCATCAATCTCACGCCCTCAGAGTCCATTTGAATCTTCCACGACTCGTTCATCCTTCGTGTTAGCCTTCAAGTTTTCCATCAACTTTATTATACTATCAGGTCTATCTTTGTCATGAGGTTGCGCCTCTGGGACTTATGTCGCCAAGACTACACACTTGGTTTTACACAACCAAGACTCTACACTTGAATTTTCGCCGTCAATACTACACACTTGGCCTTACACAACCAAGACTCTACACTTGGATTTTCGCTGCCAAGACTACACACTTAGATTTACACAGCTAAGACTACATATTTGGACTTACACGGCTAAGATTGTATACTTGGACTTACACGACTAAGACTACACACTTGGACTTTTTCCTTTGTCAAGACTTCATTCTTAGACTTCTCCATTGTCAAGTATCCATACTTGGACTTTCCCTTGCCAAGTCTTCAAATTTGAACTTCCACTCGAGTCTCACTCGAGCTTGGTCAACCTTGATCTGAGGTTTATTGTTCCAATAATCTCCTCCTAAAAATTACCCTCACATGACCTTGGATGTCCCAAACCATCCACTAGTCATATGATCATATGTATAGTCAAGTGTATTGTCAAATTCATTGTCAAATACCAAAACTCTACTCGAGTCTCACTCGAACTTGGTTAACATACTCTATGACTCAAAAGGTTTTGGCCAATACATTTTGACACACAAAATATGAGTCATAAAGTATGTTTAGTCATTGAATCAAAATTAAACAATTTTATATTGGCCAATTTCCTTGTAATTCAACTTTATCACTCAAAGTATATTGGCTCAAAATTAGACATTGAATCTATCTAATTGTCTAGGGAACAATTAGACAATTTTATATTTCGTCAAGTTGTTATCGGGCTTCAAAGTGAAATTATTCTTCAAGCCTAGTATATTGTTGTAATTCTTGGGTTCCTAACCTCATAAGTCGTTGTCCATAAGTCCGGACTTTTCTCTATCTTTCCATTTTCCTATTTTACAAATTAAGGGGGTAAACTAGACAAAGTATCTATTAAGGAATTATTTACCCCCTTTATATGTTCCCACTAAATTTTTAAAACTTTGTTAATTATATTATCGAAAAATTTGATCCATCTTTTTTACTCAATGTATTTTTTTATTTCTTTTGTCTGATGATTATATTGTACGATGATTTTATAATTTGTTCTAATGGTTATCTTTTTCTTGTCACATATAAATAATAAGAAAAAGTCTGAGCAATAAATAACTATTAATATTTCATAAACTAATAAAGTTAAGTGTTCTTTTTCCTATACTTCCTAGAGGTATTAGAGTGATTATGTAGATTTGGAGTCATATTTTGATTTTTTTTTTTTTTAAGTACTCCCCATTCTGATTCACATCTATAACCAAATAATTACTATCTAAATGAAGAGTTAAAGTTGGAAGTGCTTTAACAATTTCCTTAATTTTCCTGACCAAATCAACATCTTGCTGATTAAAATATTTCTATCCTTTAATGAAAGTTTTATTATATAAAGTTTCATTTATTTTTCCTATATCCTTCAAGTATGGTCTCAGCATTTTTGTGTCTTCTAATTTGTCATGAAAATTGAGTATATATCTTAGTTGAAATGTGTAGTTGTAAGGAAATATTTCCTTGTCCTATTTCGGCTTCTAGGAATTATACCTGCTTAGTTATCAATTTTATTTACTTTCGTAAGATTATTAGCTCGTGTTTCTAAAAAGAGTAAACATCATATGTATTGTAATATTCTATTTTAGTCTTAGAGAAAATCAGTATATCATCAATGTATATGTATGAAATTTTATCGTATCTCTAAAAGTATTATTCATTTTTCGTTGGAAGATTTGCGGCGTTATTTTCAAGCCAAATGGCATAATATAAAAATATCCTTCGGGACAAATGAATATTGTCCATCTAATAGATTTTGGATGCATTCTTACCTGTCAAAATTTTAATTTTAAATCAAATTTTGAATATCATTGAGAATTTTATATTCTGTTAATAAATTATTCCTTATCAGGAATTTTGTGTCAATCTCTATAGTAATTATTATTTAGTCTTCTATAATTAAAAATCATCTTATATTGCTCTCTTTTTTTATTCTGATCCTTTATTTACTAGCTATAAAGATTGGAAATAGATCTTTATCTAAGTTTTAAGTCTATTAACGGTTTTATATGCATTAAATATTCTTTCATTTTTCAGTTTGTGTATTTAAAGAGAGCCTTGATTGTAAGATTTGGATTTATTATATCAAATTTGTAGTAGTTTCCATATTTCTATAGGGTTATCTTCTAATATTTCTATCTTTTTTAATCTTGAAATTATGTGTATGTTCTTAAAAGATTTAATAAGCATGAAGGAGAAAATAGGTCGGTTGAAATATTTATTTGTAATTCTTCTATATCATCTATAATCTCCTAGTATTCTATCAAATAAAGATAGTAAATTATATACATATATTTTTTTTATCTATTTTATTCTAGTATTCGTTTCATTCCTCGTCAAATTATCAATGAAAAAAATATAACAATTAAAATTTGTTTTATTTTATTAATAAAATAAACCGAAATTATGTTAGAAAATCGAAAAATAATAATTTTTATTCCTGTTTTTCCCTTTGCTCACAATTCTTTCCATCCATTAGTTTTGTCATAATCGTTTTTTTATTTTTATTTTAAATATATAATTATTAGACTGTTCCTTGAAATTTAAATGTTTATTATATTTTTAAAAATTATCATTTAAATTACTCATTTAATCGTAAAATAAAATTCCATAAGTAATGTTGTGTGTGATATATAAAAATTAAATTATTGACTGTTTTTTTTTTTTTTTTTTTGCATAGAATAAGATGGATCGTTATAACTTCTGAGAGGCCAAAGAGGCAATCGCCTCAGGGCCCGACTTAGGAAGGGGTCCATAGAATTTTTTTTTAAAGATTTAATCATAATTTTTAAAATATTATGAAGTTTTTATAATATTATAAAAAATAATTAAAGTGCATAGTAGACCTATTCACTTTCACGACCGATTAAAAAAACTTTCGCTTTTTATGAAAAAAATATTTTAAAGAGCATAATCATAATTTTTAAAATATTGTGAGGGTTTTTTTATAATATTATAAAAAAAAATAAAAGGTACGGACTGACCTCTTCCTCCTCCCTTCATACTTCGCAATATCTTCTTCCGTCGACCTCTTTAATTTTCCCCTCTATATTTAATCCTAAATTTTTTATTAAATTCTAATTCATCGCCCTATCAATTTTTTATCGTCATCGTTATTGCCAATATCATCACTGTCGCCGATATTTTTTATCGTTGTACGATCGGACCGCAATTGCTAGCATCGTCGTCGTCTCACTTCATATTAAATTGATCATTGATGATTTGAGGTGGAGTTAATCTTGTACGATAATTTATTTTAGAGAAGAAATATGACTTTGTTAGTTATGTTATTTTTAATCCTAATTTCTAAAAATATATTTTGTATTTAAATAATTTAATATTTGCTGATAAATAGAATCAATATTCTTAATCTAATTCCTAAGAATCTATACATTTAACTTTCTTAATTTTAAGTAAAATATTTCATTCGTATCATCCTTCTACTGATAAATAAATTTCTTGGATAGCCAAATTTAAATTTAGAATTTGTAGAACATTAGTTATTTAATAAAAAAAATTGACCGAGTAACTTGTTTGATTTCAACGAAGTGTAGGAGAGAAATCGAAAGTCAATGACATGATTTATAAGTAGATTTAATTTTAAAGGGCACTTGAAAAATAATTTTATAGATATTATATCGAGCAAATTATCATGATTAATTTTAAATTGTTCTTTTTTATTATCATAAAATTATTATTATTTTATAATGCAATGTGTATTTAAGAATTAATGTTGTTTTCTTTTTATAAAAATATGCAAAAATATATTAGTAAGAGATAAAATTGAATTTATTTGATTTTATAAAATGATATTTTATTTTTATTTTTAATAATTCAAATATCCAAAAGATAAAGGAAAGGAAGAAAAGTCAAAACTAATCGACTAATGTTTATATAATTATTTTAAATATTTATTAACTTTTTATTAGTATAATATATTATTTCTGATTTATTTATGTATTTATTATATTTGTTATTTATAAATTAAATTTTATAATAATATATCATAATAATAAAAAGATCTATTTTTTTATTATTCGGCCCGTGTGTACGACTCTGAAGAGGCCATGCACGTATCAAAACCTTCATGCTTATTATTTTCTATCAGATGCATTAAGTTTTTCAAAATGCGATCACGAGAAATTCCACTTGATTAGGCTGAATCAACGGGTGCGGAGGAGGAAGACGACGAAGAAGAATCATGAGCATCGGCGACGCTATCTCCGATGACTAGGCGGCGTTGGTCAGTCGGCAGGTGAGGTGCTCCCTGGAGATGGTCGCAGCCGTCGACAGTGGCGTAGAGGGTGTACGGCGGGGCGTCGGTGGCAAGCCACTGTTGGACGTAGAACAGGGTCTGGGAGCAGGGGAGGTGGGGCCCCGTGGCGGTCACCTCGACGTAGTCGCAGTACCAGCCGTGGTGGCGGCCGGCGCCGTTGGAGGTGAGGTTGAGGCGGCAGAGCGGGAGCCTGAGGCCGCAGGGCCCGAGGCCGCTGAATGCGTCGAGGGAGCCGAGCTCGTAGTAGTCGTGGCCGGCGCCCATGAGACCGCCCCACGCGCGCAGGTCCTGCACCGCGAACGTCTTCCCTGCCTCGTCTCCCAGCGTGAGTCCGATGGTGGCGTCGGTGCCTGCCTTGATCACGGTGCCGGTGCGGACGTAGATAGTGTAGACGCACTGGTCATCGTAGGCGGAGGTGAGGACGAAGTGGAGGAGGAAGAAGAAGAAGAAGCGAGACGGAGCCATCTGTGGATCTGGATTTGTTGAACGACCAAACACCACGGCCTGCCTTTATTAATCCTTCTCACTGCTAGATGCGTGCCAACTCACTAGAACAGAAAAGGGACGGATAATAATAATAATAATAATGATATTATTATTAGTGTTATTTTATTATCTTACCCTCTACAATAAAGATGGCTTGGGCTGCACTATGCCAGACAGTCCTAGCCTGGTCCACGAATCGAATGGAGCGAGGATAAGATGATACAGAAATAGACTCTGCCCAAATGCTAGGTCAGGGCAAGGGCAATTTTAAAAGTTGAATCCTTGAAATAATAATAATAATAATTATTATTATTATTATTAGCATAAAATTATTAAATTAATTTTATTCTTTTTTAAAAAGACTTGAAGTATTTCTATAGATATTCCTCTTCCCTTCTCACCCTCTTTCCTTGTCCGATTAACTTTCATTCATTCATTCATTTACATTCTTTTAATTTATTCTCTTTTTTTTTTTGCTTTTTTAACACGGTCTAAAGCGCACCCAAATCCTGTGGAAGGAAATTTTCTGACCGTTAGATCGTTCAAAATTTAATCACAGTCGCAGAATGTTACACGGTTGAGATGAAATCCCTCGCACCGCATCCAACGGAGACCAAAATTATTAAATTGACAACTTGGAAACATTTAGCTATATACAAATATCGCCATTAGGTCAGTACATTTTCTTTCGCTTGTTTTATATTGAATATTACATGAAATAATATAAGTAGTTCCCACACTCGGATAGCTGCATTCTCATGCCAACGCTCGATTCTACTCCAGGAGCAGAGTTGTAAAAGGCAAATAATCCCAGAAGTTGACATTTCCACCTGTCTGCCTTCGTACTTAGTCATCAACCAGACCACTGCATTAAGAAACAAAGAAATGTAACCCCATGAGAATCTTGATGTTTCAAAACAGCCAATAGAAAATGCATCAGTAATAATCACACCAGATGGCGTCCGCAAGCTAGAAAAAATACCTCTGATCAATGACTCGAGCTGCCAAGATCAAAGTCCATGGTGTAGTCGTATTCAATAGTAGGAACCACAGAGGCAATGAACTTCAGAAACAAGAAAAGGTACCTATCGAACGGGAGAGAAAGATTAGTGGAAATTACTGTATTCCGCTTTAACAACCTGCCATGTAATAATAAAGTACAACGCTAATGGTGCTTGCCATGGTTAAACCATAAAAAAAAATCAATTAAAAATGATGCAAAACATTTGACAGCAAAGACTGACAGAATGCTTTTGTGGTCCAAATAATTTCAGTAGCAAAGTAGAAGATTCAATCTTCATATAGGTTCGGTCACGTGGATGTTAGAAGTCCAGATAGATGAATGAAGACTATAGGTCTAGATTTCCAAAGGTTTTTAATTGGGTTATTATGCTGGGAATTTACTTATCGACTTCTGGTTCAACTCCACGTGATATCAGCACATCCATGATCTTTTTCATCACAGCGCCATGACGGCATGGATGTACAGATGCATGCTTCCCTGGCAAGTGAGGATGATCTTCAATTGTTACCTGTCAGTTTCCAGAAAATCAATATAAGAAAGTCAAACAACCAAGTCCTCAAATCAAGAAAAAAAATAGACAAGTAACATGACAGGAACATAGAGCACTGGGAAAAAAAAAATAGTGCAATTAACTAAAAAGATGCAACATCTGTTCTGAAAACAATGAAAAGAACATAATAGGACTTGCAATTCACAATAATACATACATTTTCTTTCTTCCAGAAAAGATAGCTAGGAGAGTTCTCAAGCACTCATATTTGAATGAAGAGGACTTTTGAACCTAAGACCTTGGCAACACCTTCCAAGGTCCATACCAATATATGGACCCAAAGTATGCTACAAAGTGTTAATAGGAAAAGCATGTTTAGTTCTTTCAAATGATCAGCCAATGCAAGATTCACAAAACTATCAAGATGTCCACTGCTATCATGGCAGTGGAAAAGGTAGTGACTTCTAACAAATATGACCAAGGTTGCTCCTTGCTATCATTCGAAAAACCTTCCAGTGGCTCCTTCATCAAATAAAATCTATACCACTCATCAACTAAAAGCAAAGATCAATCTTTAATATTAACAAGAGAAAGTAGGCTAATGCAAATATATTATCTGAAAATTGGCTGCTGTGTTTGTTTGCAAGGGGAAGTGTGGGTGGGGGAGGGATACGGAGATGATCATAAGCTAATGGAGAGAAGGGAACTGAGGAAGGCTCCTGTGGCCTCTTTTCCACCGAAATTCAACCACCCAAATCAGACAGGTTAAAAAGAGATGAAGAGGCAAGTGGTAAAAGACTAATTGAAACCACTCTTCGTTGCCCAGTAACGACCACTGCCAACCATCAACTGTTACTACTGCTAACTACAACCATCATAAATCACCATGAACATCATCAGCCGCCAATAATCAATCACCATTAGCCATCAACTTTCGAACTTGGGATGGAGAAGGGTAATTATAAGGATTTTAATTTGCTTCTATACCTCCTAATCCAAGCACACAACTTTCGGTACCTACTCTTGTCACCTTCTCCCTTTTCTGCTCCCTTTCCTTCTCTCCAATCTCCCTCCTAGTAAGAATGAACTTTTGATCTTGCTCCTGCCTCCTTTATTTCCCTCTCCATCACAAACTTGTAAATGCATTGAAGGAAAACCACATTCATTAAGACAACAATGACAAACTAGAAGGATCTTGCCGCATGTAAACACAACATTGACTTCAAGGTGAAGTCAACACTCAATATTGATCAAGAAGAAATTGTGCACCATTAAGACAAAAAAAAACAATATAAGCACAGAACCGATGATCATTAAGTCTTGCCACAACAAAATTCACATTTATTCCACTCTTTACATAGCATGTGATGGCATTCTTTTTTCTCTCATTGACTTTCTTGATGTCTCAAAATCAATAGTGGAGCTGAAAATTGATAATGAATTTCAGTTGTGATTGAGCCGCAACAATAGTGAAGAAAATTTAGGATGAGAAAGAAGAACTGAGCAAAAACGAGAGAGAATACAAAAAATTTTAACATGGTTCAACGATGTGCCTGCCCTACAAAACGGCAGTGCAAAAACTTAACTCGCAAAACTTCTCGTCTGTTTTAGGGTTACAAGAATCCTATTTATACAACTCTAGCCATACATGGTATTTTAGACCAAATCCACCATGTATTAATAAAATCCCGATTTTTTTGGCGAAATCCTGAATTACTCAACGCCTCCGGGATAAACTATGGCCTGATCGTGTTTCTAGACTAGAGCGTAGAGAGAAGTTTGTCTGTCCTGAGGAGTTTGTCTATCTTGCCAAGTCGAAAAGTTTGTCCACCTCAACTAGTCTAGAAGTCTATTTGCCTCCCGAGGCGAAAAGTCAGTTTGCCTCCCAAGATGAGGAGTTTGTCCACCTCCCTCTTAATACCAGTTGTTGTGATAGGGTCGCAATAATAGTGAAGAAAATTTTGGATGAGAAAGAAGAACCGAGCAAACACAGCGAGAGAACACAGAAAATTTTAACATGGTTCGACAATGTGCCTACTCCACAAAACGACGATGCAAACTTCACTCTCAAAACTTCTCTTCTGTTTTAGGATTACAAAGGATCCTATTTATACAACACTACCCATACATGGTATTTTAGACCAAATCCACCATGTATTAATAAAATCCCAATTTTCTCAGCGAAACCCGGATTACTCGGTGCCTCCAAAACGAACCATGACCTGGTTGTGTTTCTGGACTTGAGCGTGCAGAGAGTCTACCTCTTTTGAGGAGTATGTCCTAAGGAGTTTGTCCGCCTTACCAATAAGGGTGTGCAAAATTTTAGTTAAACTGATTGAAATCGGAAGTTTGGTTCGATTTATTAGGAAATTTATTTTTTTTAAATATCATTTTTTTCGATTAATTCGGTTCAATTTAGAATTTTGGATTAAAAAATCGAGTTGATTAGAAAAATTGAACTAGAGATTATCAGTCGATTGGTACTGTAGAAGTCGACTGAACTATAACATTAGTTTGCAAAATTACGATTTTGTATATTAATTGATTGGTACTGTAACACTAATCAATTGGCACTATAGCACTACTGGCATTGTAGCACCTGCTAACTGATTTAAAAAAAATTGATTTTTTAAATTTTTGATCAAATTAACTAATTTTTTTATCGGTTCGGTTGGTTTGATTTTTGATCAAAAATTTGGTCGGTTCAATTAACTCAAAAAAAGTTCAGTTTATTCGATTTCGATTTAATTAGTTTGATTGGTTCGGTTAATAATCGATTGCTCACCCCTACTTGTCAAGTCGAGAAGTATGTCCGCCTTCTTGAATCTGTCCGCCTCGCCGAGTCTAGAAGCATGTCCGCTGTCCTGAGGCTAGAAGTCAGTCTGCCTCCCGAAGAGAGGGGTCTTTTTGCCTCCCTAAGATGAGAAGTCAATTTGCCTCCCTAAGGCGAGAATCCTATCCGCCTCCCGAGGAAAGGAGTTTGTCTGTAGATCCACACCTCGTTAAGTCGTGAGGAGTCTGCCTGCTTAGAGAGTTTGTCCGCAGATGAGTCACCTCACAAAACTCCTTAGATATGAGTCATCCTCAACTATATGATTTAGAGCATTCTGTCATGAGATGTCTTATTGGTTGATTCATTTCATAATGCAATGGAAAAAGATAATGATTTATCCATTATCAACAAAAAAATCAAATATAACATATGAACCTACATATTTTTTTTTGTATACATTGTAATCTTTTCCTCCACTAATATTATGATATTAAATAAAATATTCCATATTTTACATATTTATGTATTTTATGATGTAAAATCATGTCAAATAAGATAGAAATATTTCTTACATATTCTATAATTTGTATATATAAAAAAATTTTATCCCACTCAGTGAGATAAAAGTTTGGTTGTTGTTATTGTCATTCTATAATTTGTATCTAAATTATGATTCATAGTTCAATAATTTACCAAAATGATTCACAATATAAACCTTGATTTGACAATCTCACTAATAGGTACTAAGTACTTGCACAAATCCTATATAATCATTCACAATTCTCCAATTGTACCTCTTTTAAACCACATGTATTGTTTGGCTTTACTATCTCCCAAAGGTTCTACCCTGTCTAGTATGATTAGTGACGAGGCATATTACACAAGTTAACAAATGCAATTGTTGCACAAAGGAGCAGACACTAGTAACAAGATATTATTGATTCACAAGAAATTGCGTGTTTTCTTTTTCTTTCATCATGTTTTACACTTTTACTCATGCTCCCCTTGCCATAACTAACATATTTTTCCTCATGTCAATAAAGTTAGATATTGAATGCTTATCATCCATTCTCAGAGTAGAAATGTAAATCCTTCCAGGATTTGTCTCTGTAAAAACAAGAAGAAATTCTATTGAAAACAAATTTCTTATAACTACTATCTCACCAAGGAATATAGGGGCTTTGTTATATTTATTTCAGACAATATTTATTCGTAGAGTAGATGTGCAAAGAATAAAAAAAATGAGTATGATATTACTGTTTTCCGTGCATGATCCTGGCTAACATCTTCAAATACTAGTTCTGGCTGCAAAGGGGCCCTTGACTGCAATTTAATACCAGGATACAGTTACGCAAATTTGAATACCAACATTCTTCTACAATAGAGTGAAAATATGGTTATAATCACCATCAAAGCAGAAAAACTCAACAAAAATGATCAAGCAAACTGAATAACCACAAGAGAAATACAAAATATAAAATTGTTTATTGCAATGATAACCATGACAAACTTTTTTTACTAGAATCAGTTAAATCGACAAACTCTTTCACCTTACTTCACCACATAATGAATATATAGCTGTGAAACAAAAAGTTCCAAAGGCAACCACAAAGTTCCAGAATTACACTAATTCAAATTACAAAAAATCTCAAGATAAATAAAAAAATGATACCAATATGCATCTCCAGTAAGTATCATGTGAATTTGACACAGATATTAATTTTGGTCATCTTATAGATCAAATTGTGACAGTAGAATGTGGATGCTAATGTCAGTAAATAAACAATGAAAAATACACTATTCAATTTCATCAAATGTCTAATGTAGATGCCAAAACCAAATCCAAACTTCTGCTTTACTAAAATACCTTTTTCTACACTGCATTGGAAAAAAAAACACGATTGTAAGGGAACAACCTCATCATATCCTGTTAGCCATACGCGAGGAGTTTGGTAATATTTGTCATACCTGGAACAACAAAGAATATATAAGCTCAATAATCATTCTCCACAAGGAAAGAAAAGGCTGTCAAAAGAAAACAAACAATAATTATTCAAATGTTTTGTCCAACAAAACACATATAAACCAATATTAAAACGAATTGCAGTATTTGTTGTATAAGTATATCTATCAAATAAGCTCCTGCTTTTATAGGACCATATTATGTGAAATATGTCATGAACAAATTCTATCATGTGAAATTTCTAATGGTTTTTTTGTTCAGGAGTGACAAGAACCTATATGGTTGGTAATTGTTATTGATCTCTTTTCTAATACCAGCTTTTACACAAAATAAATACAAGAGCATATCATCTGACTGCACTCCTAACAGACATAGCATATATGTCAGGACATGCTTGAAGATGGCCTCCCTGTTCATGACTATCCCTAAAGTTTTACACCCAGAGAAAATGATATACTTCTGTATCATCAGATTCATTCCGCTTTTTCCTTTTTGACTGCTCATGCAGATAAACAATATTATGCCGTTTTATCTTAGTACCATTAAATAGGATCTCAATACCAAGATTCTGATAGTTACCACACTCCAAACTACTGAAGTTTAAGACAAAAACTCCAGTCTGACAATTTCAATTTGGGCACGATACACCTATTAGCCACGTGAAAAAAATTATAGAAAATCTACTACTGGACACCTAGATCCATATTCATGTTGGGTACTCATGCTAGTCCTTCCTAACTGTTATCTTATCAGGTTACGAACTTTTAACATAAAAAATGTTGATGAATCTTAATTACAATCTTCAAACAAAAATATGGAGACTAGGAAAAAATATTAAATATGTATGGTGCATTTATGAGTCACACTTGTCTATTAGATATACTTAACTCCGCCCATGACGAGTTAACCCTGTTATGGTCGGTTCTAACTCCCGATAAAGAGGAGGGTTACATTAGATTGTCAGCCAATATTAAACTAAGACAAATGTTCATTGTATTGATCCATTAAACTATTGTTCTAATGCTAGATTATTCCCCGAAAGAAACGCATTGCAGGATTCGACTATAATATCTCGGCAAGAACCACAACATCTCCAGAACTCATATAGTGATAAATATGCAAGAGTTCGGATTGTAAGATCCGACTATAATGTATCGGGAAGGACCATTATATCTCCATGAGAACTTAGATGTAGTGTTAAATAGACAAGAATTCTCCCATCATAGGTTAGGTAAGAACAAATACAATAGTCAAGTCTTATCCCACTAGGTGGGGTCAACAGATTTGGAAAAGAACAAATATGATAGGAAAATTAATAGTCTAAGATTTGAAACATGGAACATAAGAACTCTCATTGGTAAAACAATTGAGTAATAAATACAATGATTAGGAGAAAAATTAGTATTTTGCATGTGCAAGCGACAAAATGAATAAACAAAATGGCAAAAATGATAGAGAACTCGAGTTTTAAGTTATGGTAAACAGAAAAGAGTAAAACAAGAAATGGAATGGGTATTGTTGTAGATAGTTTGTTAAAGGATGAAATTTAAGTAGTAGTTAGAAAGGAGATAAAATTATATCTCTCAAGATAATAGTGGAGAAAGAAACTACAAATGTAATTAGCATATATGCACCTCAAACAAGATTAGATGAAGATACCAAATCAAGATTTTGGAATGACCTAAATGAAGTATTACAAAATATTCCGCCAAATGAAATGATTTTAATAGAAGGCGATCTAAATAGACATATCGGAGTGAAAAATAAAAAATATGAGAGGATGCATAAGCGTTATGTATTTAGAACAAGAAATGAAAAAAGTAAAACTATATTGGATTTTGCAATAACATATGATTTTATACTAACTAATACGTTTTTTAAGAAAAAAGAAGAACATTTGGTTACGTTCAAAAGGAGGAATAATAAATCGCAAATTAACTTTCTTATACTTAGGAAGAGAAATAAAAAGATTTGTAAAGATCACAAGATCATCCCTGAAGAAAGCTTAACTAACCAACATAGATTAGTAGTGTTAGATATACGTCTCAAGCATAATATCAATAGAAGGAAAATATACACGACTCCTAGAATTAAATGATAGAAGTTAAAGGATGAAAAATAAAATATATTTAAGGAGGATGTAGGAGTACAAGTATTAAATAAAATATGCAATGACCCTAATTTGATATAGGATAAAATGGTATCAAAGTTGAAAATAGCAGCTAAAAATTTACTCGATGAATCAAAGGGGAAATGCATTATCAAAGAATCTTAGTGGTGAAATGAGAAAGTAAAGGAAAAACGAACCGACTATAAGGAATTATATATTTGTAAGAACGAGAAAAACTTAAAAAAAATACAATAGCCAAAAAAGAGGCTAAGAAAGCAAGGAATGAAGCTAAAAATAAAACTTTTGAATGATTATATCGAAAATTAGATACAAAAGAAGAGAAAAGAAACAACTATATAATAGCTAAAGTGAGAGAGAGGAAGATAAAATATCTTATCCAAATAAGATATATTAAAGATAAATGTAATAGGATGTTAGTAAATGATGGAAAAATAAAAGAGCGGTGAAAGAGGCATTTTCATCTTTTTAATGAAGATTTAGGTGACCAACTTAAATTAGATAATTTAAGTAGGTCAAACAAGTATAAAAATTTAAATTTATATCGTAGAATTCAAATTTTAGAAGTAGAACAAACTTTAAATGGGATGCAAAATAGAAAAGTTGTTGGACTAAATAATACTTCGATAGAGGTATAGAAGTGTCTAGGAAAATAATATATTGAATGACTTACAAAATTATTTAATATAATATTGAAAATAAAAAAATATCTGAACAATGGAGGATAAGTACTCTAATTTCCTTATATAAGAATAAGGGGGTATATAAAATTGTGCAAACTATAAGAGTATTAAATTAATGAGGCATACTATGAAACTTTGGAAAAGAATAATAGAAAAAAGATTAACAAAGAAAACCACGGTTACCAAAAATCAATTTGAGTTCATACCTGGAAGGTCAACAATAGAAGTTATGCATCTTCTCAGACAACTAATTGAAAAGTATCGAGAGCAAAAACAAAATCTATATATGATATTCATTGACTTAGAAAAAGCTTATGATAGAGTCCCAAAAAAAGTATATAGATAATTCTAAAAAAGAAAAGTGTTAACGTAGCATATATTAAACTAATTAAAGATATATATATGGAAATAATGACCAGAGTGAAAACTTCAAGTGAATTAACTAAAATATTTCCAATAAAGATAAGATTATATCAAAGATCAATTCTAAGTCCCTATCTTTTTACACTAATCATGGACGAACTAACTGGACATATTCAAGACATAGTGTCATGGTGCATGTTATTTGCAGATAATATTGTTTTGATAAATGAGTCATGTGAAAGAGTAAATATTAACCTAGAATCTTAACGAAAAAACTAAAAGTGAAAGGTTTTAGACTTAGTAGGATAAAAACATAATATATGAAATTTAAGCTTAGCAATATTATACAAGTGAAAACTTCAAGTGGATTAACTAAAATATTTTCAATAAAGATAAGATTATATCAAAGATCAATTCTATGTCCCTATTTTTTTTACACTACTCATGGACAAACTAACTGGACACATTTAAGGCATAGTGTTGTGGTGCATGTTATTTCAAGATAATATTGTTTTGATAAATGAGTCATGTGAAAGAGTAAATACTAAACTAGAATCTTAACGAAAATACTAGAAGTGAAAAGTCTTAGGCTTAGTAAGATAAAAACAGAATATATGAAATTTAAGTTTAATAATATTTGACGTAATGAGACAAGTGTTAAGATAGAAGATGACGAGTTTTCTAGAACTGAGAGTTTAAAGTATTTAAGATCATTTTTGCAAGACGATAGAAACACTAAGAGAGATGTCTTACATAGAATACAAATAGGATAATTAAAATAGAGAGCGTCAAGTGTTTTATGTGATCGCAAAGTACCTCTAAAATTTAAAGAAAAATTCTATAAAACGGCGATTAGACTTGTAATATTATATGGTGATGAATGTTGAGTTATAACTCGAGCACATAAACAGAAGATGAGAATGTTAAGATGGTGTGAATATACGAAAATGGACAAAATAAAAAAATAAAAAAGAGTATTAGAAAGTCGAAGTTGCATCTATTGAGGGAAAGTCCGAGAGACATGTTTAAGATGGTACAGACATATACTTAGACGACTAATAAATGTTGCAGTTAGACGATGTGAAACTATAACAAATACGCACATCAAACGAGGAAGAAAAAGACCAAAAAAGGCTTAATTAGCAACAATAAAATAAAATAAAATTTATTTAAGTATAAATGATGATATAGTAGGGGATAGAATCCAATGACGTAGAAGGATCTATATAGTCAATCCCACCTAGTGGGATAAGACTTGATTGTTGTTGTTGTACTTGTTTATTAGATATACTTGTCAAACGTTAAAAAAGGTCATAATAAATTGAAATCAACACGCAATAGTAAAAAAAAAAAAATAGACATCAGTTGTTTACAAAGGAGTGACAAATTATCCACTGAATAACTTACGTGATGCTAATATCATATGTTCGGGTCCGAAGAATGTTATCATCCTCGGGTTCAGTTGCAACCAAATATGTTGATTGGAGGGTGGCCTGCATTTAATTGAACAAAACAATAACATCCAGAGATATATATTAAAGGTGGAGAGAAGCTTTTTGGGTTATATTACTCTCAAAAAGCAGTCAAAACAACAGCAAGTACACTAAAGATCACTTAAAAGAACCTTATTTTGCTCTGTCTGTGCATCCAAAAGCATCAATTTTAATGTTTTTTCTCAACCAAACAGTGAAGATGATGTTCATTGATAAAGAATATGGTAGAGTCTAGCGACTTGATGACCATCCTAGACTTGTAAAAAGTAATCTAAATTGGTGTTTTCAGCCTATCAAATAGATGAATAGCAATTTATTGACTGCTTAGCAAACAATCACCCTAACTGTAGGAAACATCACAGCCAAGTTATCATTTCCTACGTGGATGTTTACAAAAATTACAATCTAATTAGAACAATGCAGATTGTTACTTCGCCAAAATAAATCCAAAATAAGGTCTCCAAAATGGATAACTTCACCATCTCAATGATTTCTTAAAAAAAAAAAGATTATTTTTGCTCACAGAATTACAATTTTTACAGCTGATAAACCTTCCTAGGAACAACTAATTTGGCAGTGTGAATAAGTGCAGCACTGGCAAATGAAAAAAGTCCATCATTTGGCACTCAAACAACTGAGGCCAGTAATAACAGGGACAGAGCAACATCTTGATTCTCAAGTCCTCAGCAAATAAGAAATGATCAACTAATAGCATCCTCTCATTTATTTAGCAAATTTCAGACCAGATATAACCAGCAAAAACTACAAAGCAACCAAACTACTAGCATTAACTCTACTAATTTAGAAGGCAATTAAAAGAGATGAATTTAACTTGCATAGACCAACGTTCTAAACAGACAATAAATTGTAGTCCCGGATTTTGGTAGATGAACAGGTTATGCATGAAGCAGAGTAAACATCCAACTTTTCATTATGGACTCTCACTTTAGACTTAAAGATCTTGTTTAGAGATATGAAACATCACTAATAGAGTTAAGTGGAATGACATCCAATGGGTTGGACTGGTAATAACTATGATCAATCTCATTAACTTTCATAGTCACTACCATTCCAACCCATTAAATGTCATGCAGACTTATACCCTTAAACCAAACAGGGCAAAACATGAAACTATCAGTCGTGTTAACCTAAGGTTTGTGTATATATATATCTATATATATATATATATATATGGTGTCAGTAGCTACAGTCATGAAAGGAATGGCATTTTTTCAGAACTAAAAAATATAGCATAAAAGAATAAGCACTTGCCGGATCTGCCTCTATAAGGTTTTCTGAATCCTCATAATCAGCCATATCAGGTATGTCTTCCTCCTCTTCACCACCAAAATAAGAGGGGATAGATTTGATAGCCACATCTTTTCTGATGTCTAGAGATTCCATGGAAGGTAAAACTTCTTCATCAGCACTCTTGGTCCCTAATAGTTTCAAAAGTTTGAGTTATAAAATATATGGTCTAACTCAGGAAATTCAAAATTTTATAACCTTTTGGCATCCCATGAGTTGCCAACCAGCCATCATTATCATCATCGTCACCAAGAAGAAACTCTCCTCCAGCAGCGTCGTATTCTTCTTCCACCGAACTAGCCCTCCGTAGACAAGGCACTGCAAAACATGAGGAGTCAAGTTAACAAATCATCAGAAGATAGCAATATGTCATCTTTACTATGCAAGAACACCAGCTAATGGCCAGAAGGCAAGGAAGGATCTTTGACAACTTTAGAGGAAGCAAATAGGAAAAATGATACCGTTTCTTGTTATGAGATACTGCTTGTCCGCAGGCAGGTATGTCTTCCTCTTGCCCGGTTCGCCCGCCTCCCTACGTGAAATCATGAAAGAAACGCATTTCAGATAGGTAGAATGGAGAAATAAGAAAGAGCGCGAAGGGAGAAGGGAGGAGAAATCTAACCAAGACCAGGTAGGGCATTTGGCAACGAGATTGTCGCCAGCGAGGACGAACTCGGAGACGCTGAGAACGCCCTTCTCCTTTAAGGCTGAGACAGTACGCGGCCCCGTGATCCGTTCCACCGTCCCCTTAAAGGCCTCGTGTAGCTTTTGCGATAGAACCATCTCGCTCTCCCTCTCTCCCCAGCTACCCTTCCCTGCTCCAGGAGAATCGAACAAAATTAATAGCAAAGAGACAGCAAAGAAAAAACAAAAACACGTATGAATGGAGAGCGGAAACGAACAGGATTAGAGTTCCAAATACAGCAGATCAATTGATGCCCAGGAACGGCGATCTAAGATCGATCGATCGCGCGGATGATCAACTGCCCGGCCACAGCAGAGCGATCGATCCTTTGGGATTCAAGGGGAATTGGCGTGTAAAAGTAGGCCCAAACCAGCCCTAAAATAAATCACTAAATAAATAAGACAGATTTCCCAAACAGCCCGACTGAGTTTGGATTATCACCGAAGAATACATCATCACATCATATGTTATTTTGTATTCTCAAAAGGTTAATTTCTAAAAAAATATTACCAACTTTACACAATTTAATAAATTATGAGTCGTAATGATATTTAATTTATGGCAATGTATCATTAAATTATAGCATAGAACAGTCCAGGGTTTGCCTAACTAGTTAATGTGATCCGTTTTAATCAATCCTATCATTTTATATATTAACACACACAAAAAATCGATATTTTGTGGAACAGTGTAGGTGATTTTGAGTATTACCTTTTTTTTTTTTCTTTTGCATAAGTAAATTTTATATTCCTTGAAACACATAATTGCTCTCCCCGCTTAGTTTTCAATATTGATTGTTGATTAATAAATAGTTGATTGTTATAAATCGTCAAGTAAATTAGTTAATTTTTAGATTTGTTATGTTTATTTTTTTTTATCATCAATTAACTATTCATTTACCAATAGATAGTCGAGTGCACTAATCGATTTCTAAATTTACTATATTCGATTTATGATCATCAGTCGGTTGTTAAATATTTTATCAATTTTAAAAATTCAAAGCTCTCCATCTAGGCAACGAAATTCATATTTAAGGTCATAATTGCAATCAAGATGATATAAGGAATTTAATTTGAAGTGTTTTTAAAGTGTCTACGACTATCAATGAATTTTAATCAAAACTCAACTCGATGATGATTTTAAAAACCTCACAATCACTCCAAACCAATACAATTATACTCCTAGAATCCTCCTAAGTATAATCATGTCTTCGAGTTTAGATTCTACGACCTAAATTGAGAACTGTAATTTTTTGAAATATTCACCATCTCGAAGTAATTTGACACAAACTCAGAATCTAGACATGTCATTCTTACTCATTAACATCATCAAAGAATTTTTAGTGCTCTTCTAGTTCAAGCAATATTAAATTTTTAAATATATAAAATCATTAGTAAATTTTGGCCCATATATGAACAAGTGTTGCATAATGTTGCATAAGATCTTGTTGTGCTTGTTTATTTCGACCTAATAAGTTTCTGTCCTCGTTCGATTAGTTGTGTCCCCTTCCGAGTAACCACGACGGAGCACAAGAGGAGTCCATTTAGAGAGAAAAACTCTCCCTTTTCTCTAGGTAGAAAGAGATGACAATTCTTCCGAGAGTGATATTGGTAACATGAGTGCTCTTATCTTTTAGTCTTAAGGTGAATTTGGTAGTGGTGTTTCTGGGTACTCCTTCATGTGTGATCCTCCCACATGGGATAAGAGTATTATCTTGAAGGAGGTTGGCATCCACTAGTAGATACTTGTTCCGCGAGCAACGTCTATTCAAAGTTGAGGCACACCTCTTGTGTATTTAGAGGTGTTGGGTGTGTGCAACAATAAGGTAGTCATAAATCAAAAGTTTTCTAGTGGCAAGGAGGTCTTCGGTACTAAACTCTTTGTAGGTAGAGGTTGAATGACTAGAGCTAGTAGAGAAGAAGGAAGGACACATCAACAAGGGTGTCAACTGGAAGGTGATGTGGCGTGCAACAATGAATCCCATCACAACACATTGGCTACTAAATCATAGTGGTCATATTTGAAAGTGTATCAATGTGCAAGGCGACATAGACTTGATTTGGAAGGCAGGGGCAATAATTGATTTTCATTTCGAATTCATCTTTACATTTTTCTAGTTCTCTGAATTTGGAATATTTGGTGGTTACTGTTGTCCATATCTGGCCAACATCTCATTCCTCTCTTAGAAACTTTATGAATTTTGTAGCAAGCAACAATTATCCCTACAATTCCAATTTTGACGACTTTTCCAAATTTGAGAAGAAGACGGAACTAGGGGTAAATTCAAGCCGCATCGATGTGGAGCAACCTTCGGGAGTGACTAATCGACCAACAGTACCACCACCCTCACTGGAAGGAACCAAAAATAATAGAGTAGTACTATCACAAGAGGGTAATAACCAAAAACAATGGTATGATATATTCTCTTCAAACATATTATTCAAGAAAGAGAATACACTACATTAATTCTTACAAAGCCCTAGGAGGGTTGCGATAGAAAAAGAAGATGTCAACACGATCTCGATTGCAATGGGTGATTGCTTGGTGGGTCTATTTGTTAGTTGCTTCCTGGGATGGTCGGCCATCAAAGAATGGAGAAAAGATGGAAGGTCAAATATGATGTGCAAATCCATAAAACTCAAATTCCAAAGTGTTGAAGACTGTGAGATAGTCCTATGAGGGAGCCATATATAGCATTGGGATGCCCCTTGTACCTCAAACTATTGTCGAGTGGGTTCCTCTTTCAATGGGAGGAACTCTAGCCACTGTCGATATGGATATCCAACCTACCCTTGGAGTATTGGATGATTCATGCATTGAGCAAATTGGCTTCACAACTTGGTCGACCATTGTATACGGATCAATTGACATGACAACCTGATAGGATCAACTTTGCACGAGTTCTGTGGAAGTTGACATCACCAAGGAGCCTCAGGATGTTCTCTTTGTTACATTGCCTAGAGCTATAGAGGTAGATATTATTCTTCATTTTGAATTTAAATTCAAATTCTGCTTACATTGTCAGCATATGGGGCGCTATCAAGATCACTGTGAAGGAAAAACACAATTGGACACATAAGATTCTACCACTTGACTGGTTCCTCAAATGTCCATACTTGTGTTCTTCATTGATCATCTTGCAATACCTAAGGAGACTATGTATCTGATATTACCTAAATCAAGTCTTGATATTATTCATCAAACAACCAAATTGGTACATATTATGGAAGAACAACCAATAGGGGGTCAGCAAGAAGTAGAGGCTATAGTAAAGTCCTCAAAAGTTGCCCTGGTGTCTGATAAATGCAAGTCAATTTACATAGAACAATGAGTGATCCCCACTAAGCGAAGGAGCTTAAGGAAACATCAACAAAATATGGGACATGTTGGATTGAGTCAAGTGCTCCCTTAAATTATTGTTGCACCATCGATGAGAGAGCAAGAAGTGGGTATTGGCAAGAAGTAAAGGAAAGACTCTAGAGACAATAGATACATTGCAATTAGATGATTATCAGGCAGAGGAGGGCAACACACAAAGTTCCATGGCACCATCCGACAAGGGAAATGAAACTGTGAAGGTAGTTATAGGAGGAAAGAAGCTAAACAATATTGGACAACCTAAGTAATCTCTGGTATGATGATGATTGAATCATAGAACATTTGAGGCCTAAATAAAGGCTTCAAATAGAAGAGGGTGGAATCCTTCTTCAGAGATAACAAACTTAAAGTATTAGGAGTGTTGGAGACCAAGCTCATGAGCTTGGGGTTTCAACAACTGAAGGCGCAAAGGTTTCAACAATGTAAGGTGGAACAATTGGATAATCCAAGGGGATGCAGTAGAATACTATTGATATAGGATGAACAAAAGGTGGAACTGATGATATAAAAATGGCAAGATCAATATGTTCATTGGCGGGTAACATGCAAAATATCTCACAGTGTAATAGCCATTCCTTTTGTATATGGAAAGCTCTCTATTATTAGACGAAAGCTATTATGGGAAGGATTACAACACTTAGATACTTATATGGGGTTGCCTTGGCTTGTACTTAGAGATTTCAACTCATTTCTATCACTAGAAGACAAGTGTGGAGATCTCCCAATCACACAATATGACACTTTGAATTTTCAAGATTTTGCATCCTCTATAGACATGGAAGATTTATCTTGCATAGGTTATAGGTATTATGGACAAATGGTCACATCTGTAGCAAATTGGACAAGGCTTATGTGGGCGGGTTAGCGGGGTGAGAGCTAAACCTTCCATGGGTGATGTTAGGAGAGAGAACAGGGAGAGAGAATCGAAGGAGAAGGGGGAATTCACAAATAAAAGAGAATCTGGTTCTGTGTTTAAATGAAACCAAAACAAAATTTATTAATCAAAATCAAATTAAATGCTTACAAGAGTCTTGGCTCATGTTTATATAGACTAGGAAAGGAGAAAAGTTCGAAACAAATTGAGAAATATTCAAAACTAAACTAAAAATACTCAAAACCCTAATTATTGTACAGCAGCGGCTGCGACGACATTCTATGGCCGTGGAGTGGACCACGACCTAGCCGTGGTGGAGACCATGGTCATGGTGGGGACCACGGGTAGGTCGTGGTTCCCACAGAAGGATCCTTGTTGCGCCACAGTCGGGACCATGACTATGGTGCTGGCCATGAGCAACCCCTCTGGGAGCTCCAATCTCGTCTCGTTCCACTCTTGAATGAAGCATGGGGCCCATGGAGGCTCTAATGTCCATATTGGTGGCTTCAATGGTCCTTCATCATGGCTTGAGAGAGGACGGGACCTCATCATAAGATACAAACGGCTCGAACTATGGGATGCCCCTACATTAGGTGCCTCGGGTTGAAAAGAACTCGTCCTTGAGTTCAGATTGATTGTATTATCTGGGCATAACTTCGTCTCTCTTGTTGGGGTGTTAATATAATCTTCTTCACTTTGAGACGAAAGGTATAGGTGTTCTTTCATCCATCATGGATAGCTCCATGATCATACTGCCAAGGTTGTCCCAATAATATGGGGCATGTATCCATCACCATGACATTGCACCAAACTTGATCATGGAACCTGTGCCCAATAGAAAAAGAAATAAGATATCTTTGCTCCATAGTTACCTCACTTTCCTTATTTATCCCGATTAACTTGTACGACATCGAATGATAATTAGTATTTAATTGTAACTTCTGCATAGTACCTTTGGAAATAATATTTTCACAACTTCCACTATCGATAATCATCTTGCACATCTTGTCCCCAATGGTGTAGATCGTATGAAAGATGTTCATCCATAGTCAAGCTTTTTTTGCTTCCTCCTTGGGTGTGAGAAGATTTTTGCGAACAATCAACATCTCCTGCCCATCTTCATGTAAGACTTCGTAGTGTCATCTTCATCGACATCGGAGTCATCCACGTCTTCTTCAACCAACAAATTGCTCTTCTGAATTGAGAACTTTTTGTAGAAGAAATGGTGACCGCTAGAGGGGGTGAATAGCGTTGATTCGTTGCACGATGGATTTCGTTGCGTGTTTGTCTACAAATCTCATTAGCGCAGCTGAAATAAAGCAATAACAATATACAAACACGCAAACACAACTATGTAACGTGGTTCGGAACTGAACAGTTCCTACTCTACGGATCGGGCTCTAAAAGCCCTAGCAATGCAAACATGCACTACTAATCACAATAACTCCTTCTCGACACAAGTCGGAGGTGAAGAAATCTCGTACAAATGATCTTACAATAGCAAAAAATAAATACAAGCAATTACAATAAGGAAATGCACTATAAGTAAAGGAAAAACACTTTACAATTGCCTTTGGATTGCTTGCTTTTGGTTGCTTGAAAAATAGCCTTGGAGACCCTGATTTGCATCAACAAATCGCCCTAAAGTAGCTCAAGAACCGGTTGTGATTTCCTCCTCCACAAGCTCCATTTAAAGCTGCTGCCTGGGCTGGAAATCGCCGATCAGTCGACTGCTCGGGACCATCAGTCGACTGATGCCACTATTGTCGTGAGACAACGGCTAGATCCACGCTGGAAAAATTCAACGGATCCATTATCAGTCGATTGATCATACCCATCAGTCGACTGATGGAGCCTTCACTCGACTGCTAACCCCCGCAGTCGAGTCTCGACTCCATTCTGTGCCTAAATTCTCGAGCACCAGTCGACTAATCATGAGCCAATAGTCGACTGCCCACCTCTGATAGTCGACTGCTGGGACACTTCCCGCAGTTAAACCCTAGTTGACTCACACCAGTCGACTGTCATATGATACCAGTCGACTGGCACACCTCAAACATGAGGTTTTAATCCAAGTATGGTGCCCCTATACTTGCTAGACCACCCGTAGCCTAGACCTAAGCCTTCTAGCCACCTCCGTCAGCCTCGCGCCTATCGGATCCCTCCAAGTCATCTATACGCTAGCCTTCTAGTGCTTCCATCGACTATATCATGCTAACGGTGTCTACACCGCCAAGGCACATTAGACTTACGCTGCCAAGACTCTGCTTGGACTTTACGCCACCAACCATTGGACTTATGCTGCTAAGACTCCCGCTTAGACTTTACGCCGCTAATATCAAACCCCCTTGGACTTCTCAAATGCCAAGTACTCATGACTTGGACTTTCACCGCCAAGACTCAAGCTTGGACTTTCCCTTGCCAACCCATGTTGGACTTTCCATGCCAAGACCCATGCTTGGACTTTTCCTTGCCAAGACTCATGCTTGGACTTTACATGTCAAGTACTCAAGACTTGGACTTTCCATGATATGGTCCACTCCAGTCAACCATCAAAATCCCCCTAGAGTCAATCTCGAGTCCGATCAATCATGACTCGGGTCGATTGTGCCAATAATTTCCCCAAAACATTACTAGACATCGATGTCAAACTTCCATGTCAAACATTAAAACATCGCTCGAGTCAAACTCGAGTCCAGTCAATCATGACCTGGGTCGATTGCACCAACAATCTCTCCCTTTTTATGTTTGACAAAAACACCATACTTTTGAGTTAGAACACTAACTCAAATCTCCTTACCTATTATCCCAAATTGGTAATTTCACTTTCTCCCGAAAACATTCAAACATTCTCTCCCAAATATTCTCCCCTTTTTGACTAACATAAAAAAGGTTCTCTCCAAGGAGGTCAATGTCTCATGTCCCAATGAGATATTACAATCTCTCCCTTAGTCCAAAAATATCTAAAATGTCTACAATCTTCCTAGTGATAAGTCTCATATCACTCAAGAGAGGCAATCCTATACACTCTCCCAATCCAAATTGGGTATATCAAAATCCCATTTTCTTCCTCATGAGGAAAAATAACATCCATCATCCCATGATGGATACCTCCCCCTAAAGGCTTGCTCCCCCTTGACCATTGCACCAACAATGTCCTTGGAAAGTCCCTAAGCCAATAAGAACTCTAAACCATCAAAAATAAGGTTCAAAGTTCAACATTAAACTTTCCAACCCCTTAAATTTGATACATCACCCTAACACCTTTCCTAATCCATATCCAATGGATTTTCACCCTTTATAATGCTTTCCAAAGTATATCCTAGGGTTAGGAGTGGTTAGGAAACTTTACCGTAGCTGAAAATGGACTAAACAACCTTATTTTTTCCTAAATTAGCTTGGCAGTTGAGTCCTTCAGAAATTAGTTGACTGTCGTGCCCATCAGTCGACTGCCAACAGGGGCAGTCGACTGATAACTGAAATATCAGAATTTTAATTATCAAAAATAAAATTTGAAAATTCATAAATAATTATACGTAATTTGAAAAATCATGAAACTTCATATGTATAATATTTATGTTCAATACAATGGGTGAAAAATATTAGAAAAATATTTTACCCATAAAATATAGAAATTGATACAAAATTCAAAAATGAAAAAAAACTTCAATATTTTAGCTCACTTTGTATCAACTTCATCAATGGTGATTGCTATCAAAAGATAGACTTCACCAAGGTTTTCTAAAAGAATTTTAAAATGTTTTTAAAACCTTATTTTGGATCATATTCCTTGGGCTCAATGTACATGACTTGTACACAAACTTTTCCAATGATCCACCATTAAGATAAGATGAGTTTTAGTTCATCTAGATACAAAAACTATGCACCTTGAACTCAACTCATATCCTAGCATCTCACATATATCTAGGGTGTATAAATACACACACAAGTCAATTTAGATGTGAGATGTGGGTTTTGTTTTCTTAATCTAAGCTTCATGCATTTTCTAAGGCAACACTACTTGATTTCCTTATAAATGAGACTTCAAGTCATACCATTGTCCTTAAATCAATTTTAATCAAATTAAATACATGAATGATCATGACATAAATGATAGCACAATTAAGCATGACTAATGATCATGATGTCATGACATATGATACAATCTAAAAACACATGACATTAAACCTTAATCCTACACATGATCATGACATATAAAATGGTTAAAAATAAATATGATGTCATGACATATTATATGACAAATAAAATATATAGGTATAATAATACCTAAATTTTAATATTTATTGTCATTTGATATAATTAAGTATATTTTGTCATATTACCACTAACCTCCCATGTGTGCCACAAGCCCAAAATGATACACAAAGACCTCTAAACCTAAATTGTGTCAATCTGATTGATTTCTCATAATTCCAAAAATATATTGACACATCCTAAAATCTTTTAGGATTTAAGATCAAACTTATTTCCAAGGTATCCATAACCTTGAAAATTACCTAAAGTGCCACCTTTACCATGGTTAGGTTAACTACCCTTCCATTTAAAGTTGATACACCCTAAATCCATCTAGCGTGAATCGATCACACTCTTAGAAACTCAAAACCTATTTGAGCTCTTAGGGTTTACTAGGTATTCCTTAGGGATAACCTCCCTAGATACCTTCCTAATGACCCTTCTAGGCTTGTTAGCCTTGGTCATTTGGGTCTTGCCATGGTTAACTCTAGGGGTGACTCTCCTTGTAACCTTCTTAGTAACTTTCTTAGGTTTCCTTGAAATCCTAGCCACTAGGCACATTCCTTAGTTACCCTTAAGGATGACTTCCCTAGTAACCTTGGTCTTCTTAGACCTAGTTTGTGTTCCATAATCAAATGGAACACTATGATAAGCCACCTTAGGCTTAGGTTTGTGGCCCAAACCTTTCCTACCCTTGGTTGACTTTTGTCTCTTAGGCCCTAGGTGTTGACTTTGACTTCTAGACCCTATGGTTTGCCCATTTGACCTTTGCATTTGATTTGTCATTTTTGCAAGGGTCTTTTCAAGTTTCTCAAGCCTTGACCTCAAGGCTTGATTTTTCAATTCTAATTGTCCAATTTTTGATTTTTCATTTGGTATTTGGGCATTATTTTTCCTAAGCATATGCCTAGTCCATTTAGGATTTAAGCTTAGGTGATCTTCAATTTTTCTAATGGATTCCCTAGGTAAGGTTTTTCTAGGGACATTAGTCCCAAATTCTCCCTATTTGAAAAGTAGACATTCTTAGCTCCTAAACAAAAATATTTATTGTTCCTAGCATGCTTTTCATGAGTAATAGCAAGTGAATTGAAATTTCTAGCATGCTTTTGCCTATTAACTAAAGAAGGTGCATTATTGAAATATACCTTAGGGTTAGCCTTAGCTCCCCCTACTTGTGATGCTCCTTCCTTTTTCCTAGGGCATTGGCTCCTATAATATCCCGGTTGTTGGCATTTGAAGCACACAATGTGCTCCTTGCTCTTCTTGGTGGGGACACCAACATCCTTTAACTTTTCTTAACTTTTAGGCACCGGAGGAGCTTTCCTTACTCTCTTTGGGCACTTGCTCTTATAGTGCTCGGATTCCTTACACTCAAAAAAAATTATATGATTTTTGTTTAAACCTAAATTGGTTGAGTTACCTAGGGTATTTGTGGTGGTCGGAGTGGATTCTTCATCTCTCCTGGAGGTGGATGGCTCCTCTTGAGGTTGCTCCGGTGTGGATGGTCTCTCCTCCCCCTCAATCCTTGAAGTGAAGGCTTCTTCCACTTTTTCCTCTTCTTCCACCGATTCGGAGGTTAACTCTCTATCAACTTCCAAATCCTCACTCGTTTGTGAGGATGAGGATTCATCTTCGGCCTCCTCTTCTTGAGCTGGTGATGGGTCTTCATGGAGCTTGGCCAATTCCCTCCAAAGCTCCTTGGCATCCATGCAATAACCTAGACTACACAAGAATTCATTAGGAATTAAATCAAAAATAAATTTGATTACCTTCTTATTTTTCTCGAATTGTTGGAGTTTCTCCTCACTCCATCTCTTCTTTTTGAGGAAGCCACCTTTTGGTCCTCTTGGATATTCAAATCCTTCCATTAATATGGATTACTCCTCAAAGTCTCTCATCATGATAAAATCTTCAATTCTTTTCTTCTAAGAATTGAAGCCTTCTCATCCATATAATGCGTACGGGACCGGTGTGTTGATGTCCCATCCTAGTTGTTCTTGAACTTCCATCTTTTTCCTCTAGCGGTTTGCTCCCGACGGTTAGTCCATAGAAGAGCTCCTAGCTCTGATACCAATTGTAGAAGAAACGGTGAGGGGGGGGGGGTGAATAGCGTCGATTCGTTGCGTGATAGATTTCATTGCGTGTTTGTCTACAAATCTCATTAGCGTAGCTGAAATAAAGCAATAACAATATACAAATACGCAAACACAACTATGTAACGTGATTCGGAACTGAACGGTTCCTACTCCATGGATCGGGCTCTAAAAGCCTTAGCAATGCAAACACGCACTACTAATCACAATAACTCCTTCTCGACACAAGTCGGAGGTGGAGAAACCTCGTACAAATGATCTTACAATAGTAAGAAATAAATACAAGCAATTACAATAAGGAAATGCACTACAAGTAAAGGAAAAATACTTTACAATTGCCTTTGGATTGCTTGCTTTTGGTTGCTTGAAAAATAGCCTTGGAGACCCTGATTTGCAGCAATAAATCGCCCTAAAGTAGCTCAAGAACCGGTTGTGATTTCCTCCTCCACGAGCTCCATTTAAAGCTGTTGCCTGGGCTGGAAATCACCGATCAGTTAACTGCTCGGGACCATCAGTCGACTGATGCCACTGTTGTCGTGAGACAACGACTAGATCCACGCTGAAAAAATCCAACGGATCCATCATCAGTCGACTGATCATACCCATCAGTCGACTGATGGAGCCTTCACTCGACTGCTAACCCCGATGAGTCGACTATTTTACGACCAAATTCGAGCACCACGATCGATCACATGATCGATCATTGCTCAAGCTAGTAATCGGCCCGCCCACCTGCATCGACCTCGACACTTCCCGTAGTCAAACCCTAGTTGACTCATACCAGTCGACTGCCATATGATACCAGTCGACTGACACACCTCAAACATGAGGTTTTAACCCAAGTATGGTGTCCCTATACTTGCTAGACCACCCGTAGCCTAGACCTAAGCCTTCTTGCCACCTCCATCAACCTCGCGCCTATCAGATCCCTCCAAGTTATCCATGACTTGTTCATCCATATGCTAGCCTTCAGGTGCTTCTATCGGCTATGTCATGCTAATGATGTCTACACCGCCAAGACACATTAGACTTATGCTACCAAGACTCCACTTGGACTTTACGCTGCCAACTATTGGACTTATGCTGTCAAGACTTCCGCTTGGACTTTATGCCACCAATATCAAACCCCCTTGGACTTCTCAAATGCCAAGTACTCATGACTTAGACTTTCACCGCCAAGACTCAAGCTTGGACTTTCCCTTGCCAACCCATATTGGACTTTCTATGCCAAGACCCATACTTGGACTTTTCCTTGCCAAGATCAATGCTTGGACTTTACATGCCAAGTACTCAAGACTTGGACTTTCCATGACATGGTCAACTCCAGTCAACCATCAAAATCCCCCTCGAGTCAAACTCGAGTCCGGTCAATCATGACCTGGGTCGATTATGCCAACAATCTCCCCAAAATATTACCAAACATCGATGTCAAACATCGATATCAAACTTCTATGTCAAACATCAAAACATCGCTCGAGTCAAACTCGAGTTCGGTCAATCGTGACCTGGGCCGATTGCACCAACACTTTTTGCACTCGGGATGCTTATGCCCTAGTTTGTCACACCGAAAACATTTAAGAAGAGTTTTAGAAAGAACCTGGGTTGTCATTTGATTGCTCAGAACTTTGGATCCCCGACTTTGTTGCTTCTCAATAGCCAATGCACGTTTAAGCCTCTGAAGCAGTCCAAAAAGAATGCAAACTAAGAATATCTTGAAAGGATTGTCACAAACCTACCAAATATCGGGATATTTGTTGCTCCTCCATCTCATATAAATCATTGTGAGTGACTAATTGATAGAATTCCATGGTATACTCATCGACCAATCGGGTGCCTTGTCTTAAAGTAGGTAAACGATGAAATAAGATTTGAGAATATCCAAAAAGGGAGGAATTGACCTTTCATCTTTTTCTTCATCTTTTCCCAATTAATAATTTTGCCCTTGCCCTGCTTCCCGTGTGTGTGTTGTATTTGTTCCCACTAAGCGGATGCTCGACCCTCGAGCTTAATGGGGACCAACTTCACTTTTGCACAATCAGGAACTTCTTTGAATTCAAAAAACCTCTCAACTTCGTTAAGCCAATCAATGAATTTTTATGTGTAAAATGTGCTGCAAGACTCGGGAAGCTTGACATGAAAACCAAAGTCTTTATAGTGTTCTTTGTGACCATGGTGGTCCCGATAATATGAATTTTTAAAGATTGAGTTAGAGTGTCAATCTAGTACCTTACAGTCTTCCAAATCTCACGTAGCTAGCTATTGAGTTAGATCCACAATTTATCTTCGTAGATCTTCAATGGTCTCTTGGGGATTTTGATCTTGGGGTGCGACTTCCTCAATCAGAACCTACCGACCGCGACCACATCCTCGTTGACCCTCCATAGATCTAGTGCTCTAATACCAACTGACACAGGCAAGTTAGCAAGGTGAGAGATAAACTTCCACAGACGACGTTAGGAGAGAGAACAGGGAGAGAGAATCGAAGAAGGGGAAATTCGTAAACAAAAGAGGATCCATCTCTATATTTAAATGAAACCAAAATAAACTTTATTAATCAAAATCAAATTGAATGCTTACAAAAGCCTTGGCTCATCTTTATATAGACTATGAAAGGAGTTAGAGTGTCGATCTAGAAATACTCAAAATTTGAGAAACAAAACTAAACTAGTCTAGAAACAAACTGAGAAATATTCAAAACTAAACTAGAAATACTCAAAAATCCTAACTATTGTGCGGTGGCAGTGAACGACGTTCCACGGTTGCAGAGTAGACCATGGCCTGGCCATGGTGTAGACCATAGCTTGGCCATGGTGTAGACCACGGTCGTAGTGGAGACCACTGGTAGGTCGTGGTTCCCACGGGAGGATCCTTGTTGTGCCACAGTCGAATCCGCGACTGTGGTGCTGGCCACGGGCAATCCGTGGTGGTCTCTAGGAGCTCCAATCTTGTCTTGTTCCAACCCTGAATGAAGCACGGGGGCCATGGAGGCTCTAATGTCCTTGTTGGCGGCTTTAATGGTCCTTCATCATGGCTTAGGAGAGAACAGGACCTCATCATCAGATATGAATGACTCGAACTACAGGATGCCCCTACATTAAAGGCACTCATTAACAAATCTTGGCTAGAGGCATAACCTTGAGGGTTTGCAAACTTCACCCCGCTAGGTTGCTTATCAGATTACTCAACATGTATTATTTCTATCTTGGAAGATGGCAATCAGGCAAACAAACCTTTCAAATTTTTTAATACGTGAGTGAAGCATGAACAATTTGTTGGGGATCAGTACGGCCGGCTAGAGGGGGGTGAATAGCCCTTTTCGTTTGGATGCCGGTATTTGCTCGTCTACAAAACTAATTAGTGCAAGCGGAAGACTAATAAACTAAGACAAGCAAATGGAAATAAAACAAAGACAATACAAACACGGAGATGTAACGTGGTTCACGGCTACGCCGCTAATCCACGGTCCGATTCGTCCACGGTGAATCACTCCGAAATCTATCCACTAGATCTCTCCTTTGCACAAAGCTAGGTGGAGGTAACCTCTTTTACACAAAGATCACTCTTCTACAATGGAATGAAGATTAGAGTAAGTAGAAGAGTGGAAATCGTTTAGGGCGCTTTGGGAGTAGTTGGACGTTCAAGCATTAACCCCCCAAAGCCCCATCCCCTTCTTTTTTATAGAGGAAGAGGGTTTCTTCCCGTTGACACAGGAGCAGTCGACTGATGGCACCCATCACCGATCGCAGAGCCGCTGCCCAATAACGCCGCTTCCACGCTGGATACCATCCATCCAGATCGCATCACCGATCCGATGGCACCCATCACGATCCGATGTCAACCACCGAGTCCTCAACGAGGTCGACTCCATTCTCGCGTCTGCATGACAGACATCGCGATCGCTGCCCGATCGCCGCATCACCGATCGCCCATCAATCAATCGATCAACTTGATTCACCATTAGACCACCGATCGAACCATCGACTCAGAGTAGCCGATGATCGCCATGACATGGCAATGATCCGTGTCGGAAAACTCATCCGACACTTGGCCAAATGGCCAAGTTTCACCTAAGAGCTACTCCTTCCCGGGTTACAATCGCTCACTCTCATCCTCAAGTCCTCGCCTTCAAGTTCTTTCGTCAGCGCCACGCCCCTACAGATCAGCGCACGGCTATGCAATGCTCCTTCGCGTCTCTTGCCTCGAAGTCTACTTCCTCCGGCTTCACTCCAAGCTCCTCGTCCGGCGGTCCCTCGGATGCTCCAAGCGCACGGCTTCCGCAAAGCTATCCTTCACCGACTCAAGGCACGAGTCATGAGATGTGAAACTCGCCATGGCTCCATGTGCGAATTACTAAGTCCTGCACGACTTCAACGCACATATCAAATAAACATAACACACTAACTTAAACCCTTTGCCACACCATCAAAACCATATCACGGCAAGAGATCCCTAACAATCTCCCCTTGATGTGTGGCAATCCGTTTAAGTTAGGTAAAAACATTTGATATAAATTTTAAAGGAAAGAAAGCATGTAAACATAATCATGATATAGCAACATGCAACTCCCCCTTAATCCATGAAACTCCCCCTTAATTTCTCCCTTAATTTCTCCCCCTATCATAATTAACTTAAACATAATCATTTCTCCCCCTTTGACACCATCAAAAAGATTATTACTAAGTTAAAAATACATGGCATCAAGTCTAATAGAAAGAAAATACCATAGGTTGATTTAAAATCGGAATTCAGCTTTTACTGGTATGATATTCAGGCCATCAGTGGACTGTTTCAGATAACTGTCGACTGTCACGTGGATTTCGAGATTTTCTGATTTTCAGACCGAATTTCAGAAATGCATTAAAAATTCCAAAAAATTCAAAAAATCATGAAATTTGGGGAACACATTTCTTTTAAGTATATCTATCAGTGAAAAATAGGTCTTCATGAAAAATCATTATAGTTTCACGTATTTGCCAAAAATCTAAAAGCTTTAAAGACTACTAGGTTTTTGATCATAAGAGTATCCATTTTAACACCTAGTCTTGCATCCAATTGTTTCAAAACATGAATACATGTATTTTAAAGTAAGAAATTATTTTGAAAACATATGAAATATCCACCCATGATCTTTGGGCAATATGTCTATGAATTAAACATAAGCCTTCCCCATGATTGGTCTATTATTGCTATTTTGATACTTTAAATGACCATCTAAATGCCATAGGCATTAGTGGACATTTGTATCATCCTAACATCTCACCCATGCTAAGTTTTCAATCAAAGTAGCCTATGGTGAGTGTGAGATGTATCCTAGGGGGTATTTGTATATACTTAATCAATATATTCATGCAATTCTATCATAGTTAAGTATCAACCTAACATCCATCATGATCATAAAGGTATATATGAATGAATTTTACATTATGATCATGAAATACATGTTTTCATCAAATTATAATCATGCATTAGGTATTATATGATGATAATAAACAAAGTATCACCTAAAGCATGATTCAAACCTATTTCTCATGATAACGTGCCAAATTTCAAAAACATAAATCATGATTGCAAATATACATAGGAATTACATCAATCATCATGATTTAAGCAATATTATCTATTTATGGGCACGTTATCATCACCCAACACTATCTAAAAAAATGTTGTCCCATCATCCTAAGTCAACCAAAATATGATATAGGTTAATTCCATATGGTTGATTAACCCTTAAGGATGGATTTTGGAACCCAAAATAAGTTCTTTCCTATTGGGTTCACTAAGTATTCCTTGGGGATACATTTCCTAGCTATTACTTTCTTCTTATTTTGTCCCCTAGCTATAAGGCATTTGTAGGCCTTTTCATTTTTCTTTTCCTTGTAGCCTAGGCCCTTTTTGTTGAAGCTAGCTCTTTGGCTCCCTAAGATCATGTTCAATGTGTTGGAGCCAATAGTGAATTTCTCTAGGGCTTTTGTTAAATAATCTACCTTTTCCCTTAAAGCCCTATTTTCATCCATGCATGCATCACTAACATTAAATGGCATATAGTTATCATGTGAGCATGCATCATCATTTAAGCTAGAAGAAACATTGTCATTTAAGCATGCATTTTCTAGCTTATTTTCCAATGCCTTAATTTTATCTAGCATGCTCTTATTTTTCTTTTTCATGCCAAATAAGTCCTTAGTTAAACTAGAGATTATGGAAACTATTTTCTTAGGAGAAGCATTCGTTTCCATAGTTTCCATGTCTTCTTCTTCTTCTTCGGATGATGAGGATGTAGAAGCTCCCCCTTCATTTGAGCTCTCTCCACTTGAGCTTGATCCTTCATTTTCGGTGGAGGAGGAGCAATCCGAGTCATGAAGAGCAATTAGTGCTAGGTTGGAGTAGACATGCTCTTCTTCTTCGGATGAGGAGGATGAAGCAACGTCATCCCATGTCTTGGCTTTGAGTGCCATGGCCTTCCCTTTTCCTTTTGCCTTCTTCTTCCTTTCTCTTGCTCCCTTTCTTCTTCTTCTTTTCTTCCTTCTTTTTCTTCTCTTCCTTGCTCTTGTTTAGGAGGGGACAATTGTCCCTTATATGCCCCTCTCCTTGGCAATTATAGCATATGACCTTCCCCCTTGGTCTTCTATTCCTATCATGAGATTTATCAAATCTAAAATTCTTAAATGCACGCCTTACCTTCCTTACCACGTAGGCTTCTTCGGTGCTATCCATGGAGGAGGAGGAGGCTTCATCGGATGAGGAGGAGGGGACTTCCATCTTCTTCTTCCCCTTGTTTGCCATCAAGGCAACTCCTCTTGAGTTTTGGACTCTAGGCTCTTCTTGTATACCTTCAAGCCTTGTCTCATGAAGCTCCATGGTTGAAAAGAATTCCTCCAAGGTGCTCACTTTTAGGTTCTTGGAGATGTAAAATGAGTCCACCATGGAGCTCCATCTTGAGGACTGGGGAAAGGCATCTATGGCCTTCATTACCATATCCCGGTTGGAGAGTTTTTCACCTACACTTGTTAAACCGGTTAGTATTTCCTTAAATCTAGAGTGTAGGGATTTTACCTTTTCTCCCTTTTCAAGTTTGATATTGGACAATTGGGAGCGAAGAACGTCTCTCCTTGCTAGCTTTGCCTCGGATGTGCCTTCATGGATTTCTATTAGTTTCTCCCACATTTCCTTGGCGCTAGCACATTCTCCTATCCTATTGACTTCTTGTTGAGGGAGGACATTGTATAGGTGGTGCTTGGCCTTTGAATTTGCCAAATATTCTTCTCTTTGCCTTTTGCTCCACCTTGATTTTTCCAATGGCTCCCCATCTTCGTTCCTAGGCAACTCGAAACCGTTTTCCATAATTAACAATATTTCAAAGTCGGTTTCGAAGAATACCTCCATTCTCTTTTTCCACCAAGAGAAGGCCGAACTTCGGTGGGTGGATGTTTGAGCCGGCCATTTTTGATGTAGAGCTTGTTGCGGCGGTTAGTCCGGTGACAAGCAACCTTGGCTCTGATACTACTTGTTGGGGATCGGTACGGCCGGCTAGAGGGGGGTGAATAGCCCTTTTCGTTTGGATGCCGGTATTTGCTCGTCTACAAAACTAATTAGCGCAAGCGGGAGACTAATAAACTAAGACAAGCAAATGGAAATAAAACAAAGACAATACAAACACGGAGATGTAACGTGGTTCACGGCTACGCCGCTAATCCACGGTCCGATTCGTCCACGGTGAATCACTCCGAAATCTATCCACTAGATCTCTCCTTTGCACAAAGCTAGGTGGAGGTAACCTCTTTTACACAAAGATCACTCTTCTACAATGGAATGAAGATTAGAGTAAGTAGAAGAGTGGAAATCGTTTAGGGCGCTTTGGGAGTAGTCATGCTCAAGCATTAACCCCCAAAGCCCCATCCCCTTTTTATAGAGGAAGAGGGTTTCTTCCGTTGACAGAGAGCGATCGATGATGGCACCCATCACCGACCGTCAGAGCCGTTGCCCAATAACGGCCGCTTTCCACGTTGGATACCATCCAATCCAGATCGCATCACGATCGATGGCACCCATCACCGATCGATGTTAACCACGAGTCCTCAACGAGGTCGACTCCATTCGCGTGCTGCACAATGACATCGGGCCGATCATTGCCGTCCCTGCGCGGTCGATCGATCGCCATCAATCAACTGATCAACTTGATTCAGCCACAGTAGACCAGTCGATCGAACCATCGATTGGGGCCGATCGCCATGACATGGCGGTCCGATCGTGCCGGAAACTCATCCGACACTTGGCCAAATGCCAAGTTTCACCTAAGAGCTACCCTTCCCGGGTTATCGCTCACTCTCATCCTCAAGTCCTCGCTCGAGTTCTCTCTTCGCGCCACGCCCCTCGGCAAGATCAGCGACGGCTATGCAATACTCCTTCGCGTCTCTTGCCTCGAAGTCTACTTCCTCCGGCTTCACTCCAAGCTCCTCGTCCGGCGGTCCCTCGGATGCTCCAAGTGCACGGCTTCCGCAAAGCTATCCTTCACCGACTCAGGGCACGAGTCATGAGATGTGAAACTCGCCATGGCTCCATGTGCGAATTATTAAGTCCTGCACGACTTCAACGCACATATCAAATCAACATATCAAACTAACTTAAACCCTTTGCCACACCATCAAAACCATATTACGGCAAGAGATTGCCCTAACAATCTCCCCCTTTTTGATGTGTGGCAATCCGTTTAAGTTAGGTAAAAACATTTGATATAAATTTTAAAGGAAAGAAAGCATGTAAACATAATCATGATATAGCAACATGCAACTCCCCCTTAATCCATGAAACTCCCCCTTAATTTCTCCCTTAATTTCTCCCCCTATCATAATTAACTTAAACATAATCATTTCTCCCCCTTTGACACCATCAAAAAGATTATTACTAAGTTAAAAACACATGGCATCAAGTCTAATAGAAAAAAAATACCATAAGTTGATTTAAATATGATACCATCGATCGGTGGTTCAGATACCGGTCGGTACCGACGTGGATTTCGAGATTTTGATTTTAGATGAAATTCGTAAAATGCATTAAAAATTCCAAAAAATTCAAAAAATCATGAAATTTGGGGAACACATTTCTTTTAAGTATATCTATCAGTGAAAAATAGGTCTTCATGAAAAATCATTATATTTTCACGTATTTGCCAAAAATCTAAAAGCTTTAAAGACTACTAGGTTTTTGATCATAAGAGTATCCATTTTAACACCTAGTCTTGCATCCAATTGTTTCAAAACATGAATACATGTATTTTAAAGTAAGAAATTATTTTGAAAACATATGAAATATCCACCCATGATCTTTGGACAATATGTCTATGAATTAAACATAAGCCTTCCCCATGATTGGTCTATTATTGCTATTTTGATACTTTAAATGACCATCTAAATGCCATAGGCATTAGTGGACATTTGTATCATCCTAACATCTCACCCATGCTAAGTTTTCAATCAAAGTAGCCTATGGTGAGTGTGAGATGTATCCTAGGGGGTATTTGTATATACTTAATCAATATATTCATGCAATTCTATCATAGTTAAGTATCAACCTAACATCCATCATGATCATAAAGGTATATATGAATGAATTTTACATTATGATCATGAAATACATGTTTTCATCAAATTATAATCATGCATTAGGTATTATATGATGATAATAAACAAAGTATCACCTAAAGCATGATTCAAACCTATTTCTCATGATAACGTGCCAAATTTCAAAAACATAAATCATGATTGCAAATATACATAGGAATTACATCAATCATCATGATTTAAGCAATATTATCTATTTATGGGCACGTTATCATCACCCAACACTATCTAAAAAAATGTTGTCCCATCATCCTAAGTCAACCAAAATATGATATAGGTTAATTCCATATGGTTGATTAACCCTTAAGGATGGATTTTGGAACCCAAAATAAGTTCTTTCCTATTGGGTTCACTAAGTATTCCTTGGGGATCCATTTCCTAGCTATTACTTTCTTCTTATTTTGTCCCCTAGCTATAAGGCATTTGTAGGCCTTTTCATTTTTCTTTTCCTTGTAGCCTAGGCCCTTTTTGTTGAAGCTAGCTCTTTGGCTCCCAAAGATCATGTTCAATGTGTTGGAGTCAATAGTGAATTTCTCTAGGGCTTTTGTTAAATAATCTACCTTTTCCCTTAAAGCCCTATTTTCATCCATGCATGCATCACTAACATTAAATGGCATATAGTTATCATGTGAGCATGCATCATCATTTAAGCTAGAAGAAACATTGTCATTTAAGCATGCATTTTCTAGCTTATTTTCCAATGCCTTAATTTTATCTAGCATGCTCTTATTTTTCTTTTTCATGCCAAATAAGTCCTTAGTTAAACTAGAGATTATGGAAACTATTTTCTTAGGAGAAGCATTCATTTCCATAGTTTCCATGTCTTCTTCTTCTTCTTCGGATGATGAGGATGTAGAAGCTCCCCCTTCATTTGAGCTCTCTCCACTTGAGCTTGATCCTTCATTTTCGGTGGAGGAGGAGCAATCCGAGTCATGAAGAGCCATTAGTGCTAGGTTGGAGTAGACATGCTCTTTTTCTTCGGATGAGGAGGATGAAGCAACGTCATCCCATGTCTTGGCTTTGAGTGCCATGGCCTTCCCTTTTCCTTTTGCCTTCTTCTCTTCTTCCTTTCTCTTGCTCCCTTTCTTCTTCTTCTTTTCTTCCTTCTTTTTCTTCTCTTCCTTGCTCTTGTTTAGGAGGGGACAATTGTCCCTTATATGCCCCTCTCCTTGGCAATTATAGCATATGACCTTCCCCCTTGGTCTTCTATTCCTATCATGAGATTTATCAAATCTAAAATTCTTAAATGCACGCCTTACATTCCTTACCACGTAGGCTTCTTCGGTGCTATCCATGGAGGAGGAGGAGGCTTCATCGGATGAGGAGGAGGGGACTTCCATCTTCTTCTTCCCCTTGTTTGCCATCAAGGCAACTCCTCTTGAGTTTTGGACTCTAGGCTCTTCTTGTATACCTTCAAGCCTTGTCTCATGAAGCTCCATGGTTGAAAAGAATTCCTCCAAGGTGCTCACTTTTAGGTTCTTGGAGATGTAAAATGAGTCCACCATGGAGCTCCATCTTGAGGACTGGGGAAAGGCATCTATGGCCTTCATTACCATATCCCGGTTGGAGAGTTTTTCACCTACACTTGTTAAACCGGTTAGTATTTCCTTAAATCTAGAGTGTAGGGATTTTACCTTTTCTCCCTTTTCAAGTTTGATATTGGACAATTGGGAGCGAAGAACGTCTCTCCTTGCTAGCTTTGCCTCGGATGTGCCTTCATGGATTTCTATTAGTTTCTCCCACATTTCCTTGGCGCTAGCACATTCTCCTATCCTATTGACTTCTTGTTGAGGGAGGACATTGTATAGGTGGTGCTTGGCCTTTGAATTTGCCAAATATTCTTCTCTTTGCCTTTTGCTCCCCCTTGATTTTTCCAATGGCTCCCCATATTCGTTCCTAGGCAACTTGAAACCGTTTTCCATAATTAACAATATTTCAAAGTCGGTTTCGAAGAATACCTCCATTCTCTTTTTCCACCAAGAGAATTCGCCGTCGAACTTCGGTGGGTGGATGTTTGAGCCGGCCATTTTTGATGTAGAGCTTGTTGCGGCGGTTAGTCCGGTGACAAGCAACCTTGGCTCTGATACTACTTGTTGGGGATCGATACGGCCGGCTAGAGGGGGGTGAATAGCCCTTTTCGTTTGGATGCCGGTATTTGCTCATCTACAAAACTAATTAGCGCAAGCGGGAGACTAATAAACTAAGACAAGCAAATGGAAATAAAACAAAGACAATATAAACACGGAGATGTAATGTGGTTCACGGCTACGCCGCTAATCCACGGTCCGATTCGTCCACGGTGAATCACTCCGAAATCTATCCACTAGATCTCTCCTTTGCACAAAGCTAGGTGGAGGTAACCTCTTTTACACAAAGATCACTCTTCTACAATGGAATGAAGATTAGAGTAAGTAGAAGAGTGGAAATCGTTTAGGGCGCTTTGGGAGTAGTTGGGCGTTCAAGCATTAACCCCCCAAAGCCCCATCCCCTTTTTTTTTATAGAGGAAGAGGGTTTCTTCCCGTTGACACGAGGCGATCTGATGGCACCCATCGATCGTCGTAGATGCCCAATAACGGCCGCTTTCCACGTTGGATACCATCCAGCGATCGCATATCGATCGTGATGGCCCCCATCAGTCGACTGATGTCAACCCGTCGAGTCCTCAACGAGGTCGGCCGATCGATCAAGCCATCAATCAACCGATCAACTTGATTCACCATTAGACCACGATCGAACCATCGACAGAGCCGATCGCCATGACATGGCAATGATCGCGCCGGGAAAACTCATCCGACACTTGGCCAAATGGCCAAGTTTCACCTAAGAGCTACCCTTCCCGGGTTACAATCGCTCACTCTCATCCCTCGAAGTCCCTCGCCTTCGAAGTTCTCTTCGTTCGCGGCCACGTCCCTCGGCAGCATCAGGCGCACGGCTATGCAATGCTCCTTCGCGTCTCTTGCCTCGAAGTCTACTTCCTCCGGCTTCACTCCAAGCTCCTCGTCCGGCGGTCCCTCGGATGCTCCAAGCGCACGGCTTCCGCAAAGCTATCCTTCACCGACTCAGGGCACGAGTCATGAGATGTGAAACTCGCCATGGCTCCATGTGCGAATTACTAAGTCCTGCACGACTTCAACGCACATATCAAATCAACATATCAAACTAACTTAAACCCTTTGCCACACCATCAAAACCATATTACGGCAAGAGATTGCCCTAACAATCTCCCCCTTTTTGATGTGTGGCAATCCGTTTAAGTTAGGTAAAAACATTTGATATAAATTTTAAAGGAAAGAAAGCATGTAAACATAATCATGATATAGCAACATGCAACTCCCCCTTAATCCATGAAACTCCCCCTTAATTTCTCCCTTAATTTCTCCCCCTATCATAATTAACTTAAACATAATCATTTCTCCCCCTTTGACACCATCAAAAAGATTATTACTAAGTTAAAAACACATGGCATCAAGTCTAATAGAAAGAAAATACCATAGGTTGATTTAAAATCGGAATTCAGCTTTTACTGGTATGATATTCAGGCCATCAGTCGACTGGTTCAGATACCAGTCGACTGGCACGTGGATTTCGGGATTTTCTGATTTTCAGACCGAATTTCAGAAATGCATTAAAAATTCCAAAAAATTCAAAAAATCATGAAATTTGGGGAACACATTTCTTTTAAGTATATCTATCAGTGAAAAATAGGTCTTCATGAAAAATCATTATAGTTTCACGTATTTGCCAAAAATCTAAAAGCTTTAAAGACTACTAGGTTTTTGATCATAAGAGTATCCATTTTAACACCTAGTCTTGCATCCAATTGTTTCAAAACATGAATACATGTATTTTAAAGTAAGAAATTATTTTGAAAACATATGAAATATCCACCCATGATCTTTGGGCAATATGTCTATGAATTAAACATAAGCCTTCCCCATGATTGGTCTATTATTGCTATTTTGATACTTTAAATGACCATCTAAATGCCATAGGCATTAGTGGACATTTGTATCATCCTAACATCTCACCCATGCTAAGTTTTCAATCAAAGTAGCCTATGGTGAGTGTGAGATGTATCCTAGGGGGTATTTGTATATACTTAATCAATATATTCATGCAATTCTATCATAGTTAAGTATCAACCTAACATCCATCATGATCATAAAGGTATATATGAATGAATTTTACATTATGATCATGAAATACATGTTTTCATCAAATTATAATCATGCATTAGGTATTATATGATGATAATAAACAAAGTATCACCTAAAGCATGATTCAAACCTATTTCTCATGATAACGTGCCAAATTTCAAAAACATAAATCATGATTGCAAATATACATAGGAATTACATCAATCATCATGATTTAAGCAATATTATCTATTTATGGGCACGTTATCATCACCCAACACTATCTAAAAAAATGTTGTCCCATCATCCTAAGTCAACCAAAATATGATATAGGTTAATTCCATATGGTTGATTAACCCTTAAGGATGGATTTTGGAACCCAAAATAAGTTCTTTCCTATTGGGTTCACTAAGTATTCCTTGGGGATACATTTCCTAGCTATTACTTTCTTCTTATTTTGTCCCCTAGCTATAAGGCATTTGTAGGCCTTTTCATTTTTCTTTTCCTTGTAGCCTAGGCCCTTTTTGTTGAAGCTAGCTCTTTGGCTCCCTAAGATCATGTTCACGTGTTGGAGCCAATAGTGAATTTCTCTAGGGCTTTTGTTAAATAATCTACCTTTTCCCTTAAAGCCCTATTTTCATCCATGCATGCATCACTAACATTAAATGGCATATAGTTATCATGTGAGCATGCATCATCATTTAAGCTAGAAGAAACATTGTCATTTAAGCATGCATTTTCTAGCTTATTTTCCAATGCCTTAATTTTATCTAGCATGCTCTTATTTTTCTTTTTCATGCCAAATAAGTCCTTAGTTAAACTAGAGATTATGGAAACTATTTTCTTAGGAGAAGCATTCATTACCATAGTTTCCATGTCTTCTTCTTCTTCTTCGGATGATGAGGATGTAGAAGCTCCCCCTTCATTTGAGCTCTCTCCACTTGAGCTTGATCCTTCATTTTCGGTGGAGGAGGAGCAATCCGAGTCATGAAGAGCCATTAGTGCTAGGTTGGAGTAGACATGCTCTTCTTCTTCGGATGAGGAGGATGAAGCAACGTCATCCCATGTCTTGGCTTTGAGTGCCATGGCCTTCCCTTTTCCTTTTGCCTTCTTCTCTTATTCCTTTCTCTTGCTCCCTTTCTTCTTCTTCTTTTCTTCCTTCTTTTTCTTCTCTTCCTTGCTCTTGTTTAGGAGGGGACAATTGTCCCTTATATGCCCCTCTCCTTGGCAATTATAGCATATGACCTTCCCCCTTGGTCTTCTATTCCTATCATGAGATTTATCAAATCTAAAATTCTTAAATGCACGCCTTACCTTCCTTACCACGTAGGCTTCTTCGGTGCTATCCATGGAGGAGGAGGAGGCTTCATCGGATGAGAGGAGGAGGACTTCCATCTTCTTCTTCCCCTTGTTTGCCATCAAGGCAACTCCTCTTGAGTTTTGGACTCTAGGCTCTTCTTGTATACCTTCAAGCCTTGTCTCATGAAGCTCCATGGTTGAAAAGAATTCCTCCAAGGTGCTCACTTTTAGGTTCTTGGAGATGTAAAATGAGTCCACCATGGAGCTCCATCTTGAGGACTGGGGAAAGGCATCTATGGCCTTCATTACCATATCCCGGTTGGAGAGTTTTTCACCTACACTTGTTAAACCGGTTAGTATTTCCTTAAATCTAGAGTGTAGGGATTTTACCTTTTCTCCCTTTTCAAGTTTGATATTGGACAATTGGGAGCGAAGAACGTCTCTCCTTGCTAGCTTTGCCTCGGATGTGCCTTCATGGATTTCTATTAGTTTCTCCCACATTTCCTTGGCGCTAGCACATTCTCCTATCCTATTGACTTCTTGTTGAGGGAGGACATTGTATAGGTGGTGCTTGGCCTTTGAATTTGCCAAATATTCTTCTCTTTGCCTTTTGCTCCCCCTTGATTTTTCCAATGGCTCCCCATATTCGTTCCTAGGCAACTCGAAACCGTTTTCCATAATTAACAATATTTCAAAGTCGGTTTCGAAGAATACCTCCATTCTCTTTTTCCACCAAGAGAATTCGCCGTCGAACTTCGGTGGGTGGATGTTTGAGCTGGCCATTTTTGATGTAGAGCTTGTTGCGGCGGTTAGTCTGGTGACAAGCAACCTTGGCTCTGATACCACTTGTTGGGGATCGGTACGGCCGGCTAGAGGGGGTGAATAGCCCTTTTCGTTTGGATGCCGGTATTTGCTCATCTACAAAACTAATTAGCGCAAGCGGGAGACTAATAAACTAAGACAAGCAAATGGAAATAAAACAAAGACAATACAAACACGGAGATGTAACGTGGTTCACGGCTACACCGCTAATCCACGGTCCGATTCGTCCACGGTGAATCACTCCGAAATCTATCCACTAGATCTCTCCTTTGCACAAAGCTAGGTGGAGGTAACCTCTTTTACACAAAGATCACTCTTCTACAATGGAATGAAGATTAGAGTAAGTAGAAGAGTGGAAATCGTTTAGGGCGCTTTGGGAGTAGTTGGGCGTTCAAGCATTAACCCCCCAAAGTCCCATCCCCTTCCTTTTTATAGAGGAAGAGGGTTTTCTTCCGCTGACACAGAGCGATCTGATGGCACCCATCACGATCGGCAGAGCCGCTGCCCAATAACGGCCGCTTTCCACGCTGGATACCATCCAATCTGCATCGCATCGGATGGCACCCATCAGTTGACTGATGTTAACTAGTCGAGTCCTCAACGAGGTCGACTCCATTCTGCCTGCAGCATAGTGACATCGGGCCGATCGCCGTCCCTTAGCCGATCGAGATCATCACCGATCGCCCATGTTGGCGGTCGGCGATCAACTTGATTCGCCACATTAGACGATCGATCGAACCATCGACTTCGAAGCGATCACGCCATGACATGGCAATGACCGTGTCGGGAAAACTCATCCGACACTTGGCCAAATGACCAAGTTTCACCTAAGAGCTACCCTTCCCGGGTTACAATCGCTCACTCTCATCCCTCGGAGTCCCTCGCCTTCGAAGTTCTCTTCGTTCGCGGCCACGTCCCTCGGCAGCATCAGACGCACGACTCTGCAATGCTCCTTCGCGTCTCTTGCCTCGAAGTCTACTTCCTCCGGCTTCACTCCAAGCTCCTCGTCCGGCGGTCCCTTGGATGCTCCAAGCGCACGGCTTCCGCAAAACTATCCTTCACCGACTCAGGGCACGAGTCATGAGATGTGAAACTCGCCATGGCTCCATGTGCGAATTACTAAGTCCTGCACGACTTCAACGCACATATCAAATCAACATATCAAACTAACTTAAACCCTTTGCCACACCATCAAAACCATATTACGGCAAGAGATTGCCCTAACACAATTTTTGCCTCTTGTGGAAGCCAAATGGGTTGAATATACTCAACAGATAAACCAAGGTACAACCCAGTCTCATCTCCTCCATATCCTAAAGTCATTAAAGAGTGATCTAAAATGGCTGAACATGGAGCATTTCCAACACATATCACAAAGGGCAGCGATTGCACTACAACATTTAGAGGATGCTCAAATAGTGAGATTGCAAAATGGTGCTATGACAGAGACATACAAGACCCTCTTACAAGATGCAACAAGGTTAAATGAAGTCGAACATAGTTTTTGTATGCAACGAGCGAAGATGAGCTATTTTAAAATGGTTAATCGAAACTCATCTTTCTTTCATGCTCTTGTGAAGTGGAATAATAGAAAGAATGAGATTATAATGATGGAGAAATCAAATGGACATCTCACTACATCTTTTGCAGAACTTGTGACAACCTTTACGAATAATTTCCAATCGCAGCTTGACATGGGGTTGGATAGCGCCATTTTTTTGCATGAGTGTTTGCAATTTGGTCAAATAGTACAATATGATCAACTTGTATGTATTCAGTCTATTGAAGAAATCAAAAGTGCTCTATTTGACATTGGGGATCAGAGGACACCTGGTTCAAATGGATATGACTTTAGGTTCTTAAAATATGCATGGGATATAGTCCAATCAGGTTTTATAGCTGCAGTACAAGAATTTTTTTCCATCGGAAAGATACTACAAAGATAGAATTATACCTTGATTGCCTTGGTTTCCAAGTCAGCACATGCTAGTAGAGTATCTGATTCTCGACTTATATCTTGTTGTATGATCTTCTATAAAGTCATTTCTAAGATATTGGTAGGCAAAATTTCAAATATCATAGATTAGATTCTCCATTAGTCTCAGGTGACATTTGTGAAAGGCAAACTTATCTCTAGCAATATCCACTTGTCCCAAAAACTATTTCGGAGATATAATAGAAAGAGAATATCACCCGGATGCTTCATGAAGATTGATCTCTAGAAGGCATTCAATTATGTGAACTGGGATTTCTTGTGAGATGTTTTGTTAGAGCTAAACTTTCCTTTGCAGGTTGTGGATCATGGAGTGTGTGACTATAACTTCTTTCTCACAGGTTATTAATGGTGGCACATTTGAGTACTTCAAGAGAGCAAGAGGATTGAGACACGGAGACCCATTGTCACCTTATCTCATTAGTGTTTGAATAGAGATCTTTGAGGGACATCTATAGAGGTGCACCACAAGAGCAGAATCCAATTAGCATTCTCAGAGTAGTGATCTCAAATTAACTCATCTTGCTTATGCAGATGATCTCTTTCTTCTTAGCAGAGGTGATGTAGCTTCAGTGGGTATCCTAACAAATTATTTGCTAGATTTTGGTGCAGTGGCAAGTGTTGGGTGATGAATTAAGTAAATCATAAATTTACTTTATGAAAATAAAATTATACCTGATTGGTGATACACAAAATTCTGAAATTGCACTTCTCAGAATTGTTGCGAACTCTAATCATGGATGCCTCGCTCGTAGTCGGGATGATAGTCACGAAGATCGAACTATCACAACATCTTCACAATCTCTCAACTCACAATCCGATGATGTTAACATGAAAGATATCTTGTTCTACTCACAAGATAAGAATAAAGGGTATCTTGTTCTCCTCGACAAGATGAAAACTCTCCAAGTTCTTCTCCCTTCTTTCTCCTTTGCACACACTTGCACTTTCCTTGCATTCACTTGCACTCCTTTTCATGCTTCACACAAGAAGTATGTTTATATAGGAGAAGCTGAGAATTTGGATGATCAAGCTAAGGGTGTAGGATCTTGCTTGAGCTGGTGTGAATAAGCGTGTTCGTTTGGCAGCGAGAATTTGATCGTGTTCATCTCTACACTTCGTTAGTATGCACAACAAATATATATATATATATATATATATATATATATATATATATATATATATATATATATATATATATATATATATATATATATATATATATATATATATATAAAGAATAAAATAAATACGACAAACTCAACAACACACAAACACAGCGATATAACGTGGTTCGAAATCTTAGGGTTCTTACTCCACGGGTTGGGCTCGAATGAGCCCTAGCGATGCAAACACCACCACTAAACCAATAAACTCCTTCTCGACAACAAGTCGGAGGTGGAGAAACCTTGTACAAGGATTACAAAAGTAATACAAAAGAAATACAAGCAATTACAAGTGAAATACACAAAAACACGTAAAGAAAACTTTACAAATACGCTTTGGATGCTTGCTTGTTTGATTGCTTGAATCGCACTTGAAGACCTTGATTTGCATAAGCAAATCACTCCAAATCGCCCAAGAAATCACTGCTAAATCCTCCCTTTTGAGCTCCCTTTAAAGTTGCAACTCGGGCAAATTTTCGCCTAGCAGTCGACTGTCATAAGACCCTAATTGACTAATCTTGTAGCCGTTGTTTCACAACCACTTAATCCACGTCGACAAAACTCCAACGAATACACTGACAGTTGACTGTCATTACCCATCAGTCGACTACCAATCTCGTAGCCGACTGATCAGTTAGCTACCGAGCATTTTGAGTACCAACGATCATCATCATCCATGGCGATCAATCGCTCAAGCCATCAGTCGACTATCCAATTATGACAGTCGACTGCCAAGGCTATTTACCATAGTTGAACACCAGTCGACTCACATCAATCGACTGGTCATAATCCCAGTTGATTGTCCAGAGTCAACTTGGCTACAAAGTGTCAAAAATACTAGACCAGTCAATTGGTCCAAAGCCCTAGTCGACTGACAAACCTCAAACATGAGGTTTAACTCAAAGTATGATATCCTCATACTTGCTAGACCACACTTAGCCTAGACCTAAGCCTTCTAGCCACCTCCTTAGCCTCACGCCTATTGGATCCCTCCAAATCACCCATGACTTATTCATCCATACGCTAGCATTCAGGTACTTCCATCAGCTATTTATCATGCTAAGATGGTCTACACTGCCAAGGCACATTTGGACTTACGCTGCCAAGACTACCGCTCGAACTTTATGCCACCAAACCATTGGACTTATGCTGCCAAGACTCCTACTTGGTCTTTACGCCGCCAATATCAACCCTTGGACTTCCCTTGCCAACCCATGTTAGACTTTCCATCAGCTATTTTATATATAAAGAATAAAATAAATACGACAAACTCAACAACACACAAACACAGCGATATAACGTGGTTCAAAATCTTAGGGTTCCTACTCCACGGGTTGGGCTCGAATGAGCCCTAGCGATGCAAACACCACCACTAAACCAATAAACTCCTTCTCGACAACAAGTCGGAGGTGGAGAAACCTTGTACAAGGATTACAAAAGTAATACAAAAGAAATACAAGCAATTACAAGTGAAATACACAAAAACACGTAAAGAAAACTTTACAAATACGCTTTGGATGCTTGCTTGTTTGATTGCTTGAATCGCACTTGAAGACCTTGATTTGCATAAGCAAATCACTCCAAATCGCCCAAGAAATCACTGCTAAATCCTCCCTTTTGAGCTCCCTTTAAAGTTGCAACTCGGGCTAATTTTCGCCTAGCAGTCGACTGTCATAAGACCCTAATTGACTAATCCTGTAGCCGTTGTTTCACAACCACTTAATCCACGTCGACAAAACTCCAACGAATACACTGACAGTTGACTGTCATTACCCATCAGTCGACTACCAATCTCGTAGCCGACTGATCAGTTAGCTACCGAGCATTCTGAGTACCAACAGTCGACTGTCATCCATGGCAGTCAACTGCTCAAGCCATCAGTCGACTATCCAATTATGACAGTCGACTGCCAAGGCTATTTACCATAGTTGAACACCAGTCGACTCACATCAATCGACTGGTCATAATCCCAGTTGATTGTCCAGAGTCAACTTGGCTACAAAGTGTCAAAAATACTAGACCAGTCAATTGGTCCAAAGCCCTAGTCGACTGACAAACCTCAAACATGAGGTTTAACTCAAAGTATGATATCCTCATACTTGCTAGACCACACTTAGCCTAGACCTAAGCCTTCTAGCCACCTCCTTAGCCTCACGCCTATTGGATCCCTCCAAATCACCCATGACTTATTCATCCATACGCTAGCATTCAGGTACTTCCATCAGCTATTTATCATGCTAAGATGGTCTACACTGCCAAGGCACATTTGGACTTACGTTGCCAAGACTACCGCTCGAACTTTATGCCACCAAACCATTGGACTTATGCTGCCAAGACTCCTACTTGGTCTTTACGCCGCCAATATCAACCCTTGGACTTCCCTTGCCAACCTATGTTAGACTTTCTATCAGCTATTTTATATATAAAGAATAAAATAAATACGACAAACTCAACAACACACAAACACAGCGATATAACGTGGTTCAAAATCTTAGGGTTCCTACTCCACGGGTTGGGCTCGAATGAGCCCTAGCGATGCAAACACCACCACTAAACCAATAAACTCCTTCTCGACAACAAGTCGGAGGTGGAGAAACCTTGTACAAGGATTACAAAAGTAATACAAAAGAAATACAAGCAATTACAAGTGAAATACACAAAAATACGTAAAGAAAACTTTACAAATACGCTTTGGATGCTTGCTTGTTTGATTGCTTGAATCGCACTTGAAGACCTTGATTTGCATAAGCAAATCACTCCAAATCGCCCAAGAAATCACTGCTAAATCCTCCCTTTTGAGCTCCCTTTAAAGTTGCAACTCGGGCTAATTTTCGCCTAGCAGTCGACTGTCATAAGACCCTAATTGACTAATCCTGTAGCCGTTGTTTCACAACCACTTAATCCACGTCGACAAAACTCCAACGAATACACTGACAGTTGACTGTCATTACCCATCAGTCGACTACCAATCTCGTAGCCGACTGATTAGTTAGCTACCGAGCATTACAGTACCAACGATCATTGTCATCCATGACGATCAAGCTGCTCAACCATCGATCGACTATCCAATTATGACGATTACCATAGTTGAACACCAGTCGACTCACATCAATCGACTGGTCATAATCCCAGTTGATTTTCCAGAGTCAACTTGGCTACAAAGTGTCAAAAATACTAGACCAGTCAATTGGTCCAAAGCCCTAGTCGACTGACAAATCTCAAACATGAGATTTAACTCAAAGTATGATATCCTCATACTTGCTAGACCACACTTAGCCTAGACCTAAGCCTTCTAGCCACCTCCTTAGCCTCACGCCTATTGGATCCCTCCAAATCACCCATGACTTATTCATCCATACGCTAGCATTCAGGTACTTCCATCAGCTATTTATCATGCTAAGATGGTCTACACTGCCAAGGCACATTTGGACTTACGCTGCCAAGACTACCGCTCGAACTTTACGCCACCAAACCATTGGACTTATGCTGCCAAGACTCCTACTTGGTCTTTACGCCGCCAATATCAACCCTTGGACTTCCCTTGCCAACCCATGTTAGACTTTCCATCAGCTATTTTATATATAAAGAATAAAATAAATACGACAAACTCAACAACACACAAACACAGCGATATAACGTGGTTCAAAATCTTAGGGTTCCTACTCCACGGGTTGGGCTCGAATGAGCCCTAGCGATGCAAACACCACCACTAAACCAATAAACTCCTTCTCGACAACAAGTCGGAGGTGGAGAAACCTTGTACAAGGATTACAAAAGTAATACAAAAGAAATACAAGCAATTACAAGTGAAATACACAAAAACACGTAAAGAAAACTTTACTAATACACTTTGGATGCTTGCTTGTTTGATTGCTTGAATCGCACTTGAAGACCTTGATTTGCATAAGCAAATCACTCCAAATCGCCCAAGAAATCACTGCTAAATCCTCCCTTTTGAGCTCCCTTTAAAGTTGCAACTCGGGCTAATTTTCGCCTAGCAGTCGACTGTCATAAGACCCTAATTGACTAATCCTGTAGCCGTTGTTTCACAACCACTTAATCCACGTCGACAAAACTCCAACGAATACACTGACAGTTGACTGTCATTACCCATCAGTCGACTACCAATCTCGTAGCCGATCGATCGCTTAGCTACGAGCATTACAGTACCAATCGATCATCCATGGCAGTCAACTGCTCAAGCCATCAGTCGACTATCCAATTATGACAGTCGACTGCCAAGGCTATTTACCATAGTTGAACACCAGTCGACTCACATCAATCGACTGGTCATAATCCCAGTTGATTGTCCAGAGTCAACTTGGCTACAAAGTGTCAAAAATACTAGACCAGTTAATTGGTCCAAAGCCCTAGTCGACTGACAAACCTCAAACATGAGGTTTAACTCAAAGTATGATATCCTCATACTTGCTAGACCACACTTAGCCTAGACCTAAGCCTTCTAGCCACCTCCTTAGCCTCACGACTATTGGATCCCTCCAAATCACCCATGACTTATTCATCCATACGCTAGCATTCAGGTACTTCCATCAGCTATTTATCATGCTAAGATGGTCTACACTGCCAAGGCACATTTGGACTTACGCTGCCAAGACTACCGCTCAAACTTTACGCCACCAAACCATTGGACTTATGCTGCCAAGACTCCTACTTGGTCTTTACACCGCCAATATCAACCCTTGGACTTCCCTTGCCAACCCATGTTAGACTTTCCATTTGCCAAGACTCAAGCTTGGACTTTCCCTTGCCAAGACTCATGCTTGGACTTTCCATATCAACCTATGTTGGATTTTCCAATTGCTAAGACTCAAGTTTGGACTTTCCCTTGCCAAGACCCATGCTTGGACTTTCCATGCCAAGTACTCAAGACTTGGACTTTCCATGCTAAGTACACAAGACTTGAACTTTCCATTGCCAAGTGTCTCACTTGGACTTCTTCATCATATGGTCAACCCCATGTCAACCATATAGTCAACCCATTATCAAACAATGGTCAACTCATTGTTAAACATCAATGTCAAACATCAAAACACTAACATCAAACCACTACTCGAGTCAAACTCGAGTTTGGTCAATTGTGACCTGGGCCAATTGCACCAATAATCTCCCCCTTTTTGATGTTTGACAAAAACCAAACACCTTTGAGTTAGAACACTAACTCAATTCAAACTTCCCAATTTTCCAAATTAGGAATTCCCAAATTCTCCCCTTTTTTGACATATATCAAAAAGGCTCTCCCCAAGGGTGTCAATGTCTCATATCCCAATGAGATCTTACAATCTCTCCCTTGGTCCAAAAACATCTAGGATGCCTTCACTCTTCCTAGTGATAAGTCTCATATCACTAAAGAGAGGCAATCCTTCAATTTCTCCCATTCTCTAAATTCTCTCCCTCATGAGGAAGAACACATTCATCATCCCATGATGGATAACCTCCCCGTAAAGGCTTGCTCTCCCTTAACCATTGCACCAACAATGTCCTTGGAGAGTCCCTAAGCCTATAGGAACACTAAACCATCAAAATTAAGGTTAAAAGTTCAACCTTGAACTTTCACACACCTTAAAATTGATACACACCTTAAAATTGATACACACCCTAAACAACTCTCCTATCCATATCCAATAGATTTTCACCTTTTACAATGCTTTCTAAAATATATCCTAGGGTTAGGAGTAGTTAGAGTAGCCTAATATAGCTGAAACATGGGCTAAACATCCTTATTTACCCGAAATCAACATTGACAATCGACTCTGTCGGTCAATAGTCAACTGCCCTTGACGCCAGTCAACTTCCATAAGCGACAGTCGACTGATTTCTACAAATGCAGAATTCAGAAATTAGAAATCGAATTTCAGAAAATCATAAGTAATTATGCATAAATCGAAAAATCACAAAAATTCATATGTATAATACTTATGTCAAACATTATGGGTGAAAAATATTTTATAATAAAATACTCATTAAAATGAGAGATTGACACAAAGTTAAAAATAATTGAAAAGTTTCAATGTTTGACCCAACTTTGTATGATCTCCTTCATTGGTGATTGCTATCAAAAGATAGACTTCACTAAGATTTTTCAAAATGATTTAAAAATATTTTTAAAACCTTATATTGAACCATGGTCTATGGGCTTAATGCACATGACTTGTACATAAGCTTTCCTCATGATTCATCCATGGTATAAGATGAGTTTGAGTTCATCTAGATACAAAAACTATGCACCTTGAACTTAACTCATTTCCTAGTATCTCACATGTGTCTAGGGTGTTTGAAAACACACACATGTTAATTTGATGTAAGATGTGGATTTTAGTTATTCCTAGTCTAAAGTCTCATACATTTTCCTAGGCAACACTATTTGATTCTCTTATACATGAGACTTCAAATCATGCCATAGTCCTTAAATCAATTTTATTAATGCATGAAATATGATCATAGCATAAATGATAACATAAATAAAGCAAATACCAATAATCATGATGTCATGGAATAAAAATTAACCCTAAACATACATGACATTAAAGGATAGACCTAAGGTATCATGACATTTATATGATAAAGATGAAATATGATGTCACGACATGGTATATGACAATCAAAGCATGAAAAATAAGATATAAGACATAAGAATACCTAAATTTTAATATTAGTTGTCATTTGTTAGGATTAATTCTATTTTGCCATATTACCAATTCTACCAAGTGTGCCAAAATCCAAAATGACACACCAAGACCTCTAATCCTAATTGTGCCAATTTGATAAATTTTCCATAGTTCTCAAAATATATTGGCACATCCTAAAATCCTTTAGGATTATGATCAAAACTTATTTCCAAGGTATCCACAACCTTGAAAAAGACCTAAAGTGTCAACTTTGCTATGGTTAGGTTAACTGTTAGGATCTTTGTAATGGCTAGAGGGGGGGGGGGTGATTAGCCTTTCTTCGTTTCTACAAAAACGTTAGCGGAAGCAATACAAATATAAACACAAATAAGAATAAGAAACAAAGCTAACACCCGATGTACGTGGTTGGGAGATGACGCTCCTACTCCACGGTAATCCGTAAGGTGGATTAGCTCTAATCAATCTTTACTAAAACCTCCTTTGGATGAACCAAGGTGGAGAAACCTTATCTTACAATGCTCTCCTCTTCTTTACAATAATGGAAGATTAAAATCTAGAGAAGAGGAGGTTTAGAATCACTAAAGCACTTGGGAAAGCTTGGTGAGCACGAGGGTGTAGTTAGGAATGAGAGCACTAGCTTCACCAAGCTCCCCAAGGCCCCTTTTTATAGAAGAGGGGATGTTTTTCCCGTTGGGCTTCGATCAGTCGACTGATGCTTACCATCAGTCGACTGCCGCCGAAGCAAACGACTTCTGAACCACAATCTCCGCGGAGATTCGTAGCCCCAATTTCCAACGGCCAAGTGATCAGTCGACTGATGGAGTGATCAGTCGAGTGATCGTAGGTCGCAGTCGAGTGCGACTACACTCACATCTTTCGTTTTTGCGCCGATCGATCGGCCCGCTGGCGATCGGTCGGTGATTCATCGATCGGCCCCGCCTTGCCAGCGATCGGTGATGGTCGAGGTTTCAGTATGAGTAATTCACATTTGATTTTACACCCTAGACCTAGACTCAACCTTCTAGCTCCTCATTAAGCCTTACGCCTCCAGGATCCCTCCGAGTCCGCGACTTGTTCATCCTTTGCGCTTTGCTTCCAAGAGCTTCCTTCGGTTTCGTCATATCTTGGGTTGCCAAATGCTTGGACTTTACGCTGCCAAGACTACAAGCTTGGACTTATGCTTCCAAGACCTTACTTTGGACTTCCTTTGCCAAGGTTCACTTGGACTTTACGCTGCCAAGACTACAAGCTTGGTCTTACGCTGCCAAGTCCATCCCTTGGACTTCCCTTGCCAAGATCATACTTGGTCTTCCTTTGCCAAGGTTCACTTGGACTTTACGCTGCCAAGACTACAAGCTTGGTCTTATGCTTCCAAGTCCGTCCCTTGGACTTTCCTTGCCAAGATCATACTTGTACTTCTCTTTTACCAAGTCTTCATCCTTGGATTTCCCTGTTACTTAAACATATTTGCAATTAGATCACAAAGCATTGCCTAACTTAGATGATTATCCAAACATCAAAACATATAAATGCTTGGGGCATTGTTGCACCAACAATCTCCCCCTTTTTGATGTTTGACAATCATTTAAGTTAGGTCTTTAAAGATACACACATAATCATATTTTCAATATGAATTCTAACTTAAACATTCCTTCTCCCCCTTTGACATACATCAAAAAGAGAAGGATTCAAAAATGAACGAGTTAAAGGTGTTGAATCTTGGACTAAGGTATAAGATTGAAATTAAGCTCCCCCTTAATCCAAGATATGCTTTATGATGTGGGAATACCATTTGAAGCAAAGCATAACAAGAATTGGAAAGTTAAATCCTAACTTTGCACCAACAATGTAGGTTTGGGGATGAAAAAGATATATTGTAAGAAACTCCCCCTAAAACATTGCATTAACCAGTCCTACAAATTGTTTATACTCAATATTATCATGCTATAGTTGTAGGATATAAAAGATACACTAAATATCAGAGAATTTAGGCTATTTATCAGAAAATACAGAGTATCAGTTGACTGGTTTCTGAACCAGCCGACTGCTAGGCCTGAAATCCGAATTTCAGCCTTTTCAACCCAACTTCAGAAATGCGGTAGAAATTCCAGAGGTCTCGAAAAATCACAAAATTTTGCGTACACATTTCTGAAATCATACTTTATCCAGGAAAAATATTTTGAAAAATATATGTTTTCCAGATTTCGAGATTGGTACAAACTTGGAAACTAACAAAAGTTCTAATGGTTTTGCAAACTTTGTATCACTTTTGTCTTCCACTTGAAAACTGTTTTTCAAAATATAATGAACATAGTTTAAAATATATATGATTTGGAATTTCCAACCATGTTCTTAGAGCTATGTATTCATTACTTGAATACAAGCCTTCCCAATGATTGGTCCATTAAGTATTTATGTCTCTAGGTGTATCATTGGCTCATAGTAATGCATCATAACAAGCATGATGAGCCAAGTACACCTTCCCTATCATCTCACATGTTTCTAAGTGTCTCAATACAAAAATCAAGGTTTCTTAAGGCTTTTTGTGAGATGTATCAAGGTATAATACTAACATATGAATATGAGATCATGCAAACCTAGACTTTTACTCTACAAAGCACATACCAAGCTCTCTCCTTAATGATGAAAATTCGGTTTCGGGAAGAACTTTGGTGAAGATATCAGCAAGGTTAGACTTAGATTCTACATAATTAAGTTCAATGTCCCCTCTTGCCACATGATCTCTTATGAAGTGATGTTTCACTTCAATGTGCTTAGTCCTAGAGTGATGTACCGAATTTTTGGTCAAGTTGATGGTACTCACATTATCACAATAAACTTTAATGTTAGAGTAGTGTAGCTCATAGTCCACAAGAGTATGTCTCATCCAAAGTAATTGAGCTACACAACCACCCATAGCCACATATTCGGCTTCGGTGGTTGATAAAGCAACACAATGTTGCTTCCTACTACTCCAACTAACTAGGGAAGACCCAAGAGATTGGCATCCACCACTAGTACTCTTCCTATCCAATTTGCATCCGGCATAATCGGAATCGGTATAGCCAAGCAACTCAAAGGACCTAGTCCTAGGATACCAAAGTCCTACATTTAGGGTGCCTTTAATATATCTTAAAATTCTCTTAACGGCTACTAAATGTGATTCTTTGGCACAAGATTGGTATCTTGCACACATACCTACCGCAAATAAAATATCGGGTCTACTAGCGGTTAGGTATAGTAGGCTACCAATCATACTCCTATAAAGTTTAAGATCAATTGATTTGCCATCATGATCACTATCTATTCTAGTGCTAGTGGCCATGGGAGTGGTTACAATTTTGGCATTTTCCAAACCAAATTTCTTGATCATTTCATTTGTATATTTGGTTTGATAAATATGAATACCTTCATTGGTTTGTTTGACTTGTAACCCTAGGAAAAAGTTGAGCTCTCCAACTAAACTCATTTCAAATTCATTTTCCATGTTTTTTATAAAGTCTTGAAGAAGATCATCATTTGTTGACCCAAAAATAATGTCATCAACATATATTTGGGCTATAAAGATATCCTTTAATGTTGACTTTATAAACAAGGTTTGATCTACTTGGCCTCTTCTAAAATCCTTAGAAATTAAGAAAGATGACAATCTTTCATACCATGCCCGGGGAGCTTGTTTTAACCCATATAATGCTTTCCTAAGCTTATATACGTGGTTTGGATAATCTATGTTCTCAAACCTGGGTGGTTGCTCTACATATACTTCCTCCTTAATATAACCATTTAAGAATGCCGATTTAACATCCATTTGGTAAAGTTTAAATCCCATATAGGAAGCATACCCTAAGAGAATTCTAATAGATTGTAATCTAGCAACCGGGGCATAAGTCTCATCATAATCAAGCCCCTCAACTTGATTGAATCCCTTAGCAACCAACCTAGCCTTATTTCTAGTGATATTTCCTTGGTCATCTAGCTTATTCCTAAAGACCCATCTTGTAGTAATTATGGTGCTATCATTGGGTCTAGGTACTAACTCCCATACTTGACTCCTCTCAAATTGAGCCAATTCATCTTGCATTGCCAAAATCCAATCCGGATCATGTAATGCATCATTGATCGATTTGGGCTCAATTTGTGAAATAAGAGCTATTTGACTAGTAGGAGCTCTATGAAATGACCTAGTTCTTACTCCTTGAGATAGATCTCCTATTATTTGGTCAATTGGATGATCTTGATGAATTCTTAGGGTTCTAGAAGGGGTTTCAAATTGATCATTGTTATCTTGTACCCTCCTTTCATCATCGGAATCTCCTCTTCCTCCCCCTTGATCATTACCCCTTATGGTCAAATTTTGAAGTTTTTGGGTAATGTCTTGATTATTGTCATTAATATCTTTATCAATGGAGGACTTTCTAGGGTAGGTACTAGTGGTTTCATCAAATTGAACATTAGAGGATTCCTCAATCCCTTGGGTTATCTTATTGTAGACTCTATACCCTCTACTTGTGGATGAGTATCCAACTAGGATTCCCTCATCCGCTTTGGATTCAAATTTTTCTAAGTTATCTTTGGTGTTTAGAATATAAACTTTACATCCAAAGACTTTGAAATAATGAATTGTGGGAATAGTCCCATTCCATAATTCAAATGGTGTCTTTCCTAAAAACCTATGGATTTGAATCCTATTTTGGATATAGAAAGCGATATTAACCGCTTCCGCCCACAAGTAGCTAGGTAGAGAATATGCATTAAGCATAGTCCTAGCCGCCTCTTGTAGGGCACGATTTCTCCTTTCCACCACCCCATTTTGTTGAGGTGTTCTAGGACAAGAGAACTCATGCTTGTACCCTTGCTCTAAACAAAATTGTGAAAATTTTGAATTCTCAAATTCACCACCATGATCACTACGGATCCGGTTGATTTTGAGACTCTTTTCATTTTCAACCCTTTTACTAAATCCTATGATTATTTATAAGGTATCATCCTTATGTTTCATAAAGTAGACCCAAGTATACCTATAAAAATCATCTACTATAACCAAACAATATTTGTTACCACTTAAAGACGGAGTACTATGGCAATCAAATAAGTCAAGATGCAATAATTCTAATGGTAAAGAGGTATTAGTTAAGGTTTTACCTTTGTGTGATGCCTTGGTTTGTTTTCCTTCTTGGCATGCATCACACATTTTGTTCTTGACATACTTGATCTTTGGTAGCCCTTTGACCAACTCCATCTTGGCTACCTTGGCTATGTTTTTCATGTTGATGTGCCCCAATCTCCTATGCCATAGCCAACTCTCTTCTTCTTTTGCAACAAGACACTTAGTAGAAATGTTAGAAGCATATGAAAGATCAACATAATAGATATTTGATTTCCTATATCCAAACAACATACAATCATTTAATTCCTTGTGTCTAATCATGCATTTAGAGGATTCAAAAGAGACATGATAGTTTGCATCACAAAGTTGACTAACACTTAATAAATTAAATTTCATATTTTCAACTAGTAAAACTTTGTGAATGATAATTTTGGGGGATACCTCAATTGTACCTCTACCTAATATCTTGAGTTTTCCACTATTTCCAAAAGACACCGCTCCCTTCTTCACATACTTAATTGTGGAGAAATTGCTCACATCCCCGGTCATATGTGTTGAGCAACCGCTATCCACAATCCACATACCTTGCTCTCCTACCTAAATCACATGAAAAACACAAGCTTTTGGTACCCAAACATTTGGACCGGTAACATTAAGTAAAAACTTCTTAGGTACCCATGCTTTCCTATTAATCAATGAAATATAAGCAACTTCTTTTTCCTTTGACTTATATCCTAAACCGGCCTTGTTGTAAATGACTCTTTGTCGACTAAGGATCATATCAAGATATTTTGAGCCATTTGAAAATTTCTCTAAACATGCTTTTAATTCACTAACCTCATCCTTAAGTTTGTCATTCTCTTCCTTAAGCATGCAAGAATCAACATGTGAAGGTTTTTCATTCCTAATGGCCTTTAGTTCTACCTTCATGCTCTTAACCTTAGATTTAGACTTATCTAGAGCTTCTTTAAGATAGAAAATTGATTTATAAAGAAGCTTAACTTTAGGAGAGTTCATTACCTCATCGTCACTAGATGACGATTCATCACTTGAGGAGCCTTCTTCTTGGCTTGATGTGCCGGAGTCATCTCCTAGGGCCATGAGTGCCACATGGCGTGTGATGTGGCAAAGTTCATCATTGGAGGAAGAATCTTCAACACTTGGTGTGTCCCATGTGGTTTGAGCCACCATGGCCTCCTCCTTCTTCTTCTCCTTCTTGTCCTTCTTTTTCTTTTCTTTTTCTTCCTTCTTCTTTAGCTCCGGGCAATTTGGCTTTATGTGCCCCTTCTTATTGCAAGCATGGCAAATTACATTATTGTTAAAATTTGAATTACCACTAATTTTACCTCTTGAAGAATGGGACCCCTTTCTTGCTTCTCTATTCTTGAATTCCTTTGATTTTCTAAGGAACTTCTTGACAAAATGGGCCATCTCACTAGCCGAATCTCCATCACTACTTGACTCACGCTCCAACTCGGATGATGATGACACCACTTTCCTTTCTTTCTTCTCAACAAATAGAGCTAAACCCTTTTCCTTAGAAGACATGTTAGTTTGCTCATGCAATTCAAACTCACAAAATAATTCATCAATTTTAATTTGAGAAAGATCCCTAGTTACCTTAATGGCATCAACTATAGAAGTCCATAAAGAATTTCTAGGAAATGCTTGAAGAATATACCTTACCAAGTCCCGGTTGTCAACTCGCTCACCTATGATGTGGAGTCCATTCACAATCTCCTTGAACCTTCCATGCATTTGGCTTACGGTTTCATGCATCTTCATTTGGAAGGCTTGAAGTTGTCCAATTAGTAAGTCCTTCTTGGCCCTCTTTGACTCCTTGGATTCTTCATTTAGCTCAATGAGCTTTTCCCATAATTCCTTGGAGGATTCGAAAGGCCCCACCTTGTTGAGTTGCTCCATTGTAATGCCACATTGGATGGTCAGTACCGCCTTTGCATTTGATTCGAACTTCCGGTTCATTTCCCTTGTCCAATCCTTGCTTGGAATAGGGTTTCCATGTTCATCCACCGGTTCCTCGAAGCCATCTACAATACTATGCCAAATTTCAATATTGCTCATTAGATAATACTTCATCCTACCTTTCCAATATGCAAAGTGACTCCCATCGAAGAGTGGTGGCTTGGCGGTGCTATATCCCTCTTGAAGAGCTATTGATGCCTTGGTTGATGGTGAAATCTTCCAAGCTATCCGGACTCTGATACCACTTGTTAGGATCTTTGTAATGGCTAGAGGGGGGGGGGTGATTAGCCTTTCTTCGTTTCTACAAAAATGTTAGCGGAAGAAATACAAATATAAACACAAATAAGAACAAGAAACAAAGCTAACACTCGATGTACGTGGTTCGGAGATGACGCTCCTACTCCACGGTAATCCATAAGGTGGATTAGCCCTAATCAATCTTCACTAAAACCTCCTTTGGATGAACCAAGGTGGAGAAACCTTATCTTACAATGCTCTCCTCTTCTTTACAATAATGGAAGATTAAAATCTAGAGAAGAGGAGGTTTAGAATCACTAAAGCACTTGGGAAAGCTTGGTGAGCACGAGGGTGTAGTTAGGAATGAGAGCACTAGCTTCACCAAGCTCCCCAAGGCCCCTTTTTATAGAAGAGGGGATGTTTTTCCCGTTGGGCTTCGATCAGTCGACTGATGCTTACCATCAGTCGACTGCCGCCGAAGCAAACGACTTCTGAACCACAATCTCCACGGAGATTCGTAGCCGTAATTTCCAACGGCCAAGTGATCAGTCGACTGATGGAGTGATCAGTCGAGTGATCGTAGGCCGCAGTCGAGTGCGACTACACTCTGTGCTCATTTTTGCGCTGATCACCGACCGCCATGCTGGTAGTCGATCGATTGCAACGATCGTGCCAAAGCTAGCGATCGTGATGGTCGAGGTTTCACCGACTCGATCGAGCACTGACCGATCGTGATACTCATCAAGTATGAGTAATTCACACTTGATTTTACACCCTAGACCTAGACTCAACCTTCTAGCTCCTCATTAAGCCTTACGCCTCCAGGATCCCTCCGAGTCCGCGACTTGTTCATCCTTTGTGCTTTGCTTCCAAGAGCTTCCTTCTGTTTCGTCATATCTTGGGTTGCCCAATGCTTGGACTTTACGCTGACAAGACTACAAGCTTGGACTTATCGCCAAGACCTTACTTTGGACTTCCTTTGCCAAGGTTCACTTGGACTTTACGCCAAGACTACAAGCTTGGTCTTACGCCAAGTCCATCCCTTGGACTTCCTTGCCAAGATCATACTTGGTCTTCCTTTGCCAAGGTTCACTTGGACTTTACTGTTGCCAAGACTACAAGCTTGGTCTTATCTTTGCCAAGTCCGTCCTTGGACTTTCCTTTCCAAGATCATACTTTGACTTCTCTTTTATCAAGTCTTCATCCTTGGATTTCCCTGTCACTTAAACATATTTGCAATTAGATCAAAAAGCATTGCCTAACTTAGATGATTATCCAAACATCAAAACATATAAATGCTTGGGGCATTGTTGCACCAACATTAACTACCCATCCATTTAAGGTTGACACAACCTAACCCATCTAGTGTGAGTCGATCACGCCCTAGGAACCCAAAACCTATTGGAGCTCCTTGGGTTTACTAGGTATTCCTAGGGATGACTTCTCTAGATACCCTCCTAGGCTTGGTAGCCTTGGTCATTGTGATCTTGCCTAAGTTAACTCTAGGGGTGACTCCCCTTGTAACTTTCTTAGTGGCTTCCCTAGGTTTTCTTGAAACCTTAGCCACTAGGCACTTACTATGGTTACCCTTAGGGATGACTTCCCTAGTAACTTTGGCTTTTCTAGACCTAGATTTAGTTTCATAATCAAATGGAACACTATGGTAGGTCTCCTTGGGCTTATGTTTGTGACTCAAACCTCTCTTATCCTTGGGTGGACCTTGCTTCCTAGACCCTAGGTTTTGACTCCTAGATCCTAGAGTTTGACCATTTGACCTTTGCATTTGATTTTGCATTTTCTTAAGGGTATTTTCAAGTTTTTCAAGTCTTGACCTCAAGGCTTAGTTTTCTAACTCCAATTGCCCAATTTTTTATTTTTGATTGAGTGTTTGGGCATTACCATTTCCTCTAGGCATATGCCTATCCTTCTTAGGGTCAATGCCTAAATAGTTTTCTACCCTTTTAATGGACTCCCTAGATAGAATGGATTTAGAGTTATTGTTCCTAGGTTTGTTCTTAGATAAATTAATGCTTAGCACCTAAACAATAAACTTTATTGTTACTAGCATGCTATTTATAATCATGAACAATAGCAAGAGAATTAAAAGCATGCTTTTAACATTAAAATTTGAAGGTGCATTATTGAATTTTACCTTAGGGTTTTCTTTAGAAGCTCCTCACATTTGATGCTCCTTCTTGCCCTTTCTTCCTCCCCTATGACATTGGCTTCTATAATGCCCTTTTGATTGCATTTGAAGCACACCATGTGCTCCTTGCTTTTATGTGTTGGGGCGCCGACATCCTTGACCTTTGGTGCCGGTTGAGCTTTCTTGACCTTCTTAGGGCACTTGTTCTTATAGTGTCCATATTCCATACACTCAAAGCAAATTATATGATTTTTATTTTTAACTAAATTACTTGAGTTACCTAGGTCAATGGTGGTGGAATTTTGTACTTCTTCATCTTCGACCGGAGGTAGATGGTTCCTCTTGAGTTGGTGATAACGGTCATTTGTCGTGGTACCATTTCAAATTAATTACCAAACCCTCTCTACACTAATATAGCATAGGAACGACTCAGATAGTTTCCCAATGAGTGCAATCGGTAGAATGGTTTTCTTAGGATCATTTCCATTATTGCTTTGTGTTTTCTAATGTAAATTGGGGGGGGGGGGGGTTTGTGATTTAAAAGACTAATCCCACTAAATGAAAAGACAATGCACATAATCAAACTCTAATCTAACTAAACTACGATTGAGATGAAATTAAAAGAAACTCAAACTAAATATTCAAACAAGAAAGTGCAGGAATTTAAATAACAAGTCAAATGCAAAATAACATGAAAGTAAAGTAAAGCATGAAACTAAATCTAACCTAATTAACTACAACCTAATTACCCAAAGAGACATTTAATCAAACATCATGCAATTAAATTGTAAAACACTAAATTCAAACATCAAAGTAAATAAACATCCAACTCAATGGACAAATCCAAAAATAACCACTGATCACTCCACGACAATGATGACAACCCGAAACGACCCTCTTTCGGCGGATGGAAGGGCTGGATCCTTGCCGGAAGATCCTCCGACAAGTGTGGAACAGGAAGGTGATGCTAGCTCTCTACTTCGGCGATGGTTGGTGAAGTTGCCCAATCGGAGCAGTCATTGGATGGTTCTATCAAGGTGGAGCAGCCCGTAGTTTCGCCGTCGGGGACCGAACCTGAGTCTCTTGGTTGTCAATCGAGTATACTCACCACTATACTACAATGGAACTGTCGGTGCTGTGTGGAGAGAATGGAATCGGAGTACAAGCTGGAACTCTTTGCCGACGATGGAATCTAGGTGCTGTCGCAAGATTTTTGAAGTTAACTCACTGTTGACGAGAGCTGGAATAGATTTTGCCCAATCGGCACAGTAGCAAGTACCACAACCTTCCGAATTCGTCCGACCGCGGTGTCTTAGCTCCGGCAGTTGGCGTTGGAAGTTTTGCAGGTGAAAAGCACCGACAACTCCTTCTCTGCTCACTGTCGACAAGCTGGTCAGAATCCTAGCATCTTATCGTCGGCTGAGGAAGGAGATCGCCGGCGGCTTGGATGGAAGGAGGACGCCGGAAGATGCACTCGGAATGTCACTGCCGTGTGGAGAAGATGGTGCTGCCCGCTCGCATGAGAAAGGGGAAAAAATGATGCGTCGCGCGATCTGATCGAAGATGGGAAAATGTTGGTTTTTAAAGGGCAATTTCCGTGACCGTCCGATCCAATGGACCTCCAATCTCGGCCATCCATTAGAGCTAGGGTTTGATTAAGTTGATTAATCCATTAAGAAGGTTGTGCATCCAATGACTCAGATTCCTCCGATTTTGAATGAACGGATCTGATCCATCTGAAGGGATAATCATGATCATCTGAATCTGGATGAAGGGATCAGATGTCCAGATCTAAATGTATGAACTGGATCTCTCCAGATCTGGATAGATGGCTCAGAATCAATCGCTTTCCTCGGACGATCCATATTGCTTAGATTTGGTCCCTTGATTGAATTGCCTCTGATCTGGATGAAGGACTTAGATTAAGTCATCTTGAAATGCCCATTATGACTCTAGATGAAGCCATATTTGATCCAACTTGAATCTAGTCCATTATCTCGATCTCCTACAAACGAAGATAAAATTTGCATATAAGTCTAAAATTTAGAAGAATTTACAATAAGGTCCAAAATAAATCCAAACTCATAAAACATGTTAATAATCAACAGTAAATCACTCGAGAGGATAAAAACAGTGATATTAAGGACCAAAATAACATGAAAAAATGGTAGTTATCAATTCCCCCACACTTATTCTTGCACGTCCCGAGCAAGTAAAGAAAACTAAAAGTAAGCTGAAAATATATTTCCCTAGCAATTCCCAATCATACATTGAAAATCGTGAAAGAAAATTACTTAGGATTGTCAAATCTTAAAGACTCAAGCAATTATGGACTCAAATCTTACACAGGTTAACAAACATGGCGACTTCAATCCATCACGAATAGACTAAGAATGATTAAGCCTCACAAGGTAAGTGGTGGTTTCTCTCGCTCTCATAAGCATGTAATAGTGGAGTTCACTCAAGCTACTCATGGTTTATGAACTACCATATGCTTGCTTTTCTTCTACCTTCACCACTATATACACATAAGAATGCACAGTCACTGAAGGCTTATTAGGAATGTAAGAGAAACATGAATAAAAGAAAATAATGGTATGTGTGTAAGGAAAGAAAGATAAGAAATAGCTAAAGAAATGCAAGAAGATATGGAAATACTGAAATGTTACATAGATGAGTACAAGAAAGCATTAACCTAATTTTTTTTTTCTTCCAACCCAATAAACATGTAAACAACCCTTATCACATTCACAATACAAATCTACTCATGATATACAATAAATCACTCAATGATTGCAACAAGGAATGTCGTTAACAAAAATACTATCACACATAAATAAAAATGGCACAACACGTCAAAATTTTCACAATACTTTTTTTCCCTTTTTTTTTTATTTCATGGGCACCCAATTTATTTTTTTCAACTTTTTTTTTTCAAACTTTTTTTTTCTGACATGTAGTGCACTTCCCTATGCTCCAACATCAAGCTTAGCTAAAAAGATAAAGAGCATGACTAGCTCATGGTGATCAAGCACGACTTACCTATACTTATATTGAATTTCCTGAGCTACTCCTCTCCCCCACACTTAATTTTTTGTCCATCCTGGGCAAAATACTCATCTTGGAACATCTAAGTATTCCAAATCCAGAAATAGAAATGGACAAGAAAGTAATAGAAGGAAAGTAGAATAGAAATGATGAACGACTAGAATGTTATTTGTTGGTGCAATCGGCTCAGGTCACGATTGACCAGGACTCGAGTTTGACTCGAGTGATGTTTTGATGTTTGACAAAGTATGTTTGACAAAGTATGTTAGACATAGGATTGACATTGATGTTTGACATTAATGTCGGTTAATATGTTGGGGAGATTGTTTATACAATCGACCCAGGTTATAATTGACCAGACTCGAGTTTGACTCGAGGGAGACTTTGGTGGTTGACTAGGGTTGACCATGTGTTTATGGGAAAGTCCAAGTCATGGGTACTTGGCATGGAAAGTCCAAGCATGGGTCTTGGCAAATGAGAAGTCCAAGCATGGGTCTTGGCAAATGGAAAGTCCAAGCATGGGTCTTGGCATGGAAAGTCCAACATGGGTTGGCAAGGGAAAGTCCAAGCTTGAGTCTTGGCATTTGAGAAGTCCAAGGGGATTGATATTGGCGGCGTAAAGTCCAAGCGGAGTCTTGGCGGCGTAAGTCCAATGTGCCTTGGCGGTGTAGACACCGTTAGCATGACATAGCCGATGGAAGCACCTGGAAGCTAGCGCGATGGATGAACAAGTCATGGATGACTTGGAGGGATCCGAGAGGCGTGAGGCTGATGGAGGTGGCTAGAAGGCTTAGGTCTAGGCTAAGGGTGGTCTAGCAAGTATGGGGGCACCATACTTGGGTTAAAACCTCATTCTTGAGGTTGGCAGTCGACTGGCATTATGGCCGGTTCGACTACCGTGAGTCGACTTGAGTTCGACTGCCAGGTTAGAGCTGGGATTGCTCTGGCAGTCGAGTGTCGAGCACAGAACGCTCCGTAGCCGACTGGGCAGTCGACTACGGGCGTTGGCAGTCGACTGCCAATGTTGGCAGTCGACTGCCAAGAGATCCGTTGGAGTTTTTCCAGCGTGGATCGAGCCGTTGTCTCACGACAACAGTGGCATCAGTCGACTGGTGGCTTATGGCAGTCGACTGATAGGCGGAAATCCAGGTCGCGCGCAAGGATAAAAGGAGCTCGACGGGAAGGATTTTGGCATCGGTTTCTTGAGGCTTTTGGGGCGATTTGCTGCTGCAAATCAGGGTCTCCAAGTTGACATCAAGCAACCAAGCGATCAAGCATCCAAGAGCATTTGTAAAGTGTTTTCTTTACTTGTATTGCTTTGTATTTCATTGTCTTAGCTTGTAGCTTTTGATTATTGTTGTAATCACTATTGTACGAGGTTTCTCCACCTCCGGATTGTTCCGAGAAGGAGTTATTTGATAGTGGTGTGTGATTGGCATCGCTAGGGCTCATTTGAGCCCGATCCGTGGAGTAGGAACCGGTTCGGTTCCGAACCACGTTATATCCTTGCGTTTGTGTGTTTGTATTTTCGTTATTGCTTTATTATCTTTGTTTCCGCTGCGCTAACGAAAATTGTAGACAAGCACGCGAACGATTTCCATCGACGTACGGTCATCTACGCTATTCACCCCCCCTCTAGCGGGCATTCAATTCCCAACATTATTCAATAAGCATGTGGCGATAAAAGAAGTGAAGGAAAACAAATGTGATTGCCTTCATAATAATCATGCAAACCTATTATTGTGTGGTCTCGAAAGAATCAAAGCAAGTTCTAGAGTTACAATAACTACAAGTGCACCACACACAAAACAATAAAAATAGGCTCAATCCTCACTAGGTAAACAAAAATAATCAACTCCTATCAACATAGAATCCATCACCAAGTAGTAACCACATGCAATCAAATAATCCATTCATGATAATAAATCTCAAAATTTGACAGTCAAATTTAACTAGCATTCACGACTTCTAAGAAGATATAAAGGAATGCATAGGGAATTTATTTCAAAACACTAACAAAACAAAAACTTGACAACCAAAACATAACAAGTAAAACAAAAACAAATAAAGTAAAAGAAATGTATATACAATGAAAAGAAAAGAGAATGAGATGGAGTAAACTCCTCTGAGGTCCTGACAGTTGGAGGCGGTTCAATAAGAATATCCAGGTTGGGAGTGGGATGGATCGAATGGAGGTGAGTGCTCTCTTGATGTGATCAGGGTAGTTCCATGCTGCTCCCTTCGAAATGATCATCGCCTCATCATATGTACTCTCTGATGGTCGGAGGCGATCCAGAAGAAGTATCCAACCTTTAGGCTGGATTACTGCATTTGTTGTTAGGGCTTCCATCAGCAACATTCTTGTTGGAGACTCTATCTCAGGTGGGAGTGTCCAGTTTGGGGGTGTCCAGCTATCCACCACTCCTGTGTCAACATCCTTAACACTTGAAACAATAGCAACTTCATCAATGAAATCACATCCATTAGCGTCCGAAATCACATCACAACACAATGGTTCATAGGAGTCCTGTGGAGTAGAATGCCTATCACTCACTCCACAATCCATCTTCCTAAGCGCGTCGATATCCACAAAAGTGGTCTCTGACGGAGGCTGAATGAATTCTTGTGCTGCATCTGGCTAAAGGATGTTGCAATTTGATCTAGCTGTTTGATCAATGATGGTAACTATCACCGTAGTCTCCATACTGCTGATTATACAGATCCATGTTTCTCAAAAAAGATAATTCCTGGTCTTCCCTGAAACACCAACAAACACTTCAAAAGACACAGGAAGTAGATATGACAAAATACATGGATATACAAAAAATGAAAGAATGAAGCCCTAAACAATTTTTTTTTTTTAGAAAAATGGGAAAATAATCCTAAGTTTACTAAGCATCATTACACTCCCCGACAACGGTGCCAAATTTGATAACGGTCATTTGTCGTGGTATTGTTTCAAATTAATTACCAAACCCTCTCTACACTAATATAGCATAGGGATGACTCGGATCGTTTTCCAACGAGTGCAATCGGTAGAATGGTTTTCTTAGGATCATTTCCATTATTGCTTTGGGTTTTCTAATGTGAATGGGGGGGGGTTTGTGATTTAAAAGACTAATCCTACTGAATGAAAAGACAATGCACGTAATCAAACTCTAATAAATTAAACTACGATTGCGATGAAATTAAAAGAAACTCAAACTAAGCATTCAAACAAGAAAGTGTAGGAATTTAAATAACAAGTCAAATGCAAAATAACATGAAAGTAAAGTAAAACATGAAACTAAATCTAACCTAATTAACTACAACCTAATTAACTACAACCTAATTACCCAAAGAGACATTTAATCAAACATCTTGCAATTAAATTGTAAAACACTAAATTCAAACATCAAAGTAAATAATAAGGTAAACATCCAACTCAATGGACAAATCCAAAAATAACCACCGATCACTCCATGACGGTGATGACAACCCGAAACGACCCTCTTCCGATGGATAGAAGGGTTGGATCCTTGTCGGAAGATCCTTCGACAAGTGTGGAACGGGAAGGTGATGCTAGCTCTCTACTCCAGCGATTGTTGGTGAAGCTGCCCAATCAGCGCAGCCGTTGGATGGTTCTGTCGAGGTAGAGCAGCCTGTAGTTCCGCTGCCGGGGATCGAACTCGAGTCTCTCAGTTGTCAGCCGAGTATACTCACCACTATACTACAACAAAACTTCCGGCGCTGTGTGGAGAGAATGGAACCGGAGTACAAGCTGGAACTCTTCGTCGGCGATGGAATCTAGGTGCTGCCACAAGATTTTGGAAGTGAACTCACTGCTGACGAGAGCTGGAATAGATTCTACCCAATCGGCACAGTAGCAAGTACCATAGCCTTCCAAATCCGTCCGACTGCGGTGTCTCAGCTTCGGTAGTTGGCGCTGGAAGTTTCGCAGGTGAAAAGCACAGACAACTCCTTCTCTGCTCGTTGCCGACAAGCTAGCCAAAATCCCAGCATCTTGTCGCCGGTTGAGGAAGGAAATCGCCATCGTCTTGGATGGAAGGAGGACGTCGGAAGATGCGCTCGGAATGCCACCGCCGTGTGGAGAAGATGGTGCTGCACGCTCGCGCAAGAAAGGGGAAAAAAATTGTGCATCGCACGATCTGATCGAAGATGGGAAAATGTTGGTTTTTAAAGGGAAATTTTCGTGACCACCCGATCCAATGGACCTCCAATCTCAGCCATCCATTAGAGCTAGGGTTTGATTAAGTTGATTAATCCATTAAGAAGGTTGTGCATCCAATGACTCAGATTCCTCCGATTTTGAATGAACGGATCTTATCCATCTGAAGGGATAATCATGATCAGTCGAATCTGGATGAAGGGATCAGATGTCCAGATCTAAATGTATGGACTGGATCTCTCATATCTGGATAGATGACTCAGAATCAACCGCTTTCCTTGGACGATCCATATTGCTCAGATCTGGTCCCTTGATTGAATTGTCTCTGATCTGGATGAAGGGCTCAGATTAAGTCAGCTTGAAATGCCCATTATGACTCTAGATGAAGCCATATTTGATCCAACTTGAATCTAGTCCATTGGCTTATCTCGATCTCCTACAAACGAAGATACAATTTGCATATAAGTCCAAAATTTAGGAGAATTTACAATAAGGACCAAAATAAATCCAAACTCATAAAACATGTTAATAATCAACAATAAATCACTCGAGAGGATAAAAAGAGTGATATTAAGGGCCATAATAACACGATAAAATGATAGTTATCAGTTGGCTCCGGTATTGAAGATGGCCTAGTCTCATCCCCCTCAATCCTAGAGGTGGAGGCTTCTTCCACCTCTTCTACCTCTTCTTCATTGGATGTTGAGCACCTCTCAACCTCCGATTCCTTAAGCTCTTGAGCCGATGAGCATTTTCGGCTTCTTGGGATTGTTCTTAACTTGAGGCCGGTGATGGTCCTTCATGGAGCTTTGTCAATTCGCTCCAAAACTCTTTTGCATCCTTATATTCACCTAATCTACACAAAACATCATTAGGGATTAAATCACCTAAGAATTTTATTACCTTCTTATTTCTCTCGAAATTTTAGAGTTGTTCCTCGGTCCATTTCTTCATCTTGAGGAATCCTCCCTTCGAACTTCTTGGATATACGAATCCTTCCATCAAGGCTGACTAATCTTCGAAGTCCCTCATCAAGATGAATTCTTCAATCCTTGTCTTCCATTGATTGAAGCCTTATTGTCCATAGAAGGTGTATGGAATTGGGGTGTTGATGTCTCATCCCAATTTTTCTTCAAATTCCATCTTCTTCCCTCTAACGCTTTTGCTCCCGGGTGTTAATCCATAGAAGAGTTCCAAGCTCTGATACCAATTTGTAGGATCTTCGGTGAGCACTAGAGGGGGGGGGGGTGAATAGCGTGTTCATTCGACGAAGAAATTCGATTGTGTTCGTCTCTACACTTCGTTAGTATGCGCATAACAACACAAACACAACAACACACAAACACGGCGATATAATGTGGTTCAGAACCTTAGGGTTCCTACTCCATGGGTTAGGCTCGAATGAGCCATAGCGATGCAAACACCACCACTAAACCAATAAACGCTTTCTCGACAACAAGTCGGAGGCGGAGAATCCTCGTACAAGGATTAAAAAAGTAATACAAGCAATTACAAGTGAAATACATAAAAACACGTAAAGAAAACTTTACAAATGCACTTTGGATGCTTGCTTATTTGATTTCTTGAACCATACTTGAAGACCCTGATATTCTTCAGCAAATCGCTCCAAATCGCCCAAGAAATCGCTGCTAAATCTTCCTTTTCAGGCTCCCTTTAAAGCTGCAACTCGGGCTGATTTCTACCTAGCAGTCGATTGCCATAAGGCCCCAGTCGACTGCTCCTATAGCCATTGTCTCACAACGACTTAATCCACATCGACAAAACTCCAATGGATACACCGATCGTTAACCTCGTGGCCGATCGATCACCGACTACCGAGTGTTCTGAGTACCAGTAGTGGATTTCCATCCATGGCAGTCGACTGCTCAAGCCATCAGTCGACTGCCCAATGCTGGTAGTCGACTTCCAAGGCTATTTGCCACAGTCGAATACTAGTCGACATAATTCTAGTTGACTATCCAGAGTCAACTTGGCTGCCCAATGTCAAAAATACTTGACCAGTCAACTGGTCTAAAGCCCCAGTCAATTGACAAACCTCAAACATGAGGTTTAATCCCAAGTGTCATGCCCTCATACTTGCTAAACCACCATTAGCCTAGACCTAAGCCTTCTAGCCACCTCCATCAGCCTCATGCCTATTTGATCCCTTCAAGTCATTCATGACTTGTTCATCTATACACTAGCCTTTAGGCGCTTCCATCGGCTATTGTCATGCTAAGCTGGTCTACACTGTCAAGGCACATTTGAACTTACGCTGCAAAGACTACCGCTCGAACTTTATGCCGCCAAACCATTGGACTTATGCTTCCAAGACTCTCGCTTGGACTTTACGCTGCCAATATCAACCCTTGGACTTCCCTTGCCAACCCATGTTGGACTTTTCATTTGCCAAGACTCAAGCTTGGACTTTCCCTTGCCAAGACCCATTCTTGGACTTTCCATGCCAACCCATGTTGGAATTTCCAATTGCCAAGACTCAAGCTTGGACTTTCCCTTGCCAAGCCCCATGCTTGGACTTTCCATGCCAAGTACCCAAGACTTGGACTTTCCATGCCAAGTACACAAGACTTGGACTTTCCATTGCCAAGTGTCCCACTTGGACTTCTCCATCATATGGTCAACCCCATGTTAACCATATAGTCAACCCATTGTCAAACAATGGTCAACTCATTGTTAAACATTAATGTCAAATATCAAAACACTAATATCAAATCACTACTCGAGTCAAACTCGAGTCTGGTCAATCGTGACCTGGGCCGATTGCACCAACAAAGGGGAGTTACTAACATCTACTTATGTTAGTGGAGGCATTCATGTTAGTGGAGTCATGAGATAACTCCATTATCTCATTTGAATGCCCCATAGTGGGCATAAGTTACTAACACATTTGAATGTCCCATAGTGGACATAAGTTACTAGCTAACATCTCTCACTTACACACAAGGGCATTTAACTTTTGTGATAAGTTCACAACTCATGTGACCCATCACATCACCCTACTAGGTTTCCAATAGAGTTAGATGTCGTGCGATTTACGAGTACACCTGCAAATAAAAACTGCTCAATGCACCTGTTAGGTTGATTGAGTAGTCATCTTTGTATCATAAGATACAAATTCTTGTTGCACCTCAGATTCAAGACAAGTTACATCCAATCGAGCTACTTTCCTCATCACAAGTAATCCCCAGATGACGCTCAATTTTATATTCACTAATATATTTAATCCCTCCATGGATAAACATAAAAAACTAGGTGGTGAATATTTAATAATAATATATTGTTAATTGGTCTTCTTTTTCTTAAACTCGAATCTATCAGCCACAACTCAGATGCTTTCCTAGACATGTCCCTCATATCTCAATTTATCTTCCAGGCCATTGGTAAATAGACTAAAGCAGTAAACACTGAATTAGGATGTCAAGAAACAATCGAAAATAATAAGGATACATGAGATCCCACCCAGAGGATCTCAGGTCTCACACAGTGAGGCTCGAGGATATTCATTTACTGTCTCAAGTAATATGACTCTCACTTTCCCTAGTCGATTTATCACATGTGGTATGAAACAAGTGCCACAGTATTGTTCCCCATTTCTCATTAAGGTATATGTCAGAATTCTCTAATACTGTGCAAGTATGAGACTCAATCTACCCATAAGACTCTATCTAGAGATCTCATAGAGAGTATCTCAAAAGACAATATCACAAATCACAGATGATATTTAAGATCTCAAACCTGGTTACTAACAAACAACATAAATGTGACTGTCCATATAGGTCATATTACACATGACCTCATCCTAAACACGTATCAAGGTGACTTAAGTTCTAGCATGGTTACTCTCAAAACCTCTTATAGCTAGAAACCGTCTTATCTCTGTTGGGATCGATGGCCCGGCTAGAAGGGGGGGGGGAGATGAATAGCCTTTCAATGCTCGATGGAAATCGTTTGTGCTTAATTATCTACAATGCTCGTTAGCATAGTAAAATGATAATAAAACTAATGCAAAGACAATTAAAGCTAAAAACAAAGTAAAGAAAGAACACTGCTAACACAATTCGTTTAATGTGGTTCACGACCTCTCGTCGCTAGTCCACGACAATCCATTAGGCGGATCACTCCCTCAACCTTTCCACTAAACTTCTCCTTTAGCTCAACACAAGGTGGAGAAAACCTTCCTACTCAAACTCTCCCTCTTACAAGATGATAGAGATAGAATTGGGGAAGAGGAGAGTAAAAATGTTTAGGAGGCTTGGAGCAATGTTAGGAGTGAAAGCATTAGCCTCTTCAAGGATCCCATGGCCTCCTTTTATAGAGAGAAGGCTAATTTTCCTATTGGACATACAGTAGTCGACTACTGCATTCCAGCAGTCAACTGTCACTATAACGGATCACCTCCAATGGCTTCTGACCAAGCCTTATTCATGGTTGTCACAGTCCAATGACACCTTTAGGCGATTATTTGCCGCAATCGATGATCGGGGTGCCTACGTAGGTGACTAATCGATCGGCTACGGAGGTTATGTTCCGTGTCCACTTACATCGATCATTGTCATACCTTGCGAGTTGATTGTTGGTGAACTATCATCGCTAACCCTTGGCACTACACTAGTCAACTGACTCGTCGACTTGCACCATTCGACTGATACCTATATCAGTCGACTGTTGTAGGGTAAACCTCAAACAACAAGTTGTTTGAGCATCCGACAATTGGGTAAAACCTCAAACATAGATGTTTGAGCATCCGACACTTGATCTTAGCCATTTGACCAAGTTCACCTAAATTGAGCTACCCCGTCCCGGGTTACAATCGCTCAACTCTCATCTCCCATGGAGTCTCCCATTGAAGCTATCTTCCTTCGGTTTGCATCCATCGGATGCACCAAGATCACGACTTCTCACTGTGCCATCGTTCGCATCTTGCCATGAAGTCTGCTTCCTTTGGTTCAACTCCATTGCTCCTTGTTCGACGGTCCCTTGGATGCACCAAGCTCACGACTTCGCCCTGTGCCATCCTTCACCGGCTCAAGGACCCGAGCCATGAGATGATGAACTTGTCACTGCTTCATCAAGATACTCATGTGTGATTCACCAAGTCCTGCACAACTTGAACACACATCAAAAGCGTAACATCCTAACTTAAACTCTTTGACACACACATCAAAACCAAGATCATACTTGGGTTGATTGCCCTAACAATCTCCATCTTTTTGATGTGTGGAAATATGTTTAAGTTAGGTAAAAATTACTTAAGGAAAGTAAGTATGAAAATCAAACATGAATATCAAGGCTCCCCCTTAACACATGCAAACTCCCCCTTAACACATGCTCTAAAAAGGTTTAACTTAAACCTTAACACTCTCCCCCTTTGACACCATCAAAAAGATCATACATAATGTATACAAGGTGGTATCAATATCTAAGGGAATAAAAACACCAAAAATAGACTTGAAAAGCTCAAAACTGAGCTGTTGTGCCCGTGCACAGTGTCATCAGTCGACTAGTACAGGTCACCAGTCAACTGGTGCTTGATAATCAACCTTTCTAATTTCCGAAGCCATCTTCAAAAATACACGAAATATTCATACAATCACATACACACATATGGCCATAATAGTTGGATCCTATGCCTGCAACCAAAGAGTTAACCTACGCATATCCTACTATTATCCGACACATATAATATATGAAAAGTGCATAAAAGTAACCGAATCTTAAACACACAAAACCGGAAACCGTGGCTCTGATACCACTTGAAGGTAGGAAACTTCGCTTCCCACTTTAACTCGATCGCTTGTTCATGGCGATCCCATCGATGTCCCCGGATTAAAAAAATTTAATCCTAGACAAAAGGGATCATCCAAGCAACTGTTTCATCATCGTGCTATTCGATTAGAGTGGTCACTTGAACAAACTTGTTGTTCAAGCCACCAACCTCTATTCTACGAATAGCCGCGGAATAGACGATGTACGGATCACCGACTTTTGTATTTATATTCGGGGTCCAAGTTATATTAGCCACAAAACAGAAGATATCATGCATATATAATTGAAAACAATCATAAACATTTTACATAAGAAAATAGACAAGTATTATACCTCTCGATCTTCTATCGTATGTCCTCCCTCCTTTTGGACGTCGTGTGGGCGGCGATCTACCAAAAGTTGAAGCTCCTAGATCACCAATCTTCCTTCCTTGCTCACTCGAACAAGAGGAAGAATAAAAACAAAACTCTCCTTCTTTCAACCAACCACCAAGCTCCAAGGCCAAGAAGGATTGGGTGAAGAAGATGGATGCCGGCCAAGGAGAAGGGAAGGAGGAGATTTGGACACCGACAAGGGGAGAGGAGAAAGAGATGGGTGTCGACCACCTAATGGAAGAAGAAGAAGAAGGAAATAAATTCCTTATTTGTGGCTGCCCAAAGCAAACTCCAAAACCCTAGCCTTCAAGCTCCTTGCCGCCCCAACCCTAATCCCTCTTCAATTGTGTTTGCCGCCCACCCCTTTGCCTCCTTTTATAGAGTTAGGGATAAGCCTTGTTTTAATCTCCACCATTGGTTCTAGGGATTTAATCTCAACCATCGGATCTCGAGAATTAATCTCAACCGTCGGATCTAGAGATTCAATATCTACCATTGGTTCTAGAGTTTTGTTTTCATCCATTGGATCTAGGCTTCATGAGGTTTTAATAGGCTACAATAGTGACCATGAGGAGGAGTTGGATCTTTGCCACTCAATGGATCAAGCCCACATAAAGTTCGATCCATTAATGATAATCCAATCCACTAAAGGATTATCATTGATCTACCTCACCAACCCCCATAAGTTAATATGGGCTCCATATATTATTTGTACATTTTCTCCCCGTGTTTAAGATCTCTAATATCCGTCGATTAATTAATTTACTGACCATTAATTAATCAACATCTAATTCCATGAGTAGTACCACTCAACCTTTTCATCATGCCGGACCAAGTCCACTTGCAGGGTTTACATGTGAACCTTATGAGCTCCTCAAGGGGACATCATCATCCTAATATATAGGACATGGTTTCCTCCTATAATCAACGACACACCATATAAATAATATCATTTCCCAACTTACCGAGCCTATCGATTTAATCTATAAATCTACCCATTGGTAAATCAAAGAAATGAATACTAAGTATATATGCGTTATTATATCGAGATTAAGAGTATGTACAATATAATATCTGAGGTCCGATTCGATTATGTAGTCAGCAATAAATTAAATCACCTCTAAGTCAGTCCTGCTCAATACACACAAAGTGTACTAGTGTGATTCTATTGTCAAGATAAACCAATACCAACTCACACTACAACCATACCAATGGTTTGTCCAAAGCCATCTTGGTTGTGAGCCTATACTTATACTTTACAAGGAGCCTATAACATGATCTCCCGTGTGACACCACACACCATGTTATCTACAATGTAATGTATTAGATAATATGCATAACCATAAATATGCAATCAATGATCATGTGATTCTTATTTCAAAATAAAGATGTTCATACAAAAGATAGACTTTTCAGTATACATCCCAACAGCCTTCCCAATGTTCCTCAATTTTATTACGTGCTTTTGTTTTACAAACAACCCACCAATCACTTTTGTCTCATCTCAGACTAGGATATGAAGCATAAAATACTTGAATCGCTTATCGTAAGCTAACATAAATGGTTCACCTCTTGTATATTTTTTGTAATTAATTTCAATCAAATTAAACTGTGGATGCACCCTCATGCCTTTGATAGGGTCAAACCAACGACACATAAATAAAATAACTTGCAAATCTGAGCCTGGGTACGCTACCTCTAAAATTTTATCTAGTAAGCCGTAAAATTCATTTCTTGCACCCCCATCAATAGATGACTGAACACAAACTCCGCTATTCATTGTAGTTTTTCCAGTTCCATAATCTTGAGTATGAAAATTATATCCGTTTATGAAATATGCCGGTCAAGTTTTCACCATTGAATTTGGACCCCATGACAGATGTTTTATTAGGTCTTGCTCAATGTGACTGTGATTATCAAGAACCTAAAGTAAAATAAATATGTGTTAAAGTCAAGATTTATCAAATTTATTATCATAGACTACTTACATAATTTTTCAACCATTGTACAAATTCTTCATCACAGAAATTATTAAACTCATACTCCGGAAGCTCCGAATATAGAGTTTGAAAAATCCTACAATAAAATTAAATATAACATGAACAATAATTTATGATATATGAAATGTATAATATAACTTTTATATACTGACTCGAAATATGACGTTACTTCTGGACAGTTCAATAAAATATATGTGTGGGCTGCTCGCCACTCCTGACCAGTTAAGTATCTACTTGTACAAGATTCACTTGGTCGACCAAGGTAGTTAAAAATTGAGAATGCCCTCAAATTTGGATCAACGGGACCCTCATCGTTTCTTCCTGTTTTTCGACTCTTATATTGAACGTGAGGTTCAAAATAATATGATGCAAAAGTTATAACTTCCTCCACAATATATGCATTAACAATAGAAGCTTCAACATGAGCCTTATTTTTTACTTTTTTTTTTTTCAAATGATAGAGGAATCTAAGAGTAATACAATAAAATTTATTAGAAAATAAATTGTACTAAATTTGACCAAATGAAATAATAATGAAAAAAAATAAAAAAAAATCACCTTTCAAACGGATACATCCATCGAAATTGAACAGGACCTCTAACTTTAGCCTCATATAGCAAGTGAACCAAAAGATGTTCCATTAAATCAAAAAATACCGGTGGAAATATCCTTTCTAAGTTACACAAAATGATCGGAATGTCTCTCTCTAATGTCTCCATGTGTGAATGACTCGATCTTGTCGGCGGATATCATGAAAGAAAATGCTTAATTCCGCAATTGCACCCTGCATAAAATTTAGTAATTCCTTCAAAGCAATAGGAATTAATCTTTCCATGAATATATGACAATCATGACTTTTAAAACCCATCAATTTGCATTCCTTCAAATCAATGTATCTACCAAGATTTGAGACATAACCATCAGGAAATCTCAATGATTTAAACCATTCACAAACAATCCGTCTCTGATCCTTATTCAATGTATAAACTGCTTTCAGTTTTGGTCCCCTACTATTTTCATCAACATCAAGGGTGGGTCGTTTACATATGAGACGTAAATCTTTTCTTACATTCAGATTGTCTTTTGTTTTTCCGGTAATATCCATCACCGTATTTATCAGATTATCAAAAATATTCTTCTCAATATGCATTAAATCAAGATTGTGATGAATTAAATTACTCTGTCAATACAGTAAATCCCAAAATATACTCCGTTTTATCCATTTATACATAATTCCATAGTCATATGTTGTAACATTTGGTTCTTCAATAACAGATGGAAAGTTAAGCACTCTTTGCCATAAAATTTAACCGGTGAATCTCAATGGTGGAGGTGTTCTTTCAATTCTATTCTTAGTAAATTCTTCTTTATTTCTTCTGAATTTATGATTTGACGGTAAAAATTCTCTATTACAATCAAAATAACTCAGTTTTTTTTCCGTGTTTCAATCTGAATGACTTTGATCTCTCCATACATATTGGACATCCTAAAATCCCCGCAGTACTCCAGCTCGATAACATCCCATAAGCAGGAAAATCATTTATGGTCCAAAGAAGTGCAGCTCTCATTGTGAACATCTGATTAGTATGGATATCATATGTGGAAACACCCACGTCCCATAGTTGGATCAACTCGACAATCAACGGTTGCATATAAACATCTATTGACTTCTTCGGATTATGAGGGTCATGCACAATCAATGTTAAAAACATATAAGGTGTTTTCATACACATACCGGGTGGAAGATTGTATGGAGTTACGATAATTGGCTAGCAAGAATAGGTTCTTCCTGATTTGCCAAAGGGAGCAAATCCATCAGCACATAGACTCAACCTGATGTTTCGGGTCTCATTCACAAACTCAGAATATGTTCGATCAAAATTTTTCCATGCCTCTACATCAGATGGATGACACATTAGCCCATTCTCTGTTTCATGATTTGCATGCCAAGTCATGTGTTCAGCAGTGACCTTTGAAGCATAAAGCCTTTGCAATCTAGAAGTTAAAGGTAAATAGAACATTTGTCTGAATGATTTTAATCACTTATTACGATTTGATCTCATGGTACTCTTGTACCTGCATTGACTATAGAATTTACAAGCCTCTAAATCTACATTATCTCCCTAATATAACATACAACCATCTCTACAAACATCAATTCTTTGCACCAAAAGACCCGAATCTCTCACAAGTTTTTTCATACTGTAAAAATCCTTCGGCATTATGTGATCTCGCAGTAAGACTTCTCCAATAACTTGAACAAAATCATTAAAATATTCTTTGGACATATTATGCTCAGCTTTAACATTCAACAATCTTGCGGTGAGAGATAATTTTGATAATTTTTGTGTGATCACACAACCAAACCACAGGTTCATCTACACTCAATACTTGAAATTTTATATATGACTCATTGTACACACATTTTCATTAACACCAGTAACTTCGACCTCCTCCAATGGTGTTGAATAATTAGTATACATATGTTCAAATGCTTGGGGATAACTAGAACTTGTAGCATTTGGTTCGCTATTCAAATTATGACGTCCAACTGCATCAACTATCATCCGTTGGTATGGATTGAATTGATCATAATATACTGATGTGTCAATTTCTGCAAGTGCATGGTTGTCATCAAGTAATAAAAATATCGATCCCATAGAGATTGGGTCAATTATCGAATGATCGTGATACCAAGTTATCTAGTCAAATCGAATTTGTGAATTAAGTAAAGAAACTAAGTAGTCAAGAACAGTGAATGAGAAGAATGAGCTGAAAGTCAATAATTGAAGGGAATCTCGTGATATGGGTTTCACCGCATCGACGATTTATAAGGTGATTATGTTCTCTCCTACTCCTTAGAGTTGTTTCGATAAAACCTGTCCTAAGGTAAATCAACGACCCCTTTTGAGGTCTACGCCAATTGTACCTATCAAACTCAATTTCTCTTTCATGGTATTCAAGCGTAGGTGATCATAATCGCTTAAGGGGACCCGCCACGAGACCCCGCAAACCTCCCTAGTCTTACTACCGCTATTTGATAAAAATTGGATTTGATAGATCCATTAAGTCCATAAGAGTTCCTCTAGAGACTAAATTTCCTTTTCACGATAGGTTTGCACACGGACCATAATCAGCTAAGGAATCATTAATGATTCCCGCAAGTCCTCATAGATACATTATCGATACTTGATAGGAGTTAATCTCTAGCGTGGATCTAGGTTTCGGGAACTTGGGTTCACTGTTAGGTACTTCCCCAAGGTTCCTTAGATTTATCAATAAGAATCTAAAACCAAATCAAAACAACCGTCTATTCAAGTAAAGTAGAAGAGATTCAATCAACCATCATAAATTGTCAAGGGATACTCCCCCATCCTAAGATTATAGGACACTACTCCATAGATGAATCAGTATTGCCAGAGAAAGAAATTACAATCACCATCGTTGTGTTTCCTCCGCTCGACTTTGTCCTCCTTCTTCGAATTCCGCCACCCCCTCTAGGGTTAGAATTCATCTTCTTTTATAGCCTTGGCTTAGTCTTCAATTAAGGCAAAAATTCTTCAATTAAGCGGAAATCCCGAGCTTTGCTGCAGAAAAGGAAAGCAGTCAATAGGGCGACACGCCCATGTCAATGGAGGGCATGGGCATGTTGGGCTTTTGGCGTGTCAGCTAACACACCCAGGGTGTGTTGAGTTCAGGTGAGCTTGACATGGACGTGTCACTGATAGCACGCCTGTGTTATTCTGATACGCCTTGATAATTGTCGATACTTCATATGTTAACATGAAAAATACTCCAAAATAGTTTCTTTGTCCAAAATATATTAAACTTGACCAAGACATAACAAAATACATGACTAAAACATAAAATGAGATGAAATGCATGCATATTGAATGCCCAAAATGCAACATAAATTACACACATAAAAAATCCCCTAGACCTAAACTTTTGCTTGCCCTCAAGCAAAGAAAAGGGAAAAACACAAAAGACAACTTATGTGTGGAGGTGCAAGAGATCATCCAGAGGTATAAAATCTGATCTTAATCTTATCAAATCATTCATAATTGCAAAACTTGAAAGATCCCTATATAGTGCACGTGAAAAGTCGATCCAAAGGCATTGGACACCAATCCGGATTTGACATCCCCTCTATCGTGTTCCTCTTATTTCCGGCATAGAGACACTTACCTGCCTTAATGCATGGATCATCCTCCCTTATCAACAAAAGGTCTCAAAGGAGCACTTATCAAGAAGAAAGAAGGGAAGAAATTTATAGTAAGCATTTCCCCAGTAACTAGTTAGCCTCAAAGGGGCACCTTTTAGGTGTTTCCCCAGTAGCTACTTGGTCTCAAAGGGGTGCTTCAAAACAATTCCAGTCCTTTTTTTAAAAAAAAAAACTTCTAGGAAAAGTGTTTCTCCAGTAACCAAATTGCACAGGAAAGTCCCCAATGGAAAATGGAGTACTAGTCCGATATGGGGGATTTAAACTCTTTTCGAATTCCTCAAACCTTTAGGTTGTGTGAAAAGTGAAATAGGGTTGTTATCAAATAAGCATAAGGAATATCATGATCTGACCAAGATTCAGTTATACTATGCTAGATGATATGCAATGTTCAGCTTACATAATGAAACATACTCCCCTAGACCTAAATTATGCAATAACCAAATTAAAAACCTAAGAAGAAACAACATAAGCAATGAAAGGCATCGATACTCACAAAATAGCTCAAGGGGATCAATGGTCATCGTCCTCACTACTAGCATCCTCCTCTACCCATCTACGTCGCTGCTCCTGGTAAAACTCCCAGGACTCCTGCCTAAATCTAGCATCATCCTCCCTCCTGGTAGCCTCGACAGTGAAGAACTCATCAGCCCTCCTGTGAAAATTTGTTGCCCTCTCCAAATGCTAAGTCACCATACGATGGTGCTCCTCTGTAGTCTAGGCAAACTGATCCCACACACCTATGTGCGAGGTATGCTCGACCCTGAAAGCCTCGAATGAAGTTCGGAACCCTGAAAAATCAAATGAAGAATGTCCTGCAAAAAAATTGTCAGAAGAAAATCAAGGGGGCTCAGGAGTCAAATGGGATGGCTCGGGGGCTATGTGAGATGACTCCCTAGGTGAGGGTGATGGAGCATGGGCAGTAGGGGTAGGCAAGGGACCGTGGGCATCTCTAAAAGCCAATTGGCTTCATTACATATGGTGATCCGCTCGGGGTTTGGAAGAGGGATTTTAATTCCATTTTTCAACACCAAAAGATATCCCTCTTCAAATGCCTCAATCATCTTCATATTGATACAAGCATCCAAATCCAATCTAGGGCTAGCAGGACAATGTTCAAGGTTATCTAGGTCACACCCCAAAGCAATGGCAATTCTAGTGATAAGACCACCTACGATTATAACCCCAAATGGGCTATTACTAACTTTAACTAGGTGTCTCACCATATGGGCTCCAGAATCAATGTTATCTTCATTTAGCATAGCCTATAAAAATTATAGCTCACTCTGCCTAGCTACTCCTGCACTATCATATCTCCCAGAAATTGTGTTAGCCATAAACCTAAGGAGATAACGAAAAGTAGGATTCGGGATATTAAATGATTTAGACCTAGATGCATCATAAGGGTGAGGGTCATCAGAAATTAATCTCCAAAACTGATGATCAATAAAATGTCTATGAATTTGCCTCTCCCCTCCGCAAGGAAAATCAAATATCGCATTAAAATTACTTAAGGAAAGAGTAAACTCATGATTTATTAATCTAAACTGGATTTTTCCTTCTTCACAATTCTTCCCTTGAAGTATTTCAGCGGATAATGAGCTAAGGAACTCAAGAGTAATGCTAGGATAAGTAAGATGATGATATGTGATAAAGTCAGTCCAACCAATCCTATTAGTCAACCAAATTATATCCTCTCTAATTCCTAGGGTTGTTAATGTGTAGAAATCAATGGTTCGTGTAGAAATTATTTTTCTTTTCTCAAGCTTACCAATCCTAGATTTCATAACATCATCTCTAAAAACAATTCCACACGGATGACAAGAGGGCGGAGGATCGTTACCCAAGTCTTGTGCTTTCCTCTTTCCCTTGTCCCGAGCCATCAGTTGAGAAGAAAGTTCTCCCCTAGTCTTCACTCGCTTACTCATGGCGTTGGGGAGGGAGAGAGTAGGTTGAGCTTCGGGCTGGTTGAGAGAGAGAGAGAGTAGGTTAAGCTTCGGGCTAGTTGAGAGCTAGAGACGGCGGCTGCTCCAAGCTTATGGAAAGTTAGGGCGTGTCAGGCTTTTTTTAAAAAGGGCAAGCAACAACACAGGCATGCCACCCATCCTTTTTGAGCGACACAGGCGTGCCAAGCAGCATGCCTTCCTTCCTTATGCGCGACACGGGCGTGTCGGCTAACACACCCAGGGTGTGTTGAGTTCGGGTGAACTTGACATGCCCGTGCCATGTCATGTCACGCAGTGGCACGACAATGACAGACCCGCGTCAAACAACACGATCTCACCGTGCCAACCTTTTGAGGCCGTGTCGATGAGCGACACGGAAATGTTGTGTTCTGTAATTCTGAAACATGAAAAATGCAAAACTCAAAGTTAAAATAAAAATGAAGAAAATAAAATAAAATGAATAGAAATGAAAATAGCTTGGGTTGCCTCTCAAGGAGCGCTTGTTTAAGGTCATTAGCTTGACCCCTCAATTACTCCCTAGTTGGATGGATGTGGCTCGAGGAGTGTACTCTGCTCCTCCTCGTCAATCAACTCTTCAGGTTTGTTTGAGAAGTATTTCTTAAGTCTTTGTCCATTCACTTTGAAAACTTCGGTAGACTCACTTGATATATCAATATCTCCATGAGGATAAATCTTCTTAACTTGGTATGGTCCGTCCATAGATTTGACTTCGGGAAAAAGTTTCAATCTCGAGTTGAAGAGTAATACCAAGTCTCCTTCATGGAATTCTCTCGCATGATATTATCATGCCATCTCTTTGTTTTCTCCTTATAAGATTTTGCATGTTCATAAGCATCAGGCGTAGTTCTTCAAGTTCATTTATTTGCATTTTCTTTTCTCTCGGCTTTCTTTAGGTGAAAATTAAGCCATTTAATTGCCCAATATGCCCTGTGCTCTATTTCAACTGGAAGATGACATGGTTTTCCATAAACTAATCGAAACGGAGTCATTCCAATGGGTGTCTTGTAAGCATTCGATAGGCCTGAGCATCATCAAGCTTGAGACCAGTCCTTCCTTGACCTTGATATTGTTTTCTTCAAGATAGCCTTTATTTCCCTGTTTGAAACTTCAACTTGCCCCTTGTTTGTAGATGATATGGTGAGGCTACTTTATGGGTTACTCCATACTTCTTGAAGGCTTTCAAATTGTGTTTCGATAAAATGTGAGCCTCCATAAAGCTTATTCTGCTCTCGGTACTCTAAATCTTGGAAATATTATACTCTTGAAAAGTTTTATAACCATTTTTGCATCACGGGAGGGAGATGGGAGAGCCTCGACCCACTTAGACACATAGTCCACCGCCACCAATATGTAGGCATTGTTATAGGAAGAAGGAAAGGTCCCATATAGTCAATTCCCAGGACATCAAATAATTTAACTTCAATATCGAATTTTGAGGCATCTTGTGTCTTCTCGATACATTCCGGTCCTTTGGCAGTGGTCACAAGTCATCACATAATTAGGAGTCTCTAAAAATATGAGGCCGGTAGAATCTTGCTTGTAAGACCCTTGCCAGTCTTGTCAGTGCTAGTATGACCTCCATAAGCGAGAAGAATGACAATGATACAATATGTCCTCAATCTCTTCTTGGATACACATCTTGATAAATAGCATCGGATCCTTGCTTGAACAAGAATGGCTCATCCCACACATTGCTTTACGTCTGCAAAAAAACTTCTTCCTCTGATGATAAGTCATATGGGAAGGTATTATCCCGCAAGCTAGGAAATTGGAAAAATCAGCGTACCACGGAGCCTTGATTTTCTTAACAACTAGTAGCTACTCATCTGGGAAGAAATCATTAATAGCAAGATCATCGTCGCTTCCTGTATTTGTTCATGGGTGTAGTCTCGATAGATGATCTGCAACTACGTTCTCCGTTCCTTGTTTGTCTCGAATTTCCAGATCAAACTCTTGCAGAAGAAGTATCCACCGGATGAGTCTTGGCTTGGATTCCTTTTTGTTCAACAAGTATCTTATGGCTGCATGATCTGTGTAAACTATCACCTTAGACCCAATGATATAAGATCTGAACTTGTCGAAGGTGAAGACTATAGTCAAGAGTTCTTTCTCCGTAGTAGCATAATTCACTTGTGCTTCATCCAACGTTTTACTGGCGTAGTAAATTGCATACACCTTGCGGTCCTTCCTTTGTCCCAAAACTGCCCCTACAGCGAAATTACTTGCATCACACATAATTTCAAAAGGAAGACTCCAATCTGAAGGTTGCATTATTGGGGCGGTTGTTAATGATTCTTTTAATCTGAAAAATGCATCAAGACAAGAATTATCAAAATGAAACTCAGCATCCTTAGCAAGCAAATTAGTTTGAGATTTTTGAAAAGTCCTTGATGAACCGCCGGTAAAACCCCGCATGTCCTAGAAAACTCCGCACTCCCTTAACATCGGTTGGAGGAGGTAACTTCTTGATCACTTCAGTTTTAGCAATGTCCACCTCGATACCACGCTGTGAAACTAGGTGCCCAAGCACTATGCCTTCTCGCACCATGAAGTGGCACTTCTCCCAATTAAGCATTAAATTCATTTCCTCACATCTCTGTAAAACCTTGACCAAATTAGATAAGAACATATCAAAATCTTCACCATATACAGAAAAATCATCCATGAATACTTCCATTATATTCTCGATCATATCGGAAAAAATTGAAGTCGTGCATCTCTGAAAAGTTGCTGGTGCATTGCAAAGTCCAAAAGTCATTCTCCTGAAATCAAAAGTACCATATGGGCAAGTAAAAGTTGTTTTCTCTTGGTCGTTAGGATAGATGGGGATTTGGTAGAAATCGGAGTATCCATCTAAGTAACAGAAATGCGAATGTTGTGCCAACCGGTCTAACATTTGGTCAATAAAGGGGATAGGAAAGTGGTCCTTTCTAGTTTCCTTGTTTAATTTCCTATAATCAATACACATTCTCCACCCGGTGACTTCTCTCATGGGGATTACCTCATTCATAGCATTTTTTATCACGGTTATCCCCCCTTTCTTAGGCACCACATGAATAGGACTCACCCATTCGCTATCGGATATAGGATAGATAATTCCTGCATCTAGCAATTTCAGGGCCTCTTTCTTAACCACCTCTTTTATGGTCGGGTTTAGCCTTCGTTGATGTTCTATTGAAGGTTTATAATTATCCTCGAGTAGAATTCTATGCATGCAAACCGATGGACTAATTCCCTTTATATCATCAATCTTGTATCTAATGACATTCTTATGTGTTTTTAGCACTTTGATCATGATCGCTTAAATTAGCGTTAATGATCACGGGATAAGTAGAATTTTTGCCAAGAAATTCATACCTGAGTGTCGATGGAAGAGGCTTAAGTTCTACCTGTGGTGGTAGGTCAAGGTCGACAATCTTCGACTCTTCATCCTCGAAATCCCTTTCGAGCCTACTAGGATGAGTTTGTTCTTGTGCTCCTTTTAGTGCAATTGATGGGAAACTGTCAATCCTGCAACAAACATCGAAATCATAAGGTTGTTTAACAGCTTTAGAAAGGTCGAATTCAATCTTATCATTTCCAAATGCAAGTGAAAGTTTGTGGTTCTTGACGTCTATCATCACCCTTGTAGTAGCCAGGAAAGGTCTCCCTAAGATGAGTGGAATACATGGGTCTTCATCCATGTCAAGCACTACGAAATCGGCGGGAATAATAAAGTTTCCCACCTTCATAGGTACATCTTCTAAGATTCCCAAAGGATATCTAATGGATCGATTGGCTAACTGTAAGACCATAGTTGTTAATTTCATTTCTCCCAAATCTAATTTCTTGCATATGGAAAGAGGAATCAAATTGACACTAGCTCCTAGATCACAAAAAGTCTTATCAAAACTAGAGTCATTAATTATGCAAGGGATAGAAAAACTATCTGGATCATTTAACTTGGGAGGTACCATGTTTTTAATTAAAGCACTTCATTCTTCGGTAAGAGCCACTGTTACATGCTCCTCAACTTTCCTTTTATTGGTTAAAATAACCTTCAAGAACTTGGAGTACATAGGCATTTGTTGAAGAGCTTCTGTAAAAGATATATTAATATAAAACTTTCTAATTACCTCAAGAAACTTACCAAATTGTTCATCCAATTTCTCCTTAATCAGCCTATGAGGGAATGGAATAGGAGGCTTGTATGTCCTTGGCTCTTTGTGTGGCACGACTGTGTCGTCTAGCTCGGCTGGGGCGTGCTGGCTTCTGCAGCAACCCGACACAGGCGTGTCGGTTGGCACACCCTGGGGGTGCTTATGGGCATCACCCGACACAGGTGTGTTGGACAACACACCCTGGGTGTGTTGTCGGCTGCCTATCTCAAAATCGTTCAACACAGGCGTGCTGCTGGGCATGACCACTTCTTCAAACTCTGACACACCTATGTTCTTGAACACGGTTGGGGCTTGTTGAGCTCTGGCAGGTGGTACTTCTTTCTTGTCTCCTTCTAAAATTCTTCCACTTCTCAAACTTATAGAATTACAATGTTCAGCTGGGTTTACTTCCGAATTTCCAGGAAATCTACTGGGCATCCTAGATGTAGAGCTAGCAATTTGAGAAATATAATTCTCCAATATTCTTGTGTGATTAGTCAAATTATCCACCTTGCTTCCCAATTTCTTAATCGCCTCGGTATTGTTTTGATGTTGCTGATTGGATTCTATAACATGCTATCGAAATTCATCATTCATCTTCCCTTGGCATGTGATAAAATTTTCCATCATCTTCTCTAAGTTTGACTTTGGCCCTAGTTGAAATCCCGAAGGTGCTCCAAAATTGTTCTGTCTAGAAGAATTTTGGTTGGCTCGATACGAAAAGTGTTGGATATTTGAGGCCCGCTAGAGGGGGGGTGAATAGCGTGTGACCGTTCGATGATGGAATTCGTTCGCGTGCTTGTCTACAATTCGTGTTAGCGCAGCGGAATATATATAATAATAAAAGCAATAACGAAATGGACACAACACAAATCACAACAAGATCATATAACGTGGTTCGGAACCACACGGTTCCTACTCACTGATTGAGCTCTAACGAGCTCTAGCGATGCCAATGCAATCACTAATCAATAAACTCCTTCGACAACAAGTCGGAGGTGGAGAAACCTCGTACACAAGATTACAACAATAATCTAAAGAAATACAAGCAAATACACAGGAAATGTAAAGAACACTTTACAAAACTAGGGTTTGAGCGCTTTGCTTGTTGGTTGCTTGGATGAGGTTGAAGGGCCCTGAGATGCACCTGCAAATCGCCTTCAAATCGCCTCAAGAAAGCTCCCCAAGAACTGATGCCGCAATCTCCATGAGCGACTTCCTTTTATCTCGCGGTCGGATTTCCGGCGTGATCGCCATAAATCACCCGATCATTGCCATCGTAGATGTGAGACAACGGCTCAATCCACGTTGGACAAGTTCCAACGGGACTCTCACCGATCGCTAGCCAACATTGGCGATCGCTAACGCCGTAGTCGACGCGATCGCAACATTGGCAATGATCGCCAACGCTCGTAGTCGATCGCCACGGCGGCTCGACATTTCGATCGATCCCTTGGCCGATCGCTGAGCCACGATCGCTTCCTATGAGCTGATCGCCAGAGCAATCTCTAAAGTTTTAAACGACCGTAACTCGAAGTCGACACACCGAACCGCCATAATGCTACGATCGCCAACCTCAAGAATGAGGTTTTAACTCAAGCATGGTGCCCCATACTTGCTAGACCACCCTTAGCCTAGACCTAAGCCTTCTAGCCACCTCCATCACCTCACGCCTCGGATCCTCCAAGTCATCCATGACTTGTTCATCCATCGCGCTTAGCCTTCCGTGTGCTTCCATCGGCTATGTCATGCTAATCGGTGTCTACACCGCCAAGGCACATTGGACTTACGCCGCCAAGACTCGCTTGACTTTACGCCGTCAACCATTGACTTAAATGCCAAGACTCAAGCTTGACTTTCTGCCAATATCAAACCCTGTTGACTTCTCAAATGCCAAGACTCAAGCTTGACTTCCCATTTTCCAAGACCCATGCTTGACTTCTCATTTGCCAAGACCCATGCTTGACTTCATGCCAAGTGCTCAAGACTTGACTTTCCAATGCCAAGTGTCCCACTTGACTTACCTTGCCAAGACCCATGCTTGGACTTTCCCATAATCACATGGTCAACCCTCGTCAACCATTCAAGTCAATTATAACTGGGTCGATTGTATAAACAATCTCCTAACATATTAACCGACATCAATGTCCAACATCAATGTCAATCCTATGTCAAACATACTTTTCAAACATCAAAACATCACTGAGTCAAACTCGAGTCCTCGGGTCAATCGTGACTGGCCGATTGCACCAACAATCTCCCCTTTGATGTTTGACAAAACTAATCAAAATCACGAGTTAGAACACTAACTCAAATCCCTTACCAATTATCCTAAATTGGTAAACACTCACCAAATGTTCTCCCCAAACATTCAAGTGAAAATGTAAATCCAATGTTCTCCCCCAAACATTCTCCCCCTTTTTGACTAACATCAAAAAGGTTTACTCTCCAAGGAGGTCAATGTCTCATGTCCCAATGAGATCTTACAATCTCCCCCTTGATCAAAAATACCTAGGATGCCTACCATCTTCCTTGTGATAAGTCCCATATCACTCAAGAGAGGCAATCCTATCTCACTCTCCCAATTTCCAAATTGGGTATCAAACACCCATCAATTTTCCCAATTGATGATACTTTCCCAATAACTTCTCCTTTTCAAGGAGAAAAACACATCCATCATCCCAAGATGGATACCTCCCCCTAAAGGCTTGCTCCCCCTTAACCATTGCACCAACAATGTCCTTGGGGAGTCCCTAAGCCAATAGGAACTCTAAACCATCAAAATTAAGGTTGGAAATTCAACATTGAACTTTCCACCACCTCAAATTGATACTTTGACCTAACACCTCTCCAAATCCATATCCAATGAATTTTCACCCTTCATAATGCTTCCCAAAGCATATCCTAGGGTTAGGGTTAGGAACCTTTACCATGGTCAAAATGGGCTAAACACACCTTGTTAACCCGAAATCGACTGGCAATGACTTCGACATGTCGAATCGATTGTTACATACATCACGATCGCCACCAATGGCAATCGATAGTGAATTTTCCAAATTCAATTATCGTAATCCAATTTCAGAAAATCATAACTAATTATACGTATATCGAAAAATCACGAAATTTGATACGTATAATACTTATGACCAAAACAACGGGTGAAAAATATTTTAAAATTATTTTACCCATAAAATAGTGAATTTGATACAAAACTCAAAACCATTGAAATTTACAATGTTTTGGCCCTATTTTGTATCAACTTCATCAATGGTGATTGCTATCAAAAGATAGACTTCACCAAGATTTTTCAAAATGATTTTAAAATGTTTTCAAAACCTTATTTTGGATCATATTCCTTGGGCTCTATGTACATGACTTGTACACATGCTCTCCCAATGATCCACAAGTCATATAAGATGAGTTTTAGTTCATCTAGATGCAAACACTATGCACCTTGAACTTAACTCATATCCTAGCATCTCACATGTATCTAGGGTGTATAAATACACATACATGTCAATTGGATGTGAGATGTGGGTTTTGGTTCATTTAATCTAGGGTTTCATGCATTTTTCTAAGGCAACCCTACTTGATTCCCTTATAAATGGGACTCCAAGTCATGCCATTGTCCTTAAATCAATTTCAATCAAACTATCTTAAATGCATGAATGATTATGGCATTAGAGATGATATAGACAAACACATGCTCATAATCATGATGTCATGGCATAATATGAAATCTAAAAACACATGACATTTAATCCTTAATCCTAAACATGTACATGACATATAAATGATGAGAATGAACATGATGTCATGTCATGGCATATGGCAAATCAAAGCATGGCAAATAAGATATAAAGGTATGTAATACCTAAATTTTAATATTAATTGCCATTTTATATAATTAGATATATTTTGCCATATTTCTATTTTTCTCCCAAGTGTGCCAAAAACCCAAAATGACACACTAACCTCTAAACCTAAATTGTGCCAAAATGATCATTTTATCAAACTTCATAATTAATATTGGCACATCCTAAAATCCTTTTAGGATTAATTCAAATCTATTTCCAAGGTAACCATAACCTTGAAAATATCCTAAAGTGCCACCTTACCATGGTTGAGTTAACTACTCATCCAATCAAGGTTGACACACCCTAAACCCACTTAGCGTGAATCAATCACGCTCTTAAGAACCCAAAATCTATTTGAGCTCCTAGGGTTGATTAGGTATTCCCTAGGGATAACCTCCCTAGATACCTTCCGAATGACCCTCCTAGGCTTGTTAGCCTTGGTCATTTGGGTCTTACCTAGGTTGACTCTAGGGGTGACTCCCCTTGCAACCTTTTTAGTGGCCACCCTAGGTTTCCTAGAAACCCTAGCCACTAGGCACACCCTTTGATCAACTTTAGGGATGACTTCCCTATTGACCTTGGTCTTTCTAGACCTAGTTAGTGTTCCATAATCTAATGGAACACTATGGTAAGCCACCTTAGGCTTAGGTTTGTGACCCAAACCTTGTTTGCCCTTGGTTGACTTTTGACTCTTAGGTCCTTGGTGTTGACTTTGACTTTTGGACCTTGAGTTTTGATCTTTGACCCCTTAAATTGATTTTTATAATTTTAAGGGTATTCTCAAGTTTTTCAAGCCTTGACCTCAAGACTTGATTCTCTAACTCTAATTGCCCAATTTTTGAATTTTGATTTAAATCATGGGCATGGGACTTTCTAGGCATATGCCTAGTCCACTTGGGATTGAAACCTAGGTGCTCTTGCACCTTTCTAATGGTCTCCCTAGGTAAAATTTGTCTAGTATTATTTGACCTAGGTTTATCCTTAGATGAATTATTTTTAGGACATTAGTCCCAAATTTCTCCTTATTACTAAAATGGACACTTTTAGCTCCTAAGCAAAAAATATTTATTCCTATTAGCATGCTTTTCATAAATTGCAAGAGAATTTAAATTCCTAGCATGCCTTTGCCTATTAACTAAAGAAGGTGCATTATTGAAATATACCTTAGGGTTTGCCCTAGAGGCTCCCTAAATGTGTAGCTCCTCTTTGGTCTTTTGCTTCCCTAGGACATTGATTCCTATAATGTCCCCTTGAGTTGTACTTGAAGCATATGATATGCTCCTTGCTCTTGATATTTGGGAACCGCATCCTTGACTTTTGGAGCCGGTGGAGCTTTCCTAATCTTCTTTGGGCACTTGCTCTTGTAGTGCCCAAATTCCCTACACTCAAAGCACATGATATTATTTTTATTTGAGATTGATGTGTTTGAGTTACCTAGTTTGGTAGGTGCCGGAGTTGTATTTTGAGCTTCCTCATCTTGATTGGATGTTGAAGCTTCTTCTTGTTCCTCGCATGGAAGTTCTCTCCTCCTCAATCCTTGAGGTGGATGCTTCTTCCACTTCCTCCACCAACCCGGAAATTGACTCCTATCAACTTCAGATTCTACTTCCTCTTCCTCTTTGGATGTCGATGATCTCTCAACCTCCAAGTCCTCACTTCCTTGTGAAGATGATGCATTAGCCTCTTCGGTCTCTTCCTCTTGGACCATTGATGGGCTTTCATGGAGCTTTGCCAAATCGCTCCATAGCTCCTTAGCATCCATGCATTCACCTAGGCTACACAAGAATTCATTTGGAATTAAATCAAAAATGAATTTGATTACCTTCTTGTGTTTCTCGAATCTTTGGAGTTGATCTTCACTCCATCTCTTCTTCTTGAGGAAACCACCTTTTGGTCCTCTAGGATACTCAAATCCTTCCATTAATAGAGACCATTCCTCAAGTCCTCATCATCAAAAATCTTCAATTCTTCTCTTCCAAGAATCAAGCCTTCTTGTCCATATAATGAGTACGGACCGGTGTGTTGATGTCCCAATCTAGCTTGTCTTGGAATTCCATCTTTACCCTCTAGCGTATTGCTCCCGGTTGTTAATCCGTTGAAGAGCCACCAGGCTCTGATACCACTTGTTGGATATTTGAGGCCCGCTAGAGGGGGGGTGAATAGCGTGTGACCGTTCGATGATGGAATTCGTTCGCGTGCTTGTCTACAATTCGTGTTAGCGCAGCGGAATATATATAATAATAAAAGCAATACGAAATGGACACAACACAAATCACAACAAGATCATATAACGTGGTTCGGAACCATACGGTTCCTACTCCACGGATTGAGCTCTAACGAGCTCTAGCGATGCCAATGCAATCACTAATCAATAAACTCCTTCTCGACAACAAGTCGGAGGTGGAGAAACCTCGTACACAAGATTACAACAATAATCTAAAGAAATACAAGCAAATAGGAAATGTAAAGAACACTTTACAAAACTAGGGTTTGAGCGCTTTGCTTGTTGGTTGCTTGGATGAGGTTGAAGGGCCTGAGATGCACTCGCAAATCGCCTTCAAATCGCCTCAAGAAAGCTCCCAAGAACCGATGCCGCAATCTCCATGAGCCTTCCTTTTATCTCGCGTCGGGCCGATTTCCTGCGCCGACGCCATAAATCACCAATGATCGCTAATATCAGATGTGAGACAACGGCTCAATCCAAGTTGGACAAGTTCCAACGGGACTCTCACCGATCGCCAACATTGGCGCGATCGCTAACGCCGTAGTCGACGCCTACGGCTACGGAGCGTGTTTGAACTCAACCGCAATGATCACATCTTAGCGATCATTGCCGACATCACGATCATTGCCGACATCGATCATCGGCCGACATCACGATCGCTCCCATGAGCAGATCGCCAGAGCTCTAAAGCTCTCAAACGATAATAACTCTGTCGACTCGTCACCGAACCGCCATAATGCCGGATCACAACCTCAAGAATGAGGTTTTAACCCAAGTATGCTGCCCCCATACTTACTAGACCACCCTTAGCCTAGACCTAAGCCTTCTAGCCACCTCCATCAGCCTCACGCCTGATCCTCTCCAAGTCATCCATGACTTGTTCATCCATCGCGCTAGCCTCCAGGTGCTTCCCTCGGCTATGTCATGCTAACGGTGTCTACACCGCCAAGGCACATTGGACTTACGCCGCCAAGACTCCGCTTGGACTTTACGCCGCCAACCATTGGACTTATGCTGCCAAGACTCCCGCTTGGACTTTACGCTGCCAATATCAAACCCTTGGACTTCTCAAATGCCAAGACTCAAGCTTGGACTTCCCATTTGCCAAGACCCATGCTTGGACTTCTCATTTGCCAAGACCCATGCTTGGACTTCTCATGCCAAGTGCTCAAGACTTGGACTTTCCCAATTGCCAAGTGTCCCACTTGGACTTACCTTGCCAAGACCCATGCTTGGACTTTTCCCATAATCACATGGTCAACCCTGGTCAACCATTAAGTCAATTATAACCTGGGTCGATTGTATAAACAATCTCCCCAACATATTAACTGACATTAATGTCCAACATCAATGTCAATCCTATGTCAAACATACTTTGTCAAACATCAAAACATCACTCGAGTCAAACTCGAGTCCTGGTCAATCGTGACCTGGGCCGATTGCACCAACAATCTCCCCCTTTTTGATGTTTGACAAAAACCAAATAAATCATGAGTTAGAACACTCACTCAAATCCCTTACCAATTATCCCAAATTGGTAAACACTCACCAAATGTTCTCCCCCAAACATTCAAGTGAAAATGTAAATCAAATGTTCTCCCCCAAACATTCTCCCCCTTTTTGACTAACATCAAAAAGGTTTTCTCTCCAAGGAGGTCAATGTCTCATGTCCTAATGAGATCTTACAATCTCCCCCTTGATCTAAAAATACCTAGGATGCCTACCATCTTCCTAGTGATAAGTCCCATATCACTCAAGAGAGGCAATCCTATCTCACTCTCCCAATTTCCAAATTGGGTATCAAACACCCATCAAATTTTCCCAATTGATGATACTTTCCCAATAACTTCTCCTTTTCAAGGAGAAAACACATCCATCATCCCAAGATGGATTCCTCCCCTAAAGGCATGCTCCTTGACCATTGCACCAACAATGTCCTTGGGAAGCCCCTAAGCCAATAGGAACTCTAAACCATCAAAATTAAGGTTGGAAATTCAACATTGAACTTTCCACCACCTCAAATTGATACTTTGACCTAACACCTCTCCAAATCCATATCCAATGAATTTTCACCCTTCATAATGCTTCCCAAAGCATATCCTAGGTTAGGGTGGTTAGGAACCTTTACCATGGTGAAAAATGGGCTAAACACACCTTGTTAACCCGAAATCAGACTGGCAATGACTCTCGACATGTCGGTCGATCGATTGTTACACATACATCACCATCGCCACCAATGGCGCCGATCGTAGTGAATTTTCCAAATTCAATATCGAATCAATTTCGAAAATCATAACTAATTATACGTATATCGAAAAATCACGAAATTTGATACGTATAATACTTATGACCAAAACAACGGGTGAAAAATATTTTAAAATTATTTTATAAAATAGTGAATTTGATACAAAACTCAAAACCATTGAAATTTTCAATGTTTTGGCCCTATTTTGTATCAACTTCATCAATGGTGATTGCTATCAAAAGATAGACTTCACCAAGGTTTTTCAAAATGATTTTAAAATGTTTTCAAAACCTTATTTTGGATCATATTCCTTGGGCTCTATGTACATGACTTGTACACATGCTCTCCCAATGATCCACAAGTCATATAAGATGAGTTTTAGTTCATCTAGATGCAAACACTATGCACCTTGAACTTAACTCATATCCTAGCATCTCACATGTATCTAGGGTGTATAAATACACATACATGTCAATTGGATGTGAGATGTGGGTTTTGGTTCATTTAATCTAGGGTTTCATGCATTTTTCTAAGGCAACCCTACTTGATTCCCTTATAAATGGGACTCCAAGTCATGCCATTGTCCTTAAATCAATTTCAATCAAACTATCTTAAATGCATGAATGATTATGGCATTAGAGATGATATAGACAAACACATGCTCATAATCATGATGTCATGGCATAATATGAAATCTAAAAACACATGACATTTAATCCTTAATCCTAAACATGTACATGACATATAAATGATGAGAATGAACATGATGTCATGTCATGGCATATGGCAAATCAAAGCATGGCAAATAAGATATAAAGGTATGTAATACCTAAATTTTAATATTAATTGCCATTTTATATAATTAGATATATTTTGCCATATTTCTATTTTTCTCCCAAGTGTGCCAAAAACCCAAAATGACACACTAACCTCTAAACCTAAATTGTGCCAAAATGATCATTTTATCAAACTTCATAATTAATATTGGCACATCCTAAAATCCTTTTAGGATTAATTCAAATCTATTTCCAAGGTAACTATAACCTTGAAAATATCCTAAAGTGCCACCTTACCATGGTTGAGTTAACTACTCATCCAATCAAGGTTGACACACCCTAAACCCACTTAGCGTGAATCAATCACGCTCTTAGGAACCCAAAATCTATTTGAGCTCCTAGGGTTGATTAGGTATTCCCTAGGAATAACCTCCATAGATACCTTTCTAATGACCCTCCTAGGCTTGTTAGCCTTGGTCATTTGGGTCTTACCTAGGTTGACTCTAGGGGTGACTCCCCTTGCAACCTTCTTAGTGGCCACCCTAGGTTTCCTAGAAACCCTAGCCACTAGGCACACCCTTTGGTCAACTCTAGGGATGACTTCCTATTGACCTTGGTCTTTCTAGAAGTTAGTGTTCCATAATCTAATGGAACACTATGGTAAGCCACCTTAGGCTTAGGTTTGTGACCCAAACCTTGTTTGCCCTTGGTTGACTTTTGACTCTTAGGTCCTTGGTGTTGACTTTGACTTTTGGACCTTGACTTTTGATCTTTTGACCCCTTAAATTGATTTTGTATAATTTTAAGGGTCTTCTCAAGTTTTTCAAGCCTTGACCTCAAGACTTGATTCTCTAACTCTAATTGCCCAAGTTTTGAATTTTGATTTAAATCATGGGCATGGGACTTTCTAGGCATATGCCTAGTCCACTTGGGATTGAAACCTAGGTGCTCTTGCACCTTTCTAATGGTCTCCCTAGGTAAAATTTGTCTAGTATTATTTGACCTAGGTTTATCCTTAGATGAATTATTTTTAGGGACATTAGTCCCAAATTTCTCCTTATTACTAAAATGGACACTTTTAGCTCCTAAGCAAAAATATTTATTCCTATTAGCATTCTTTTCATAAATTGCAAGAGAATTTAAATTCCTAGCATGCCTTTGCCTATTAACTAAAGAAGGTGCATTATTGAAATATACCTTAGGGTTTGCCCTAGAGGCTCCCCCTACATGTGTAGCTCCCTCTTTGGTCTTTTTGCTTCCCCTAGGACATTGATTCCTATAATGTCCCCTTGAGTTGCACTTGAAGCATATGATATGCTCCTTGCTCTTGATATTTGGGGAACCGGCATCCTTGACTTTTGGAGCCGGTGGAGCTTTCCTAATCTTCTTTGGGCACTTGCTCTTGTAGTGCCCAAATTCCCTACACTCAAAGCACATGATATTATTTTTATTTGAGATTGATGTGTTTGAGTTACCTAGTTCGGTGGTAGGTGCGGGTTGTTTTTGAGCTTCCTCATCTTGATTGGATGTTGAAGCTTCTTCTTGTTGCTCCGGTATGGAAGTTCTCTCCTCCCCCTCAATCCTTGAGGTGGATGCTTCTTCCACTTTGGATGTTGATGATCTCTCAACCTCCAAGTTCTCACTTCCTTGTGAAGATGATGCATTAGCCTCTTCGGTCTCTTCCTCTTGGACCATTGATGGGCTTTCATGGAGCTTTGCCAAATCGCTCCATAGCTCCTTAGCATCCATGCATTCAACTAGGCTACACAAGAATTCATTTGGAATTAAATCAAAAATGAATTTGATTACCTTCTTGTGTTTCTCGAATCTTTGGAGTTGATCTTCACTCCATCTCTTCTTCTTGAGGAAACCACCTTTTGGTCCTCTAGGATACTCAAATCCTTCCATTAATAGAGACCATTCCTCGAAGTCCCTCATCATCAAAAAATCTTCAATTCTTCTCTTCCAAGAATCGAAGCCTTCTTGTCCATATAATGAGTACGGGACCGGTGTGTTGATGTCCCAACCTAGCTTGTCTTGGAATTCCATCTTTACCCTCTAGCGTATTGCTCCCGGTTGTTAATCCGTTGAAGAGCCACCAGGCTCTGATACCACTTGTTGGATATTTGAGGCCCGCTAGAGGGGGGGTGAATAGCGTGTGACCGTTCGATGATGGAATTCGTTCGCGTGCTTGTCTACAATTCGTGTTAGCGCAGCGGAATATATATAATAATAAAAGCAATAACGAAATGGACACAACACAAATCACAACAAGATCATATAACGTGGTTCGGAACCACACGGTTCCTACTCCACGGATTGAGCTCTAACGAGCTCTAGCGATGCCAATGCAATCACTAATCAATAAACTCCTTCTCGACAACAAGTCGGAGGTGGAGAAACCTCGTACACAAGATTACAACAATAATCTAAAGAAATACAAGCAAATACAAAGGAAATGTAAAGAACACTTTACAAAACTAGGGTTTGAGCGCTTTGCTTGTTGGTTGCTTGGATGAGGTTGAAGGGCCCTGAGATGCACCTGCAAATCGCCTTCAAATCGCCTCAAGAAAGCTCCCCAAGAACTGATGTCGCAATCTCCATGAACAACTTCCTTTTATCTCGCGTCGGTTGGATTTCGCTGGCGGATCGCCATAAATCACCGGTCATTGCCAATCGTAGATGTGAGACAACGGCTCAATCCACGTTGGAAAAGTTCAGCGGACTCGACTCACCGATCGCCAACATTGGCCGATCGCTAACGCCTTCCGTAGTCGATCGCCCGGCTACGGAGCGTTTGCGGTGACTTGGATCGCGGCGATCGCATCTTGCGCCGATCGCTGCCGATATCGGGCCGATCGCTGCCGACATCACGATCGCTTCCATGAGCAATGAGAATGAGGTTTTAACCCAAGTATGGTGCCCCCATACTTGCTAGACCACCCTTAGCCTAGACCTAAGCCTTCTAGCCACCTCCATCAACCTCACGCCTCTCGGATCCCTCCAAGTCATCCATGACTTGTTCATCCATCGCGCTAGCCTCCAGGTGCTTCCCTCGGCTATGTCATGCTAACGGTGTCTACACCGCCAAGGCACATTGGACTTACGCCGCCAAGACTCCGCTTGGACTTTACGTCCGCCAACCATTGGACTTATCTTTGCCAAGACTCGCTTGGACTTTTTACGCCAATATCAAACCCTTGGACTTCTCAAATGCCAAGACTCAAGCTTGGACTTCCCATTTGCCAAGACCCATGCTTGGACTTCTCATTTGCCAAGACCCATGCTTGGACTTCTCATGCCAAGTGCTCAAGACTTGGACTTTCCCAATTGCCAAGTGTCCCACTTGGACTTACCTTGCCAAGACCCATGCTTGGACTTTTCCCATAATCACATGGTCAACCCTGGTCAACCATTAAGTCAATTATAACCTGGGTCGATTGTATAAACAATCTCCCCAACATATTAACCGACATCAATGTCCAACATCAATGTCAATCCTATGTCAAACATACTTTGTCAAACATCAAAACATCACTCGAGTCAAACTCGAGTCCTGGTCAATCGTGACCTGGGCCGATTGCACCAACAAAAAGTTGGGCTGATTTCTCTAACTAGGATTGTACGTGTTCGAATAAGGGTTCCCACTATTAGGCTTCTGATTAAAATTATTCAGCGCATCTACTTGCTCAACCCCTGCTCTCGATGATGGTGCATGTAGAATTTGGCAATTTGTAGCCATATGTCCTGTTACACCACAAATCTCACAAGTGACATTAGATGAGTTTACAGCTGATACATTAAAATGTTCAAGCTTTTGAGTTAATGCATCAACTTTAGCGCTGAGTAAATCGAGAGTACTTACCTGACATTTTAATCGGATACCCTCGTTCTGTAGCCCATTGGTGAGAATTCATTGCCACATTCTCGATGATCTCAAAGGCTTCATCCAACGTTTTGTTCATGAGAGCTCTTCCTGTAGCATAATCAAGAGAAACTTTAGTGACATACGAGATTCCATTATAGAAAGTATGAACAATGAGCCATTTCTCCAGCCCATGATGAGGGCATTGCTGTAGCAATCCCTTAAATCTGTCCCAAGCTTCAAATAATGTCTCTCCATCCTTCTGTGCAAAATTAGTGATTTGATGACGAAGACTTGCAGTTTTGCTTGGTGGAAAATACTTGTCTAGAAATCTTTGCTCCAGCTGATCCCATGTAGTTATGCAGTCTGCTGGAAGAGAGTGTAACCACGCTCTAGCTTTGTCCCGCAATGAGAAGGGGAGCAAGCGCAATCTAATAGCATCAACTGAGGCTCCATTCAGTTTTAACGTTTTGCAAAATTCTAAAAATACTTCCAAGTGCAGATTAGGATCTTCAGTGGGCGCTCCTCCAAATTGATGCTGTTGGACCATGGAAAGTAGAGCCGGTTTCAATTCAAAATTGTTCGCTTCAATGGGGGGTCTTCTAATGCTTGATCTCAATCCCCTTGTACTAGGCATTGCGTAATCCCTTAAAGCTTTATTCTCATTGTGATCAGCCATGTTAGAGTTCAAATTTTCTTCCTGTTGTTGCTGGAGTCTTCTTCTAGCAAGGAACGTTCTCTCTATCTCGGGATCAATTTCGAGAATTTCCCTGTTAAATCTGTGCATGCAACAACAAGAGAAGCTTCCAAAACAAGAATTCAGAATAGACAAAAGAATAAGAACAGAAATAGAAATCAAGATTAACTAAATCATGCTCAATTCAATATTGAGTGTCAATCCCCGGCAATGGCACCAAAAACTTGATGTGTCAATTTTCGCAAGTGCACGGTTGTCGTCAAGTAATAAAAATATCGATCCCACAGAGATTGGGTCAATTACCTAATGATCGTGATACCAAGTTATCTAGTCAAATCGAATTTGTGAATTAAGTAAAGAAACTAAGCAGTCAAGAACAGTGAACGAGAAGAATGAGCTGAAAGTCAATAATTGAAGGGAATCTCATGATATGGGTTTCACCGCATCAACGATTTATAAGGTGATTACGTTCTCTCCTACTCCTTAGAGTTGTTTCGATAGAACCTATCCTAAGGTAAATCAACGGCCCCTTTCGAGGTCTATGCCAATTGTACCTATTAAACTCAATTTCTCTTTTCACGGTATTTGAGCGTAGGTGATCATAATCAGTTAAGGGGACCTGTCACGAGACCCCCGCAAACCTCCCTAGTCTTACTACCGTTACTTGATAAAAATTGGATTTGATAGATCCATTAAGTCCATAAGAGTTCCTCTAGAGACTAAATTTCCTTTTCACGATAGGTTTGCACACGGGACCATAATCAACTCAGGAATCATCAATGATTCCCGCAAGCCCTCATAGATACGCTATCGATACTTGATAGGAGTTAATCTCTAGCATGGATCTAGGTTTCGGGAACTTGGGTTCCTTTGTTAGGTACTTTTTCAAGGTTCCTTAGATTTATCAATAAGAATCTAAAACCAAATCAAAACAACCATCTATTCAAGTAAAGTAGAAGAGATTCAATCAACCATCATAAATTGTCAAGGGCTACTCCCCCATCCTAAGATTACAGGACACTACTCCATAGATGAATCAGTATTGCCAGAGAAAGAAATTACAATCGCCATCGTTGTGTTTCTTCCGCCGTCGACTTTATCCTCCTTCTTCGAATTCCACCGCCCTCCTCTAGGGTTAGAATTCATCTTCTTTTATAGCCTTGGCTTGGTCTTCAATTAAGGCAAAAATTCTTCAATTAAGTGGAAATCCCGGGCTTTGCCACAGAAAAGGAAAGCAGTCAATAAGGCGACACACTCGTGTCAATGGAGGGCATGGGCGTTTCGGGCTTTTGGCGTGGGCATGTCGGGCTTTTGGCGTGGGCGTGTCGGGCTTTTGGCATGAGTGTGTCAGCTAACACACCCAGGGTGTGTTGAGTTCAGGTGAGCTTGACACGGACGTATCACTGATAGCACGCCTGTGTTATTCTAATACGCCTTGATAATTGCCGATATTTCACCTGTTAACATGAAAAATACTCCAAAACAGTTTCTTTGTCTAAAATACATGACTAAAATATAAAATGAGATGAAATGCATGCATATTGAATGCTCAAAATGCAACATAAATTACACACATCATATACTTTCTCTCCACTAACTGTCCTTTGTATGTTTCGTCCAACTTCTTCATCGGATATAAACGGTTCACCATGACAAGTCCAATTATAATAATTTGGCATAAAACCAAATCTACAAAGATCTTCTCGAACTTTATCACATTGGAAAAATTTACCATTATGATATTTTTTGCACTGACACCTTAATTTATTCTCATCCATAAACTCAACATTGTTATTAGCAAATCTCAAAAATTGTTCCATCCTAATTATAAATTCATCGGTTAAACCACGACGTTCTGGTAAATTCTTTTTATACATCCAACTTCGTTCTCTCTCCATTAATCCTGTTTTTGAAATTATATCAACGATTAATTTAATTTCTTCCAAAATTCATCCATATATATCAATATAACAATAAATTTATACTCAAAATAAATTAAATTTTTCTAATACTAAATATGATTTTGTGTGATATTTAATTACAAACTATAATATCATTTCAAACAAATATGATTTATTAACAGTAATTAAATTACTTAAAATCAAACATTAAGAATAATTAATATAAAAAAATTAATAATACTATAATTAATGTTATAAATATACAATATTTTAATGCGTACTGTCGGATGGAAACAACGTGCGAATGAGCTCACAATTTAGATGAACCTTTGCCACGAACACTTCACGAACACACCGAACACCATAATGAAGTAGGACAAACCTATGAAAAATAATTTTGCATTTAGATTATGATACATTATACTGATTTATATAATTTGAATAACATTTTAATTCACGATCAAGACCATGCGACAATTGCCAAGTACGCGCAAGGTGCAAAGAACTACTGGCGCGTGTAACCTTCTGTGGCGAGGGCATGCGCGCAGCGGTAGCCCAAGGGCATGCGTCACGGCGGCTCTTGCCACACGAGGCACACACACAATGCCGTGAGGGCACGCGCGTGCATAGCCACCGCTGCGATCGCCGCGCGAGCCGCCTTGGCCGCGGCACACGGCCGCCGCGAGGCGCAGCTGCGTGACGACGAAGGCGCCACGAGCTCGCAGAAAATGAGGAGAGGAGAGTGTACCGACGGCAGCAGCGGGAGGAGAAAGGAGCGAGCGATCGAGCGGAGGAAGGATGGAGGGATTGTGTGGTTCGGAACGGCGGGATAATTAGGGGAAAATTAGCGACGAATATTATTTCGTTACAAATTTCGTCGCCAATTTGGCGACGAATCCTATATTTGTCGCCAAATCTGCGATGAATTTTTAATTCGTTGTAGAATCTGTAACGAATTTTGAATTCGTTGCAAAAATCTGCAATGAAAATAAAATTCGTTGTAGATTCTGCAACAAATTAAAAATTCATCGTAGATTTTTGCAACGAATTAAAAATTCATCGTAGATTTCTGCAACGAAAATAAAATTCGTTGCAGAATTTTACAAAAAAAATTAAATTCATTGCAGAATCTGCAACGAAAAAAAATCGTTGCAAATATTTTCAACAAAAATATTTTTGTCACAAATTGGCGACGAAAAATGATTTTTGTCACAAATTGCGACTAATTTTGCGATGAAAATTAAATATTGAAAATTTAAATAATTTTGCAACAATTTTTTTTTTGTTGAAAATTTCGTTTCTAATTTGCGACGAAACATAAAATTCGTCACAACATTCATTGCAGATTTGCAACGAACTATTTTCATTGCCAAATTTCGTCGCCAATTTGATGTTTTTTTGTAGTGTTATTACTCAGAGGAAGCTAAATTTTTACTTGTTTCTACACTTAGTTAAACTCTTGTATGTCTAGTTTTACTTGCTTAATTTAGAATGGACTAGATAAGAAATAAATAGTTTAAACTTAAACAACCTAGTACTAAGACGAAGTGAACTGATAGTAAGTTAGGGAAGCTCTTCAAAGTGCATGTCTTAGGAAGAGATCTACCTGATATCCAGGAAGGTCATATGCCTCGCCACTACTTGATGCACTAAGTTAAGTGAAACTAACCGAAGCTAACTCACTAAGTCTTTAACTAGCTAGACCAAAGCTTAGCCTAAAGCAAGTCAAGTACTTGATTACTTAATCAACTTTATCTAAGAAAGTGGTCCACCTGATATCCAAGAAGGTCATATGCTTCAGCACTATCTGGAAGTTAATTTTGAAAAAATTTACTTGATTAGCCCAATCTAAACTTGAATCTAACACAATTTTAAACACTTTTAATTTTCATTAAATTTAATCAAGATAAGAATGAACCCTCATCTCACTAAACCCATAGGAGTAACGTGTTTTGAAAACCTAGGTTGGATGAGATGATTAAGGTTAATTAATCTATTTGTTTTCAAGAACATTCCAAGGGAACCTAAGTACAATTAACTTACTAAAATATTATATTCAAGGTAAAGGTTAAAATTAAAATAAAAAGTCTCATCAAATATCAATAATTTAAGTCAATCGTAAGTTGAAAAAGATAAAATAACCCTTAAAAAGTGTATTATTAAACAACTCTTTGGAAAATCCAAAGTTTATAACATTTAAATAATAAATTGAAAAAAATAACTTATCTAGTCAACTGAATTATTTTCAGTCGACCGGACCACATCCAGTTGAGTAAAAGCTCGGAACTCATTATGGCAGTAAAAATCACAAATCTAGTCGACTACATAAAACCCAGTCAACCGGAATACTACCATCATTAAGAGATAAGACCAACCTAGTCGACTGCATTAAACCCAGTTGACTAGGGAGTAGATGAAGTAAATAGTAAAATCAACTAGGTCGACTGAACCAAGTCCAGTCGACTGAACTGTTTCCAGTCGGCTGAATTCCCATTATAAGTACAGCAACGAGGCAACACCGAGTCGACTCAAACCAGTCGATTTTCCCTTCAAAATTTGAAATCCCACTATTTTTTGCATCGAGGTCATCAAATCTTTTATTTAAATTCATCTACAATGCCTAGGTAACACCCCTACATTTTTTAATTTCTTAATAATATTAATCTTAAAATTTACGATTTATTTAGGGGTAAGAGAAGAGCAGTTGAGGCTACTAAGACATCCTCCGACTCAAGCTTGGATATTAGATTTCCCACTGAGGAACATAGACTTAGATTTAATAGCACCACATATACCCCTATGCCTACTAGGTATCTGAGTAGGTCTTTTTTCAGTAGGTCATGCATACCAAGCGTAGATGTTATAGAGCATTATGGCTTAGGTAAATTAGTTTATTGTAGGAACTCAATAAATATAGATTTATGTGCTGAGTTTTACAATAACTTTGTTAGGATCGATGACTTCACATACTCTACCAGAGTACAGGGCAAAGATTTTATCTTTACCCCATCCATGTTGAGAGATCATCTAGATCTCATGCATTCATCATATCTAGTTGTTTGTTTCCCTCCCAGGGACTTACCTTATGGTGATCCCTACTCTCGCATCACATTAGATAGGATGCATTTGCATTTCTTTGGTGAGGAAGGGACTCCATCTGTGAGTCTATTCAGTTCCATTAGACTCAGAGTACAGGACTATACCCTGTATAGAGTTATAGTAAACTGTATTTTGCCACTAACTACTAGGGACATCACTATGATGTATCCTTATCATTCATTTTTTACTATATGCATTCATTCTCAGATTAGACATAAACATTAGTCTGCATATGTTCCAGTCTATCATTCATCATTCTAGGGTCATTACTAGCGGTAGGGCATATATGCCTTACTCACACATCACATCTTTATTAGCTACATTACAGTTTGATATTACACGCAGATAATGTCAAACAACTTCTGAGTATGACATGATATGTTCTAGGCAGTTTGCATTAGCTAAGATAGGTTTAGATGAGAATAATGTCTAGACTTGGAGGAGAGATGGACCACTGACCCCAATCTAAGTCGATCCCAAGCATAAGACAAATAGGAGTGAGGAGGCACCGGACTATGAGATTCATGACCTATCTTCCTTTCTTCCTACTCCTCCACAATAGCGGAGAGATTATCCAAAGCGGAGGATGCGATGCAAGCGTTAGGAGAAGCGACATCGAACCGTCATCTAGAGATGATCACGGATGCTCCAATAGCAGAGGGACGATCATAGAGAGATGATGGAGATGCTTCGATCTTGGGGCATGAGCCATCCTCATCCACCTCCCTCTTCCTCAGATTAAGACTTTATTAGATGTAGTAATCGATTTACTATGAATCTATGTAGTTAACATTTCAATATTTGTTTTCATCTTAAAGTCTTGATTGTTGACTTAGTAGTTAATTAGGTTTATGATTGGTAGAATAGGTTTCTCTAATATTTTACCATTCCAAACCTATTTTTTATCAAGTAATATTATTTTAAAGAAAATTAAATTTGAGCTAGCCTTGGTTGAATCTAGAATTCATGATCCTATAGATCTAGACAAGCCATCACATCTCACAAATATCTAGGACTATCTATTTGTGTATCGAGCCACGAAGATGGACAAGAGATGCTAGGGTTGCACCTCAGGTTCCAGATGTAGACTTAGTGCATCGACATGAACCAAAAGAGGTTTAAAGCAAATCGATAACTTTAGTGACTAACTCTCACCCAAAACTTAATGATAATCTTATATCATTTGAGTTTCCTAAGAGTTAGACATTTGCTTTAAGGACAATTTTTATATGCTTATTTTAAATATATTATTTACTCAATTATGAAAAGGAATTTTTGCTTCGCCAACTTTTACTGCATTTGCATTAGGACATTTTTAGAAATTTTAAAATATGTTTTGATTTAACAATTTCAAATATTATTTCAAGCTATGATCTAGGGGAAGTTTTTTAAAGACTATTAGCTTTTGTTGAAGGGATTTTTTTTAAGAAAAATATTTCTCAAAATTTTATGGAAATTTCAAATTTTAAAGAGGATTTTGAAAAGAGGTAACTTTAATCTATTTAAAATCTACCGAACCTTGAAATTGTTGGATCGAAGCGGATCGCTAGAGGGGGGGGTGAATAGCGATAAAACCTTTTCTTTTTGTTCGTTCGTTAAAACTCGAGTAGATAATTAATTTACAGTGGAAAGATAAGCAATAAATAAAATGAGACAAATATTTTTACTTGGTTCGTAGCCTTCGGCTACTACTCCCAGGCCCTAGTGATCCTTGTTCACGCACGGAGAAGCAATTCACTAAAACACTCCTCCTCGTTGGAGGTAGAAGTTTGATGATTACAAAAACCTTGAAAGAAAAGATAGAGACAAACCCTCTCTTCTATTAATGTAAAGTGCAACGATAGAAAACCTCGATTAATAAAAGGAATTGCAATATTTAAAGAGACGACAAATTAAAATATCAACTACTAAAGAGTAGAAACTAAGCTAGGGTTGTTGACATCACTTCGTCATAGAGTCGTCAGAGAATTGCAGAGTTGCAGAGGTTTTTGACCACTTAGAGATGATGAAAAACCCTAGGAGAGGCCCTCCTTTTATAGCCTTGGAACCTCTTTTCGAGAGGAACTTCACCCAATAGAGTTTTGGCACATGGCTCCTTGAAAAATGGTGATAAGGCTTGACTCCTCGAGGCTGATCCTTGACCATCAGTCGACTGATGGCCATCATCAGTCAACTGATGGCAAGATTGCGGAATGTCGATCAGAAACAATGATCGATTAGTTAGCTAAACAAAAACATTATTTTGACGGCCTCCGACCGTCCGATCTCGACCTAGACCACTGATGGGATGTCATGGGTCGGATCTATGCTTAAGTCTATCCCCGTAAAGAGGATACGACCTCACTTACACTCGCACACACACGAGCTTACCTCGATACTTACTGTGTCACTTTCACTTCCAACCTTCCACTCGATTCCTTCGGCTCCCTCCGAAGTCACTCGAGTGTCGTCCGACCACCGCGGCTTCCTCCGGGTGTCGCTAGCCTTCAGCTCCAGCTATAGCAATTTTCTGCACACTCGATTCAGCTCGTGAGATAATGACATGAGCTTAACTTTGTATCGTTTTCTATAATCAAAACTCAAGTTTGACTTAGGTGCCTACTGCACCAACAGAAATCAAATTTTTCATGAACTTTAGAAGTTTAAGTACATTGAAATACTTTGGAAAACTTTGAATAACTTATGTACCTTTAAAATAATACTTTGAAAAGTTAGAATATTTTGAAAAGTTTAGTTTCAAAAACTAATATCTATGAAAAGCTTAAGTACATTGAAAAACCTACATACTTTGAAAAGCTAATTGGTTTTGTCATCGCATAACTTTTATCTTAAATCAATCTTTATTTTGATGTTTTTTGAGTCAATTTTGAATCGAGCGGTATTTTGATGTTCGACAAAAAGTATGACAATGTGATTGTCATGGGAAAGTCCAAGTCTTGAGTACTTGGCATGGAAAGTCCAAGTGGGACACCTGTCAATTGGAAAGTCCAACATGGATTGGCATGGAAAGTCCAAGCATGGGTCTTAGCAAGGGAAAGTCCAACCTTGAGTCTTGGCAAATGGAAAGTCCAACATGGGTTGGCAAGGGAAGTCTAAGGGTTGATATTGGCGGTGTAAAGTCCAAGGGTGGAGTCTTGGCAACATAAGTCCAATGGTTGATTGCGTAAAGTCCAAGTGGTAGTTTTGGTAGCGTAAGCCCAATGTGCTTTGGCGGTATAGACCATCTTAGCATGACAATAGCCAATGGAAGCACCTGAAGGCTAGCATATGGATGAATAAGTCATGGATGACTTAAAGGGATCCGATAGGCGTGAGGCTGACGAAGGTGGCTAGAAGGCTTGTCTAGGCTAAGGGTGTTCTAGCAAGTATGAGGGCATCGTACTTGGGGTTAAATCTCATGGTTGAGGTTATCAGTCGACTAGGGCTTTGGACCAGTCGATTGGTCAAGTGTTTTGACACTTGGCAGTCAAGTTGACTCTTGGCGATGATCGGGATTATAGCGATCAAAGCTGACTACTCGGGTGTTCGACTATAGAAATGTCTTGGCGATCATTTGCTAGAATTGGGCAATCAACTGATGGCAGTCGACTGACATGGATGATAGCCAATTGCTAGTTGGGGTTGTGGGAGCAGAATGCTCAGTAGCCGACTGGTGAGTCAGCTACGACCCTGGTAGTCGACTATTGGGTAATGGCAGTCGACTGTCAGTGTAACTGTTAGCTTGAATGCTGATGTGGATTAAGCTATTGTCTCACAACGATACTGTTGGAAGTCGATTGGGGCTTTATGGCAGTCAACTGTCAAGTGCGGAATCATCCCAAGACAAGCATAAAAGGAGGAGCTTGGGGAGGATTTCCACAGCGATTTTTGAGGAGATTTTGTAGGGGAATTGCTGCTACATTCCAGACCTTCAATAGCAAACCAAAGCAAGCAACAAGTAAGTGATCAAAGCAAAGTGTTGTAAAGTTTTTATTTACTTGTATTTCATATTGTCTTTGTATTTTGCTTGTACTTTTGTATTATGTTTTGTAATTGCTTGTACGAAATTTCTCCGCCTCCGATGTGTTATCGAGAAGGAGTTTTATTAGTGGTGAGTGCATCACTAGAGCTTGTAGCTCGCCCCGTGGAGTAGGAACCCAAAGGTTCCGAACCATATATATCATGTGTATTTGTGTTTGTATTTGGTTCTACATTTGTATTTCAATATTCCCTTTGTCTAACAATAATTGTAGAGACGAGCGAACAAATTCTATCAAGCGACAAAAATCGCTATTCACCCCCCTCTAGCGGTCACCAATGTTCCTACAATTGGTATCAGAGCTAGGAGCTCTTCACCGACTTCACATCTGAGGGAGCGCGCTAGAGGGAACAAGATGGATCATCAAGAGAAATTGGGTGACAACATCAACATTCTGCCTTCTTTCGACCGCAAAGATTTTGCATATTGGGAAGGTAGAATGATGTATTTTCTGATGTGCGATTATGAAAATTGGATTAGTATTTTAGTAGGATTCAACACTCCAAAGGACGAAGAATGAAGAAAACTCAAGAAGAAGAATTGGAGCCAAGAACAACTCCGATACTTCAATACAAACAATAAGGTAATGGGTATATTACTTAGTGTAATTCCTAATGATATTTTGATCGAGATAGGAGATTGTAAAGACACTAAGGACCTTTAGAGCAAGTTGGCGAAATATCATGAAAATCCATCATCGGTCTAAGAAGAAGAGGAAGAAGAGGAATGCTCATCTGCTCATTCAGAGGAGGCCGAAGAAACAAGTTCATCCTGACAAGAAAGCGAGGAGTCAGAAGTTGAGAAGGAGTTAACTTCTGAATCGATGGAAGAGGAAGAAGTAGAGGAAGCCTCCACCTCTATGTTTGAGGGGGAGGAGAGATCACCTTCCATGCAGGATCAAGAAGAAGCTTCTACCTCCGGGAGCTAAAGACAAGTTCAAGATTCCCCTACCACGGAAGGTAACTCAAGCATATTAATTCAAAATAAAAAATATATTATGTGTTTTGAGTGTAGGAAATATGTGCACTATAAAAGTAAGTGCCCTAAGAAGCTCAAGAAGGCTCCTCCGGCACCAAAAGTCAACAAAAATTCAAAGGATGTCGGTGCCTCAATTAGGAAGAGCAAGGAGTATGTGGTGTGCTTCAAATGCAACCAAAAAGGACATTATAGGAGACATTGCCCTAAGGGAAGGAAGAAGACTCAAGAGGGAGTATCACATGTAGGGGAAGCCTCTAAGGTAAACCCTAAAGTAAAATTCAATAATGCACCTTCTTTAAGTAATAGACAAAAACATGCTTTTAATTCACATACAATTTATCATAAAGAGCATGCTAGAAATAGGCCTTTATTGTTTAGGGGCTAAACATGTTGATTTTAGGTCTAAGGACAAGTCTAGAAATAATGACTCTAGACCTATTTCAACTAAGGAGAAATTTGAGACTAATGTCCCTAGAAAAATTCTATCTAGGGAGTCCATTAAAAGGGTAGAAAACCATTTAGGTATTAACCCTAAGAAGGATAGGCATATGCCTATAGGAAATGATAATGCCCAAAGACTTAATCAAAAATCAAAGATTGGACAATTGAAGTTAGAGAACCAAGCCTTGAGGTCAAGGCTTGAGAAACTTGAAAATACCCTTAGAAATATACAAAATCAAACTCAAGGGTCTAGAAGTCAAAACCTAGGGTGTAAGAGGCAAGAACCATCTAGAAGGCAAGGTTTAGGTCACAAGCCTATGTCTAAGAAGGTAATGCCTACTTACCACAATGTTCCATTTGATTATGGAACTAAATCTAGGTCTAGGAGAGCCAAGGTCACAAGGTAAGTCATCCCTAGAGTTGACCATGGAGTGTGCCTAGTGGCTAAGGTTTTGAAGGGACTTAGGGAATCCACTAAGAAGGTTACAAGGGGAGTCACCCCTAGAGTTAACCTAGGCAAGACCCAAATGACCAAGGCTACCAAGCCTAGAAGGGTCATTAGGAGGGTATCTAGGGAGGTCATCCCTAAGGAATACCTAGTTAACCCAAGGAGCTCAAATAAGTTTTGGATTCCTAGGAGCGTGATCGACGCACGCTAGATGGGTTAAGTTGTGCCAACTTTAAATAGATAGGTAGTTAACCTAATCATAGTAAAGGTGGCACTTTAGGTCATTTTCAAGGTCATGGGTACCTTGGAAATGGAGGTTGATCTATATCCTAAACATTTTTGGATGTGCCAATATCATTTAAGGAGTTTGATAATTTGATCAAATTGGCACAAGCTAGGTCTTAGAGTCATGGTGTGCCATTTTGGATTTTGGCACACTTGGGGGATAAGTGATTATATGACAAAATGAACTTAATAATAACAAATGACAATAAATATTAAAATTTAGGTATTCTTATGTCTTATATTTTATTTGTCATACTTTATTTGTCATATGTCATGTCATGACATCATATTTATTTTAAATCATATAAATGTCATGATTATGCTTAGGTTTAAGGTTTCATGTCATGTATGCTTAGGTTTATATTTATGCCATGACATCATGATTATTGGCACATATTTCACTTATGCTATCATTATATACCATAATAATTATTCATGCATTTAAGGTAATTAAAATTGATTTAAGTACTATGGCATGACTTGAAGTCTCATATATATGAGAATCAAGTAGTGTTGCCTTAGGAAAATGCATGAGGCCTTAGTTTAGGATGAATAAAACTCACATCTCATATCACATTGACATGTGTGTGTATTGATACACCCAAGACATATGTGAGATGCTAGGAAATGAGTTAAGTTCAAGGTGCATAGTTTTTGTATCTAGATGAACTCAAACTCATCTTATACTATGGATCATGGGAAAGCTAATGTGCAAGTCATGTGCATTAAGCCCATTGATCATGATCTAATATAGTATTTTAAAAATATTTTAAAATCATTTTAGAAAATCTTGGTGAAGTCTATCTTTTGATAGCAATCACCATTGATAGAGTTGATACAAAGTAGGGCCAAAACATCGAACTTTTCAATGGTTTTGAACTTTGTGTCAATCTCATTATTTTATAGGTATTTAATTTTTCAAATATTTTTCACCCATAATGTTTGACATAGGTATTATATATATTAATTTTCATGATTTTTTGATTTATGATTAATTACTTATGATTTTTCGAAATCCATTTCTGATTAATGAAATTCTACATTTGTAGAAATCAATTGACTGGCGTCAATGACAGTCGACTGATGACTGTTAGAGTCGACTGCCAAACTTGATTTCGGGTAAACAAGATTTGTTTAGCCTGATTTTAGCTATGTTAGGCTACCCTAACTGCTCATAATCCTAGGATATGCTTTGGAAAGCATTAGAAATGGTGAAAATCCATTGGATATGGATTAAGAGAGTTGTTTAGGGTGTGTATCAAATTTTAAGGTGTGTGAAAGTTTAAGGTTGAACTTTTAACCTTAATTTTGATGGTTTAGTGTTCCTATAGGCTTAGGCACTCTCCAAGGACATTGTTGGTACAATGGTCAAGGGGAGCAAACCTTTAGGGGGAGGTTATCCATCATGTGATGATGGATGTGTTCTTCCTCATGAGGGAGAGAATCTTGAGAATGTGAGATGCCCAATTTGGAAATTGGGAGAGTTTGTAGGATTGCCTTTCTTGAGTGATATGAGACTTATCACTATGAAGAGTGAAGGCATCCTACGTATTTTTGGACCAAGGGGGAGATTTAAGATCTCATTGGGATATGAGACATTGACACCCTTGGGGAGAACCTTTTTGATGTATGTCAAAAAGGGAGAGAATTAACGGGAGAAGTTATGGGAGAATTTGGATTACCAATTTGGGAGAATTGGTAAAGAGATTTGAGTTAGGTGGCCTAACTCAAAAGTGTTTGTGGTTTTTGTCAAACATCAAAAAGGGGGAGATTGTTGGTCCAATCGACCCAGGTCATGATTGACCAGACTCGAGTTTGACTCGGGCAGTATTTTGATTTTTGACAAAATGTATGACAATGTGATTGTCATGGGAAAGTCCAAGTCTTGAGTACTTGACATAGAAAGTCCAAGTGGGACACTTGGCAATTGGAAAGTCCAACATGGGTTAGCATGGAAAGTCCAAGCATTGATCTTGGCAAGGGAAAGTTCAAGCTTGAGTCTTGGCAAATAGAAAGTCCAACATGGGTTTGCAAGGGAAGTACAAGGGTTAATATTGGCGGCGTAAAGTCCAAGGGTGGAGTTTTGGCAGCATAAGTCCAATGGTTGGCGGCGTAAAGTCCAAGCGGTAGTCTTGGCAGCATAGGCCTAATGTGTCTTGGCGGTATAGACCAGCTTAGCATGACAATAGCCAATGGAAGCACCTGAAGGCTAGTGTATGGATGAACAAGTCATGGATGACTTGGAGGGATCCGATAGGCGTGAGGCTGACGGAGGTGGCTAGAAGGCTTAGGTCTAGGCTAAGGGTGGTCTAGCAAGTATGAGGGCATCATACTGTTAGGGTAATCTCTTGCCATGATAAGGTTTTGATGTGTGTGGCAAAGGGTTTAAGTTAGGATGATATTGTTATTTGATATGTGCGTTGGAGTCTTGCAGGACTTAGTAATTCGCACATGGAGCCTTGGCGGGTTCACCCTCACAACCTCGGTCCTTGAGTCAGTGAAGGATGACTTTGCGGAAGCCGTGCGCTTGGAGCATCAGGACCGTCGGACGAGATGACTTAAAGTGAAGCCAAGGAAGCAGACTTGGAGGCAAGAGGCGAAGGAGCATTGCAGTCGTGCGTCACGATGCTCTTGAGGGGCGTGGCGCATGACGAAGAGAGCTTGGCGAGGACTTCGAGTGAGATGAGAGAATGAGTGAAATGTAAGTAGCTCATTAAGTGAACTTGGCCGAATGGCTAAGTGTCGGAGACTTGACCGCAAGGGTTAAGGTTTACCCGACCGCCGGAAGCTCAAACTTATGTTAAGTTTGAGTTTCACACGGCACCAGTCGACTGCCAAGGTATTTCCTGCAATCGAACACCAGTCGAGTCCCAATAGTTCGAACACTAGTTGAGTCCCAGCAGTTCGACTGACCATAATCCCAATCGATTGCCAAGAGTCAACTCGACTGGCAAGTGTCAAAATACTTGACCAATCGACAGGTCCAAAGCCCCAGTCGACTGATAACCTCAACCATGAGGTTTAACCCCAAGTATGTGTTGGGGATCGATTGGCTGACTAGAGGGGGGTGAATAGCCCTCTTACGATGGATGTCGGAATTCTCTCATTCGTTTGCTCGTCTACACAATCGTTAGCGCAAGCGGAAGCATAAACAATAAAGACAAAGCAATAAACAAAAATACAAACGCTAACAAAGAAGATGTAACGTGGTTCATGGCTACACCGCTAATCCACGATCCCGATTCGTCCGAGGTGAATCACTCCTTCAAAGCCAATCACTATTGGTCTCTCCTTTGCACCAAGCTAGGTGGAGGTAACCTTTACAAATCAAGCACACTCCTTTTATAATAGATGTGAAAGAAAGCATAAGAGAAGGAGTTTGAATCTTGTGGAGCACTTGGATGGTCGTTTAGAACTTGAGCATTAACCTCCCAGCTCCACACCCTCTCTTTATAGAGAGGGCTGATTTCTTCCGTTAGCGCCACCGTCATTTGCCCTTAGCGATCGATTGCGCCACTCCAACAGCCTCCGAACACGTCGGATCCCGACCGTTGTAGTCCAACGGAACACTTGACAGTCGACTGATGGACCTCACCCGGATCATTCTTTGCCTCTAGTCATTGCCGATCGGCTACGGCGATTCTGCTGCGACATTCTCTGGCGATCATTGTCATTCCATGGCGATCATTGCTAAACCATCGATCGGATACGATCGTCATTGTTTGTACTTTTGTATTACGTTTTGTAATTGTTTGTACGAGGTTTCTCCGCCTTCGACGTGTTTTCGAAAAGGAGTTTTATTAGTGGTGAGTGCATCACTAGAGCTCGTTGAGCTCATCCCGTGGAGTAGGAATCCTAAGGTTTCGAACTACATATATCGCGTGTATTTGTGTTTTTATTTGTTTCTACATTTGTATTTCTATATTCCGTTGTGCTAATGATGATTGTAGAGACGAATGAACGAATTCTATCAAACGATGAAAACGTGCTATTCACCCCCCCTCTAGCGGTCACCAACATTCCTACAGATTCGACGCTCGAAATTTGTTCGTGTTCGTCTTTACAATTTGTTAGTATACACAGCGAAAATACAAATAGAAAGCATAAACTAAAACAAAGACAAACACACAAAACACACTCACAAACACAAGATGTAACATGGTTCGGAACCTAGGGTTCCTACTCCACGAGTTGAGCTCAAATGAACTCTAGTGATGCAAACCACCACTAATTAACCTCTCCTTCTCGGAAAATACTTCGGAGGTGGAGAAAACCTCTTACAAAAGTTCTTATAAAAATAAGAAGGAAATACAAGCAAATACAAATGAAATATAATAAACAACATAAAGAAAACTTTATACAAGGTTGCTTTGAATGCTTTGCTTGTTGGTTGCTTGGACGAACTTAAAGGACTTTGAAATGCACCGGCACTTTGCCTCAAATCTCTCATAGAAACGCTGCCAAAATCCTCCCTTTCGTGCCCCTTATAAAGTTATAACTCGGGCTGATTTTTACCTAGAAGTTGACTGCTCAAACCCATCAGTCGACTGCTCCTGTAGTCGTTGTGAGACAACGGCTTAATCCACGTTGGAAAAACTCAAATGGATAGCCACTCAGTACTGTTGCCCCGTTAGTCGACTGCCCAGTCGACTATGGAACTTTTTGTGCTTGTGATCGCAAACAATAGTTGACTGCCCTCCATGACAGTCGACTACTCAAGGCTAATTGACTTCCCAATGCTGGCAATCGATTACCAAAGCCATGCGGCCGTAGTCGAGCTCCAGACCATGCGGCCGTAGTCGAGCTCCAGACCAATCGATTGCTTAGAGTCGACTAGGCTGCCAAATGTTAAAACACTTGACCAGTCGACTGGTCCATAACCCCAGTCGATTAATAGATCTCAAACATGTGGTTTAATCCAAGTATGATGCCCTTATACTTGATAGACCACCTTTAGCCTAAACCTAAGCTTTCTAGCCACTTTCATCAGCCTCACGCCTATCAGATCCCTCCAAGTCATTCATGACTTGTTCATCCATACATTAGCCTTTAGGTGCTTCCATCAGCTATTGTCATGCTAACCAGGTCTACATTACTAAGGTACATTTGGGCTAATGCTGTCAAGACACACATTTGGACTTTACGCCGCCAATATCACACCCTTGGGCTTCCCTTGCCAACTATATGTTGGACTTTCCAAATGCTAAGACCCATGCTTAGACTTTCCAATTGCCAAGACCCATGCTTGGACTTTACCATTGCCAAGACCCATGCTTGGACTTTCCATTATCAAGTATCCAAGACGTGAACTTCCCATGCCAAGTACACAAGACTTGGACTTCCAATGCCAAGTACACAAGACTTGGACTTTCCATGACAATCACATTGTCATACATTTTATCGAACATCAAAATGCTGCTCGAGTCAAACTTGAGTCTGGTCAATCGTGACCTAGATCGATCGCACCAACAATCTCTCCCTTTTTGATGTTTAACAAAACCTTTGAGTTAGGCCACCTAACTCAACCCATCAATTCTACAAATCTCCCAATTCTCCCCCTTTTTGACATACATCAAAAAGGCTCTCCCCACGGGTATCAATGTCTCATATCCCAATGAGATCTTACAATCTCTCCTGTAGTCTAAACACATTTAGGATGCCTTCACTCTTCCTAGTGATAAGTCTCATATCACTAAATGAGAAATAATCCTCACTTCTCCAAATTCTCCCCCTTTTGGTGAGCACAATGAGGGTTTCCAAAACCCTTCATGTCTCTCCCTTTGAGGAAAACACATCCATCATCCCATGATGGATAACCTCTCTTTAAAAGATTGCTCCCCCTTGACCATTGCACCAACAATGTTCTTGGAGAGTTCCTAAGCCTATATGAACACTAAAATATCAAAATTAAGAGAAAAAGTTCAACATTGAACTTTCACACACCTTAAAATTTGATTCTCACCCTAAACAACCTTCTAATCCATTTCCAATGGATCTTCACCCTTCCAATGCTTTCCAAAGCATATCCCAGTATTAGAAAATATTAGGGAAGCCTAAATTAGTTGAAACTGGGCTAAACAAACCTTGTTTATCCGAAATCAGCCTTGGCGATCATTGGGTTAGCAACGATCATTGCCCTCAATCTGATCGCCCAAAGCGACGGTCGACTCGTTTACCTGTTGTCGTCAGTTAAAAATCAAATTTTAAAAATGCATAAGTAAATATATGTAATTTGAAAAATAATGAAACTTCATACGTATAATACTTATGTCATATATAATGGGTGAAAAATATTTGAAAAATAAAATATCCATTAAATAGTGAGATTGATACAAAATTCAAAAACAAAGATAACTTCAATGTTTTGAGTCTACTTTGTATCACCTTCATCAATGGTGATTGTTATCAAAAGATAAGCTTCACCAAGGGTTTTCAAAATAATTTTAAAATATTTTTAAAACCTTATATTGGACCATGATTTATGGGCTCAATGCACATGACTTGCACATTAGCTTTCCCTATGATCTATTAATGGTATAAGATGAGTTTGAGTTCATCTAGATGCAAGAACTATGCACCTTGAACTTAACTCATTTTCCTAACATCTCACATGTGTTTAGGGTGTATCAATACACATGTCAATGTAATGTGAGATGTGAATTTTTGTTCTTCCTAATATAAGATCTCATGTATTTTTCTAAGCAACTCTATTTGACTCCCTTATAAATGGGACTTCAAATCATGTCATTGTCCTTAAATAAATTTTAATTAACTTAAATACATGAAATATGATCATGGCATATAATAATAGCATAAATGAAGCATGTGCTAATAATCATAATGTCATGGTATATAAATAAAATCTAAGCACTAACATGACATAAAAGTCAAACCTAAACATTATCATGATATTTTATATGATTAAATGAAATATGATGTCATTATATGACAAGGAAAACAAAGCATGACAAGTATAAAATACAAAGGTATATAATACCTCAATGTTAAACGCAAATTTTCCATTTTCTAAAATTTACACTAATTTCCCATAACCAACAAATCTACCAAGTGTGTCAAAAACCTAAAATGACACGCTATAACCTCTAAACTTAATTGTGTCAATTTTGATTTGACTTTTCAAACTTCTTGAATTTTATTGGCACATCATAAAATCTTTTAGGATATAAATTCAACCCTTATTTCCAAAGTATCACATAACCTTGGAAATGACCTAAAGTGCCAACTTTGCTATGGTTAGATTAACTATCCATCCATTTAAGGTTGACACAGCCTAACCTATCTAGTGTGAAGGGATCACGCTCCTAGGAATCTAATACCTATTGGATCTCCTTGAGTTTACAAGGTATTCACTAGGGATGCCCTCCCTTGATACCTTCCTAATGCCCCTTTTTGGCTTGGAAGCCTTGGTCAATTGGGTCTTGCCTAGGTCAACTCTAGGGGTAACTCCCCTTGTGACCTTCTTAGTGGCTTTCCTAAGTTCTATAGAAACCTTGGCTACTAAGCACTTACCATGGTTAACCTTAGGAATGACTTCCCTATTAACCTTGGTTTTCCTAGACTTAGAAATGGCTCCATAATTAAATGGAACACTATGGTAGGTCTCCTTGGGCTTAGGTTTGTGACCCAAACCTTTCTTGCCACTAGATGGTTCTTGCCTCCTAGACCCTAATTTATGATCATTAGACCCCATAATCATGTTTTCCATTTTCCTAAGGGTCTTCTCCATTTTCTCAAGTTTTGACCTCAAAACTTGATTTTCCAACTCTAATTTGCCAATTTTTGAATTTTCATCTATTGTTTGGGCATTGTTCCTTCTCTTAGGCATATGTCTATCCTCCTTAGAGTTAATGCCTAAGTAGTTCTCTACCTTCTTAATAGTTTCCCTAGGTAGAATTGTGTTAGGATTATTGGTTCTAGATTTATCCTTAACCCTAACATTGCAAGATTTAGCACCTAAGCAAATATATTTGTTGCTATTTGCATGTCTTTCATGATTATGCATAATTGCAAGAGAATTAAAATTACTCCTAGCATACCTTTGATTATTACGTAAATAAAGAGAATTATTGAAATATACCTTAAGGTTTGCCTTAGCTCCCCCTACATGTGTAGCTCCTCCCTTGCCCTTGCTAGGTTGTCTTCCCTTAGAGCATTGCTTCTATAATGCCCCTTTTAATGATATTTGAAGCAAATGATGTGCTCCTTTCTTTTAATTGTTGAGGCACCGACATCCTTAGGCTTTTCATGAACTTTTGGCACCAGTTGAGTCTTCTTGACTCTTTTTGGATACTTACTCTTGTAGTGTCCTTGCTCCCTACACTTAAAGCATACAATATGATTTTTATTTTTAATTTATATGCTTGAGTTATGTAGGTCGGTGGTAGGAGTCGGAGTTGGTTCTTCATCCCTCCCAAAGGTTGAAGCTTCTTCTTGCTCTTCCTCCGGCGTGGAAGGTCTCTCCTCCCTCTCAATCCTAGAGATGGAGGCTTCGTCCAATTCTTCTACTTCTTCTACCGATCCGGATGTTGATTCCGTCTCAACCTCCAAATTCTCACTTTCTTGAAAGGATGAGCTTTCTTCCTCCTCCTTGGATTCTTCCTTATCCTCTTGGACCGATTGAGGCTTCTCATGGAATTTTGTCAATTCGGTCCAAAGCTCCTTGCCATCCTTATATTCACCTAATCTACACAAAATATCATTAGAGATTAAATCAACCAAGAATTTTATTACCTTCTTATTTTTCTCAAATTTTTGGAGTTTTTCCTCGGTCTACTTCTTCATCTTGAGGAATCCTCCATTCGACCCTCTTGGATATTCAAATCCTTCCATCAAGATGAACCAATCTTCGATGTTCATCATAAGGAAGGTTTCTATACTCTCCTTCCATTGGTTAAAGCCCCCAATTCTATAAAATCCAAAAGGCGGTGGAGTGTTGATTTCATGACCTAGTCCAAGATTTGGCAACTCCATCCTCCTCTTCAACCTTTAGCGATGCTCACTTGGCAATTAATCCGTAGAAGAGCTTCAAGCTATGATACCAATTGTAGGACCGTAAGTGACGCACTAGAGGGGGGGGGTGAATGGTGGTTTCGATTCAACACTCAGAATTTGTTCGTGTTCGTCTCTACAATTTGTTAGTATGCGCAGCGGAAATACAAATAGAAAGCATGAACTAGAACAAAGACAAACACACAAAACACACCCATTAACATATGATGTAATGTGGTTCAGAACCTAGGGTTCCTACTCTACGGGTTGAGCTCAAATGAGCTCTAGTGATGCAAACCAACACTAATTAACCTCTCCTTCTCGAAAAACACTCCGGAGGTGGAGAAAATCTCTTATAATAGTTCTTACAACAATAAGAAGGAAATACAAGCAAATACAAATGAAAATTTTACACAAGTTTGCTTTGAATGCTTTGCTTGTTGGTTGCTTGGACAAGCTTGAAGGACCCTGAAATACACCAGCACTTCGCCTCAAATCTCTCCTAGAACCGCTACCAAAATCCTCCCTTTCATGCTCCTTATAAAGCTACAACTCGGGCTGATTTTTCCTAGCAGTCGACTGCCCAAACCTATCAATCTACTGCTCCTATAGATGTTGTGAGACAACGGCTTAATCCATGATGGAAAAACTCCAACGGATAGCCAATCAGTCGACTGCTGCCCTGTCAATCATTTGCCCAGTCGACTATGAAACTTTCTGTGCTCGTGGCCACAAAAAGAAGTCGACTGCCCTCCATGGCAATCGACTGCTCAAGGCCAGTCGACTGTCAAATGCTAGTAGTTGACTGCTAAAGTCACGCAGCCATAGTCAAGCTCTAGTCGACTCTTGATCAGTCGACTGGTCATAACCCCAGTCGACTGCTTAGAGTCGACTAGGCTACTGAGTGTCAAAATACTTGGCCAGCCGACTGGTCCATAACTCCAGTCAACTGATAGACCTCAAACATGAGGTTTAACCCAAGTATGATTCCCTCATACTTGATAGACCACCCTTAGCCTAGACCTAAGCCTTCTAGCCACTTCTATTAGCCTCACGCCTATTGGATCCCTCCAAGTCATCCATGACTTGTTCATCCATACGTTAGCCTTCAGGTGCTTCCATCGGCTATTATCATGCTAACCGGGTCTACATTGCCAAGATACATTTGGGCTCACACTTCCAAGACACATGCTTGGACTTTACACCGCCAAACATTGGACTTATACTGCCAAGACTTCATCTTGGACTTTACGCCGTCAATATCAAACCCTTGGGCTTCCCTTTCCAACTCTATGTTGGACTTTCCAAATGCCAAGACCCATGCTTAGACTTTCCAATTGCCAAGACTCATGCTTGGACTTTACCATTGGTAAAACCCATGCTTGGACTTTACCATCGCCAAGACCTTAAACCATTGGCCTTTTGTAGAACCCTCGAGAGTCTCTCTCAGAGTCCTCGAATCATTCTTGTTAGGACCTTTGTAACGCTAGAGGGGGGGTGATTAGCGTTTCTTCGTTTCTAAAATCAAGTTAGCGGAAGCAATACAAATACAAAATGAATACAAATACGAAATAAGAAACCAAACGCTAACACCCAATTTACGTGGTTCGGAGATGACGCTCCTACTCCACGGCAATCCGTAAGGTGGATTAGCCCTAGCCAAGCTTCACTATCTTCTCCTTTGGATGAACCAAGGTGGAGAAACCTTTCTTACAATACACTCCTCTTCTTTACAATGATGGATGATGAAGAACAAGAGAAGAGGAGGTTTTGGATTGCTAAAAACACTTAGAAAACTTGGTGAGCACGAGGATGAAGTTAGGAGTTAGAGCACTAGCCTCCCCATGCTCCCCTTGACCCGTTTTTATAGAAGTGGGGCTTTTTTTCCCGTTGGGCCTCGATCGATCGGTGATGCATGCCATCGGATCACGCGCCAGCCAACGGCCGAACGCGATCTCGCGGAGATTCGTAGCCGCGATCTCCAAGCGGCGGTGATTAGTCGATGTGATCTCTCCATCGGTCGGTGATGGAATGATCGGTCGAGTGATCACGGCGTGATCGAGTGAGGCGCATTCTGGCATTTCTTTCCTTGATCGATCATTGTTTCCCATAGCGATCGGTGATAGTAACATCGATCGGTGACATGCCCAAAGCGCGATCGGTGATGGTGGTTTCACCGACTCACCGGTACTCATTAAGTATGGATAATTCATACTTGTTTTATACCCTAGACCTAGACTCAACCTTCTAGCTCCGTATTAAGCCTTGCGCCTTCAGATCCCTCCGAGTCGCGACTTGTTCATCCTTTGCGCTTTGCTTCCAAGAGCTTCCTTCGGTTTAAATCATGTCTTGGGTTGCCAAATCTTGGACTTTCTGCCGCCAAGACTACAAGCTTGGACTTATCTGCCAAGACCTTACTTTGGACTTCCTTTGCCAAGGTTCACTTGGACTTTCTGTGCCAAGACTACAAGCTTGGACTTCCTTTTGCCAAGGTTCACTTGGACTTTCTGTTGCCAAGACTACAAGCTTGGTCTTATCTTGCCAAGTCCATCCCTTGGACTTCCTTTGCCAAGATCATACTTGGACTTCTCTTTTACTGTCACTTAAACACATTACGCAATTAGATCACAACACATTGCCTAACTTAAATGATTATCCAAACATCAAAACATATAAATGCTTGGAGCATTGTTGCACCAACAATCTCCCCTTTTGATGTTTGACAATCATTAAGTTAGGTCTTTAAAAAATATAATCATATTTCCAATATAGATTCTAACTTAAACATTCCTTCTCCCCTTTGTGGACATCAAAAGAAGGATTCATAAATGAAAGAGTTAAGGGTATTGGATCTTGGACTAAGGTATAAGATTGAAATTAAGCTCCCCTTAATCCAAGATATGATGTGTAAACCATATTTGAAGCAAAGCATATCAATGAATTAAACATGAAGTTCTAACTTTGCACCACAATGGATTTTAGGAAGAAAAGCGATATTATATATGAAACTCCCCTAAAACATCAGCATTAATCTGTCCTAAAACTTTGTTTATTGCAACATTATCATACCATAGTTTTAGGACATCAAGGATACACTAAATATCAGAAAATGGAGCTTAATATCAGAAAAGCGCGATTATATCGGTCATTGGTTTACGAACGATCATTGCTAGACTGAAATTTGACCTTTTTTAACTTTAGAAATGCGGTAGCAATTCCAGAAATCTTGAAAAATCACGAAATTTACGTACACATTTCTGAAATTATACTTGATGAAGGAAAAATAATTTGAAAATATATGTTTTTCAGATTTCAAGATTGATACAACCTTGGAATCTAACAAAAGTTCTAAAGAGTTTGCAACCTTTGTATCACTTTTGTGGTTCATTTGGAAATTGTTTTTCAAAATATGATGAACATAGTTTAAAATATATATTATTTGGAATTTCCAACCATATTCTTTGAGCTATGTATCCATTACTTGAATACAAGCCTTCCCAATGATTGGTCCATAAGGTGTTTATGTCTCTAGGTGTGTCATTGGCTCATAGTAATGCATCATAACAAGCATGATGAGCCAAGTACACCTTCCCTATTATCTCACATGGTTCTAGGTGTCTCAATACAAAAATCAAGGTTCTTAAGGCTTTTTGTGAGATGTAACAAGGTATAAAGATAACATATAAATACGGGATTATGCAAGCCTAGAATTTTACTCCATAAAGCACATACCAAGCTCTCTCCTTAAAGATGAAAATTCATTTTCGGGAAGAGCTTTGGTGAAGATATCGGCAAGGTTGGACTTAGATTCTACATAATTAAGTTCAATGTCCCCTCTTGCCACATGATCTCTTATGAAGTGATGTTTCACTTCAATGTGTTTAGTCCTAGAGTGATGTGATTTTTGGTCAAGTTGATGGTACTCACATTGTCACAATAAACCTTAATGTTAGAGTAGTGTAGCTCATAGTCCACAAGAGTATGTCTCATCCAAAGCAATCACCATTGATGGGTTCCTACTCCACGGATCGGGCTCAAATGAGCCCTAGCGATGCCAATCACACACCACTATCAAATAACTCCTTCTCGGAACAATCCGGAGGTGGAGAAACCTCGTACAATATGATTACAACAATAATCAAATGAATACAAGTAATATAGTGAAATACAAAGCAATACAAGTAAAGGAAACACTTTACAAATGCTCTTTGAATGCTTGATCACTTGGTTGATCGAATAGCACTTGGAGACCACATTGCAGAACTCGCCCAAATCGCCTCAAAGAACCATACCTTTTCTTCCACCACGAGCTCCATATATAGCTTCAACTGTCTTTGGAAAAAGTCGATCGATCGGTGATCGAGACCATCGATCGATCGATGCCCGCAGTTGTCGTGAGACAACGGCTAGTTCCACGTTGGATAAGTCCAAGCGGAACTACCATCGATCGATTGTGACCATCGATCGTGATGGAGTCCTCACTCGACCGGTCGAGTCTCGACTCCGATCGTGGCGAATTCTCGAGCACCGATCGGTCGGTGATCGGACGATCATCATGCTCGGCCATCGATCATTTGACCTATAACCTGGCGATCGGCGCCAGGCCATAACCCGATCGAACCCTAGTTGACTTGGTCGGTCGGCCACATGGAACATGAGGTTTTAACTCAAGTATGGTTCCCCATACTTGCTAGACCACCCTTAGCCTAGACCTAAGCCTTCTAGTCACCTCCATCAGCCTCACGCCTCTCGGATCCCTCCAAGTCATCCATGACTTGTTCATCCATCGCGCTAGCCTTCAGGTGCTTCCGTCGGCTATGTCATGCTAACGGTGTCTACACCGCCAAGGCACATTGGACTTACGCCGCCAAGACTCCGCTTGGACTTTACGCCGCCAACCATTGGACTTATGCTGCCAAGACTACCGCTTGGACTTTACGCCGCCAATATCAATCCCCTTGGACTTCAAATGCCAACCCATGTTGGACTTTCCATGCCAAGACCATGCTTGGACTTCTCAAATGCCAAGACCATGCTTGGACTTTCCCTTGCCAACCCATGTTGGACTTTACATTGCCAAGACCCATGCTTGGACTTTTCCCAATGCCAAGTGTCCCACTTGGACTTTCCATGCCAAGTACTCAAGACTTGGACTTTACCAAATGACAATTACATTGTCATATGTTTTTGTCGAAACATCAAAACACATCAAAACATCACTCGAGCCAAACTCAAGTCCTGGTCAATCGTGACCTGGGCCGATTGCACCAACAATCTCCCCCTTTTTGATGTTTGACAAAAACCAAACAAATAATTGAGTTAGAATACTAACTCAAATCCTTTACCAATTATCCCAAATGTTCTCCCCCAACCATTCTCCCCCTTTGTGACTAACCTCACAAAGGTGTTCTCTCCAAGGAGGTCAATGTCTCATGTCCCAATGAGATCTTACAATCTCCCCCTTGATCCAAAAATACCTAGGAGGCCTACCATCTTCCTAGTGATAAGTCCCATATCACTCAAGAGAGGCAATCCTAATCACTCTCCCAATTTCCAAATTGGGTTTCTAAAAATCCATCAATTTCCCAAATTGATAACATTCCCATAACTTCTCCTTTTCAAGGAGAAAAACACATCTATCATCCCAAGATGGATACCTCCCCCTAAAGGCTTGCTCCCCCTTGACCATTGCACCAACAATGTCCTTGGGGAGTCCCTAAGCCAATAGGAACTCTAAATCATCAAAATTAAGGTTGGAAATTCAACATTGAACTTTCCACCACCTCAATTTGATACTTTGACCTAACACCTCTCCAAATCCATATCCAATGAATTTTCACCCTTCATAATGCTTCCCAAAGCATATCCTAGGGTGAGGAGTGGTTAGACCTTTCATCAGAATTGGGTTAAACAAACCTTGTCAACCCAAAATCAGCCTTGGCGATCGACTACATCGGATAACGATCATTGCCGTACCCATCGATCATCGTCACCCAGAGGCGATCGGTGATAACTAATCCGATTTTGATTATCGAAATGAATTTCAAAATCATAAATAATTATCGTTTATCGAAAAATCACGAATTTTGATACGTATAAGACTTAGGACCAATCCACTGGGTGAAAAATGTTTGAAAATTATTTTACCCATTAAATAGTGACATTGGTACAAAGTTCAAGAACATTGAAATTTACAATGTTTTGGCCCTACTTTGTATCAACTTCATCAATGGTGATTGCTATCGAAAGATAGACTTCACCAAGGTGGAGACCAACAATTCTCACCCTCTGGAGTCACAATGAGTATCCCATTCTCAATCGGGAAACGATGACAAGGTACATTTCCCGACCACTCCAATGAGGAGAGAGCCTCCACACCTTTAGATGGACCACTCCCACTATGACCAAGATCCACTTCAGGGTCTTGAATCCCACCGTTGGGATCCACTAAGCCACTAGGCTCTTCCATCTTATAGAAGGTGAAATATCAATCGATTTCTACTCTCTTAGGAAAATCATTCTCGAGAAATACGACATCACGAGACTCAATCTCAATGACTGTGTTATTCGTATGTTCTCCTAGGAACACATATCTTTTGGAGTGTTCAAAGTATCTGATAAAGATACACTTCTTTCCTCGCGGATCTAACTTGTATTTATATGAGGAATCATTAACATACGCGGCACAAACCCATGGTCTCAAATGACTAAGGACAAGCTGTCTCCCTGTCCAAAGCTCGTATGGGGTACTGACTACGAACTTTGTTGGAACACAATTAAGGATATAGGCACCAATCAATAATGCATCCCCCCAATGAGAGATTGGTAAATTGGTGTGCGCCATCATAGATCTCATCATTTCCAATAGAGTTTTATTCCTTCTCTCGGCAACTCCGTTCTGCTGAGAAGTAGCAGGAATAGTCAGTTGTTTTGTAATGTTTTTTTCAAAATAGAGCTCTTAAAGTGCTCAAATAGATACTCACGCCCAAGATCAATTTTAAGAGTTTTCATTCTCAAGTCTAGCTGATTTTCAACTTCGCTAATAAACCTCCTAAAGCACTCTAGTGTCTCAGACTTGTGCGAGATTAGGTAGATATAACTGAAATGCATGTAATCGTTTACAATGTAATAAAATACGTTGCTTCGTTTCGGGCTCTCACATTCATAGGTCTACAAATGTCAAAATGAACTAACTGCAATGGGGTCCCAACTCTCATTAATTTCCCAAATGGGGTTCTCTTAGATTTGCCTCCTAGGCAAAACTCACACAAGGGCAACTCAACTTTGGTTAGTTGACCTAACATGCCACATGATGCTAACCAGCTCATTCCCTCTTGCCCTATATGGCCAAGTTAACTATGTCATATATTCACATCATCCACTACACTATCAGATGCAAAAGTAATAGGAGAAGCAGGATAAAATTAAAAAAAAATCAAATCAAATTAAGTGCATAAAGCCCCTCAAGGACTATACCGGAACATATTAAAGTATTGTCATATGAAATGGAAACTTTTGAGTTTCCAATAGAAACATTCTATCCTAATTGGTCTAGACAACGTACAGAAATGAGATTTCACCAAATCTCTAGAGCATACAACACATCATGAAGATACAAGGCTTGATTACTTTACAGCAAAAACTTACAAATTCCAATCCCTCTCACCTCCATGAATGCTCTGTTTCCCATATATAGTCTTCTCGCATGTTGACTTAAATGGTGAAAATCTACATAAGCACTCCTATCTCGAGCTATATGGTATGTTGCTCCTGAGTCTATAATCCATAAAGGAGGAGCGAACATTATACTAGTGAAGGGAGTGCCCTTGGTTGCGTCGGAGTCTCATTGCCTCCCATGTCCCCGGATTAAAATTTTATCAACTAAAACTAATCCGGACGGGATGAGTTTCGGCACAACCGTTTCGTCATCGTGCCAACGACTCGAGCGATCGCTTGAACAAACTTGTTGTTCAAGCAATCAACTCTTCTAGTCGGTTAGCTGCGGAAGAGACGACGAACGGATCGCCGGTTTTTGTGTTTCTTATCGGGGTCCATGATTATACAAATACAAACAAATGCAAACTAGTATAATCAACACATACTAACATAAAGAACATAAGCTAGCATATCTTATCATAAGAGGATCAAGAATAAAGTTTGTAAAACTTTTATACCTCTTGGTCTTCTACCGTATGTCCCATCCTCCTCGTGGACATCGTGTGGGCGAAGATCCTCCACGAGTTGAAGCCTCCTAGATCACGTTCTTCCCTTCCTTGCTCACTCCGAACAAAGAGAAGAACCAAACAAAAACTCCTTCTCCTATCTAGAACCGACCACCAAGCCAAGGAGCTTGATATAGCCGCCGGCCAAGGAGTAGATAATTGAGTGTCGGCCAACCTTGAAGAAAGGTTGCCACCGGCCACCAAGGAGAGAGGGAGAAGGAATAATGGGTATGGGTGCCGGCCAAAGCAAGGAGGAAGAAGATGGGCGCCGGCTACCAATTAGGAAGAGAAGGAAACAAACCTTAATCCTTCCAAGGATTGTCGCCCAAACCTTTTCCCAAACCCTAGCCGCCCAAGCCAAAAACCCTAATCTCCTTCTTGATATATATCTATCTTCCACACCCAAGCCCTTAGCCCTCCTTTTATAGAGTTAGGCTTAGGCCTCCTTTCAATCTCCACCGTCGGATCTAGAGACTTAGTCTCCACCGTCGGATCTAGGGTTTCATCCCAACCGTCGAATCTAGGGTTTCATCCCAACCGTCGGATCTAGGGTTTCATCCCAACCGTTGGATCTAGAGATTTAATCTCAAACGTCGGATCTAGAGTTTTATGTTCCATCATTGGATCTAGGCTCCTTGAGGTTTTAATAAGGCTACGATAGGGACCATGAGGAGGAGTTGGATCTTGGCCACCCGATGGATCGGAACCACACAAACTTGATCCATCAATGATGTTCCATTCCACTAGAGGATCGTCATTGATCTACCTCACCAACCCCCATTTATATGGGCTCCATATATTATTTGCACAACTATCTCCCCGTGTTTAAGATATCGAATGTCCACACCAATTAATTTATCACCATCAATTAATTAACATCTAACTCCTCGAGTAGTACCACTCAACCTTATCATCATGTTGACTAAGTCAACCGGTTTACATGATGAACCTTATGAGCTCCTCAAGGGACATCATCAACCTAATATATAGGACACGGTTTCTTCTATAATCAACGCACACCATGTAAATAATATCATTTCCCAACTTACCGAGCCTATTGATTTAATCTATAAATCTCACCCATTGGTAAATCAAAGAAATAAATACTAAGTACATGTGCCCGTTATTATATCGGGATTAAGAGCATGTGCAACATAATACCCGAGGTCTGATTCAATCATATAGTCAGCAATAGATTGAATCACCTCTATGTCGGTCCTGCTCAATACACACAAAATATACTAGTGTAATTCTATTGTCAAGATAAACCAATATCAAATCACACTACAATCATGCCAATGGTTTGTCCAAGACCATCTTGGTTGTGAGCCTATACTTATATTCTACAAGGAACTGATAACATGATCTTCTGTGCCTCACCAAGCACCACGTTATCTACAATGTAGAGTATTAGACAATATGCACATATAATAAATATAAAGTGCAAACAATGATCATGTGATTCTTATTTTAAAATAAAGATGTCCATACAAAAGGCTAGGCTTTTAGTATACATCCCAACAATCTCCCACTTATACTAAAAGACTATGCTGTCATCACACTGCCATACATCTGATCCCCATGTCCTCCACATGCCTATAAAACGCTTTCGCTGGAAGGGCCTTAGTGAATGGATTCGCCAGGTTATCCTCTGATGCAATCTTGGCGACAGCTACTTCTCCTTGCTTTACGATCTCTCGTATCAGGTGGTACTTGCGCTCTATGTGTTTACTCGCCTTATGGACTCGTGGTTCCTTCGAGTTTGCAACTGCACCACTGTTATCACAATAAATTGTGATAGTTCTGGGCAAACCAGGAATCACATCTAAGTCCATCAAGAAGTTCCTGAGACATACAGCTTCCTTGGCTGCCTCAGAGGCTGCCACATACTCAGCTTCCATGGTAGAGTCCGTCACGCATTTCTGCTTGACACTCCTCCATACTATGGCTCCACCTCCAAAAGTAAACACAAACCCCGATGTAGACTTATTGTTGTCCCTATCTGATTGGAAATCAGAATCTGTGTAATCCACAGGGACTAATTGATCTGCCAGGTAAACCAGCATATAATCCCTAGTCCTTCTTAGGTAATTCAATATATGCTTTACCGTAGTCCAATGTCCCTGTCCAGGATTACTCTGATATTTGCTAACCATGCCCACGACAAAGCAGATATCTAGTCTCGTACATAGCATAGCATACATGAGGCTTCCTACTGCCGAAGCATAAGGAACCGCCTTCATCTCCTCTATCTCCTTTGATGTTTTGGGACACATCTCTTTAGATAAAGGTACTCCATGCCTAAAAGGTAGAAAACCTTTCTTGGAGTTCTGCATGCTAAAATGAGCAAGGATAGTGTCAATGTATGAAGCTTGAGATAAGCACAACATCCTTTTCTTGCGATCCCTTATCACCTTGATCCCAAGGATGTGTCCCACTTCTCCCAAGTCCTTCATGTCAAACTGTTTGGACAACCATACCCTTACGTCTGATAACACTTTGATATTGTTGCCAACTAACAAAATGTCATCTACGTATAGTACAAGAAATATCACTACGTTTCCGTCACATCTTTTGTATACACATGGCTCATCCGGACTTTGAATAAATCCATGACGATTAACTCATCAAAATGGATGTTCCAAGATCTCAAAGTTTGCTTCAATCCATAAATGGACCGATTAAGCTTACACACTAGATGCTCTTTGCCTTTAGCAATGAATCCCTCTAGTTACTGCATATAGATGTTCTCCTCAAGACTTCCGTTAAGGAAAGCTGTCTTGACATCCATCTGCCAAATCTCATAATCCATATGAGCAGCTATAGATAAGAGAATCCGGATAGACTTAAGCATAGCTACTGGCGAAAAAGTCTCCTCATAATCGATACCCTCTTTCTGAGTATACCCTTTCGCAAGCCTAGCTTTGAAGGTCTCAACCTTCCGTCTACTCCTCTCTTTCTTTTGTAGATCCACTTGCATCCAATGACTTTTACACCATTGGGTGGCTCTACTAGTTCTGCACTGATTAGAATCCATAGATTCTATCTCAGAATTCATCGCTCTTTGCCAAGATACTGCATCTTCATCTTGGAGTGCCTCATCATATGTCCAGGGATCAGGTTCATGTTCGCCAGGGACCAAGTCCGAAGACTCTCCCAAGAACATGAATCTATCAGGCTGTCTCACAATCCTCCCACTATGACGAGGTATCACCTGTGTATCCTCTGTGACACGCGTGCGATGACTTGTGGTATATCCTCTTGTACGGTGTCAAGTAGCGACTTCCTCTTAATTCCTCCAGAACAATCCTACTCTTGGGCTTGTGGTTCATCACATAGTCTTCCTCTAGAAATCGGGCGTTCGTGCTAACGATCACCCTCTGATCTCTAGGATTATAAAAGAAACCACCTTTCATTCCTCTAGGGTAGCCCATGAACATGGACACTTCTGTACGAGGTTCCAACTTACAAAGATCGACCTTCAAAGACATGTCTTTGGACTCCCCCATATCCAAATATGTCTCAGACTAGTCTTTCGCCCAGTCCACAATTCTATGGGGGTAGAAGGCACTGATTTAGATGGAACCAAGTTCAGAATATACATTGTCGTATCCAGCGCATACCCCCAGAACGAATCTGGCAACTCAGAATAACTCATCATCGATCTAACCATCTCCATAAGAGTCCTATTCCTTCGCTCCGCTACACCATTCTGCTGGGGTGTGCCAGATGCAGACAATTGAGATTGAATCCCAGCCTCTGATAAGTAATTCCTAAACTCTCCCAAGAGGTACTCACCACCACGATCAGATCGTAGGGTCTTGATACTTTTACCTTGACGGTTCTCCACATCAGCCTTGAATTCTTTGAACCTGTCAAAACATTCAGACTTGCAGCACATCAAGTAAATGTATCCATATCTTGAATAATCGTCTATAAAAGAGACGAAATATTCAAAACCACCTCTAGCCTGGATAGACATAGGACCGCACAAATCAGAATGAACCAATTCTAACACATCTTTGGCTCTATGCCCCTTGGCCTTGAAAGGCCTCTTGGTCATTTTACCTTCCAAGCAAGATTCGCAGGTTGGGAGATCCTCCACCACTAATGAACCCAAAGGTCCATCAGCTATCAACCTTTGAATTCTACTCAGGTTAATATGACCAAGCCTTAGATGCCAAAGATATGTTTGGTTCATCTTCGAAGGTTCTTTTCTCTTATTGGAATTAGAAGATGAGTTATTAACTTCTATATGCATCGTGGGAGCTTTTGGTTCAAGAGTATACAAATTGCCAACCAATGTACCTGAACAGATAATCTCTCTATTTCTTTTTATAACAACTCTGTCATTAAAAGAAACAGAATATCCATCCATAAACAATTTAGAAACCGAAATCAAATTCTTTCTAAATGTAGGTACATAAAGACAATTTCTCAAAACCAAAACTTTATTTCTATCAAACGATAAATGAACGTCTTCCACTGCAATAGCCGCCACCTTTGTAGCATTGCCCATGTAGACGATAATTTCTCCTTCAGCTAGTCGTCGGGTTTCCTGGAACCCCTGCAAAGAATTGCAGACATGATCAGTGGCTCCCGTATCTACACACCAGGTACCGGTAGATAACACCACTAAACATGTTTCAACGACTAAGCCAGAAGATATACCTTTGTTCTGCTTTAGGTTGGGGCAGTCTTTCTTCCCATGTCCAGTCTTCTTACAAGTGAAGCACTTGCCTTTCGGCTTCTTCACTCCTCCCTGAGGTCCACCCGCCACCTTTGCTTCACCTTGTTTCTTCTTCTTCTTGCCTTTCGGCTTAGAAGTAGAAACCTTCTGAGCAACCATGGCTTCTTGCTTAGCAGCCCGATTCTAGTATCCGAAAAGTTCCTTTTCCCCAGAATCATCTGCAGGCTTAGGAGGACACTCATCGAAGAGCACATACTTGTACTCCTCGACAGTTAAGACAATATCCAAATTTCTTTTCCAATCAATGTATTTTATTCCAGTAAGTTTATTTTCTTTCAGTATCACAGTAAGTGGGTTGAAAACCATTTGAAAATCCTAAGAATCACAATGATCAAAATATTAGATTTCAAATATTATTGATTCCTAAAAATAATAAAATTTTGAAATCAACCAACACCTCAAAACACCGAGAATATCGCATGCCACGATAGTGTGGACGTATATGAATTCTACATTTATAAGAGGAGGTTTTACCCATTAATTTTATTATCTTATCAACCTTACTTTTTGACAAATAAAATTAATAGTTGGTTCCTCTTAGGCCATACAAATAAAAGCAGTGACTCCGATGGGGAGGATACCTTTATTTGCATCTAAGTGTTTACCATTACTCGGTACTAAGGCAATTATCTCGGATTATGTGCCTTACCGATGGGGAAGTACACACTGTTAGTTAAAGCCCTAGAACCAATCATGTGATGGTTGAATAGGGAACATTTTGTATCATATTCTATAAAGGCAAAGGATTGGTTATTATATTTACATCTTGCTTGTGCCAGCTAATTTAAATATAATAATGCCCTAGAAAAGTAGGTTCTTATCTACAGCACATCAATTGGCAGAATTGATTATGAGAGGCTGTAGAGAACACTTTCCTAAATGTTCCTAGTCGAGTATTAATATGCAAGGGCAATATTAATACATAAAGACTAGCATGTAGGTCAATTGATGACTTGATCTCACAAGTCATGGATATATGATATCAAGTTGACACATGGGTATATATTGGAGAATATATACTGAACTGACCCGCCATGAGAAAGTTTCATGGATCGTTATATGAGTGTCATAAACTTTCTCATGTGACTATTGGTATGAATAGTCCTTAGACCTGAAGTCACTATGGTTCCCTACATAAGGAGTTATGTACTTTGGTATCGTCAAACGTCACCCGTAACAGGGTGGACCATAAAGGCGATTACTGGGTATGTAACAAATTATGCGGAGGGATGTGAGTGATGTAGATGGGATCTATCCCTTCCATATGACGGGAGTGATATCGGTGGGCCCCTTGATTGAGTAGAACTACTAAAATGCATGGCCATGCTCGAATGAGTCAATATGAGATATTGAGCTCATTTGTTTGAGTTAGTTTACTCAGGGATCAAGAAACACATAGATTGATCGAGGATGACACGGTCTATGCCTCATTGATCAATCTGATATCAAGGATAGAAGGACACGGTCATATATTATAGTAGTCACGGAAAGGTTAGTCGGATCTTGACTTATCTCGTAACTTGGGTAGCAATGATGTATTGCTAGATGCCGCTCATTGCTTGTGTATCTAAAAGAGTTTAGATCCACTGCCAACGTTATGAGAGCCTATAGGGTCACACACAAAGAGCATGATAATTAGAGGAATTAAAGTATTCTAGTTTGACTAGAATAATATGGGAATAAGCTTAAGTACAAAATGGTTTTTGGACTTTAAGCTTAATGAGAATTTTAGCTAATTGATTTAATGAGATTAATTCAATATGTTACCTTATTGATTTAATAAGAAACACATAGATTGATCGAGGATGACACGGTCTATGCCTCATTGATCAATCTGATATCAAGGATAGAAGGACACGGTCATATATTATAGTAGTCACGGAAAGGTTAGTCGGATCTTGACTTATCTCGTAACTTGGGTAGCAATGATGTATTGCTAGATGCCGCTCATTGCTTGTGTATCTAAAGGAGTTTAGATCCACTGCCAACGTTATGAGAGCCTATAGGGTCACACACAAAGAGCATGATAATTAGAGGAATTAAAGTATTCTAGTTTGACTAGAATAATATGGGAATAAGCTTAAGTACAAAATAGTTTTTGGACTTTAAGCTTAATGAGAATTTTAGCTAATTGATTTAATGAGATTAATTCAATATGTTACCTTATTGATTTAATAAGATTAATTCAATATGATAACATAAGCTTAATTGAATTAATAAGATTAATTCAACATGCATGAAAGCCACATAAGAATGCCACATAAGCATGCCACCTAAGCATCCACCTAAGCATCCACCTAAGCTAGATGAGGTGGAAGAAGACAAATTGGTTTTTGTCTCCTTAAGTGGTCGGCCAAACAAGGATATGTCTCAATGCAATGGATTGCATTGAATGTGTGGAGGTGAAAGGGTTTTTCCAACCCTATAAAAGACACCTAAGTGGCCAAAGAGAGCATTGGCTTTTGTTGTTGGTGGAAGCTTTGGTTGTGTTAGTGGTGAGAGAGCTTGGTGGAAGCTTTGGTTGTGTGGGTTTGTGAGTGTAGGCTAGCAAGAAGAGGAGTCTTCTTCTTCCTTTCTCCTTTTCCCTCTCTTCCTCTCCTTTAGGGACTTCTCTAGCAAGAAGTAAAGGAGAGCTCTTCTAGTTTTCCTTTTGTGAGACAAGAGCGTGCTCGTGTGGATACGTATAGAGGCACGGACACTTGAACGCTGTGCTAAAGATCCAACAAACCAAAGGAAAAGCGGGATTAACAAGGGCACGCAACAAAGGTAATCCTCTCCTATAAGATAGGTTTGGTTTAGAGAAATTTATTTTATACGAGTTTGCTTTCGCATGGATCACTTGGAAGGGATCCTATTTTCCGTTGCGCATATGCCATTTGGCATAAAGAATTCCCAACAGTGGTATCAGAGCCACTTGCGAAAGATCGTATAAAAATAGGTTTTCTCTATTTTATATGTGATATAGAAGTAGGATAAATTTTATTATGAGTTGATAATTGCATTAGCAAATTTTCAAACATAATAAAATATCCAATGTCTTTTAAAAGTTAAAATGACATGGTGCATGGTTATGGCCTAGTCCCAAAAGTTTGTGATTGTGTGTTGTAATTCTTAATACGGCCTGCGTGTCGTACCTTTCTCCTAATATTCTTGTTGTAAAATTAGTTTTAGACTCGAATGTAACTCGAGTATTTCTCCTTTTGTAATGTACAAAACAAGGATGGAGGGTCCATTGGAAGATGAGGTTACAAGGAGGAAGTCAACACACAAGACAACCAAAAGGAAGCACTTAGAAGAAGATGCTATCCCTAGGTTGACCAATCAATCTTTTCATTGGCTTGAGAAGATTGTAGAATAAGGGCCATAACCATGACACGTTAGTTTAATATGTATGTGATGCATGTTAGTTTAGCTTGTATGTGATGCATGATTAGTTTAGCTTATATGTGATGTATGCTAATATGTATATGATACATGTTTATTTCTTAATAAGTCTAAACGATATGCCTACCAAAGTTGGTACTCACTACTTCCTCGATCATTTGTTATTGGGTTTGCCAAAGCAAAGCAATGCATTTTATCTTGGAGGGGTGCGAGTGGACAATCGTGATGTCCCACTATCAGTCTTGGTTAAGACTTAATTAAGTGTTTTCTTAATTGGTTAAGAAAGTAGAGGCATATATTAGCTTTGAACATAAGTGTTAACATTAGTTTTGTGTGATTTCCGAACATCAGCTTTGTCTTAGAAGTGGTCGTTGCTCGATATCCAAGAAGGCCCTGTGCCTCGCCACTGGAAGTGGTTTAGGAATAAACACTAAACTAATCTAAAACTTAACCAAAGCTATTAAAGAGTTACATCAGATGTAATTGGCAGAAGATTGCCTACCTAATTATACTACGTCTTGGGCGATTAGCCAAAGCTAACTCAAGATGAATTATGATGTGGATCTTTATCCCATATAAATTTATAGCTAAATAGTAGCTATGAGAATTTAGTGGGAGCCTCATTTAATTAAAGGCCTAATTAAATGATTTAGGTATGATACTTAACTTTGCATTTTAATGTTGTAGATCACCATGTCATCTAACACGACACACCCCTCAACTTGCGATCTGTCCTTGAGAAGGACAAGCTCAATGGAGCAAACTTTCTTGACTGGTATAGGAACTTGAGGATTATCCTCAAGCAAGAACGCAAACTATATGTCCTAGAGTAGGCTACCCCTGAAATACCCGCCCCTACGGCCACTCGTGCTGAAAAGGATGCTTATAAGAAGCATCAAGATGACGCATTAGATGTGTCATGCCTTATGCTTGCCACCATGAACTCTGAGCTTCAGAAGCAACATGAGAACATGGATGCCTATGATATGGTTGAGCATTTGAAACAACTATATCAAGGACAAGCTAGGCACGAGCGTTTTGAAGTGTCTAAGGCTCTTTTTGCATGCAAGATGCAAGAAGGAACACCTGTAGGAACTCACGTACTCAAAATGATTGGGTACGTTGAGAACCTTGAAAGACTAGGTTTTCCACTGAGCCAAGAATTGGCAACTGATGTTATCCTGCAATCGTTGCCGGAAGCATACAATCAATTCGTCATGAATTATAACATGAATGAAATTGATAAACCTTTGCCTGAGATTCTCAAAGATGTTGAGAATCACAACCAAATCTCAAGAAGAAAGTTAGTAATGTACTAATGGTCAAGAAGGACAAAGGTAAGCGCAAAGGCAAGGGTAAGACCAAGCCAAAGGCAAGGCCAATTCATCCACTTCAAAGGGTAAAGGTAAAGTACCTAAGGAAGATGCTTCCATTCATTGCGTGAGATCGGACAATTTGGAAGCGGAATCGCAAAGTCTACCTTGAGGAAGTAAAGAACAAGAGAAGTGGGACTTACGCCTCGGTATACACGTTATAGAAGTTAATCTATCTATTTCTTCTACATGGGTATTAGATAGGATGTGCATCTCACATTTGTACTAATGTGGACCGAGAAATAGTAGAATAATGGCAAAGGGTGAAGTGGACCTACGGTAGGCAATGGCGCAAAGTTCTTCGCCAGGTAGAGAACATATTCTTTGTCTTTGCCCACTTCGGGCTTATCTTAGAACTAGAGGAGTGCTTCTATGTACGCATTAACAAAGAACATAATTTCTGTATCTTGTTTAGACAAGAAAAACTTTTCTTTTATAATAAAGGACAAATGTTGTTCCATTTATTTAAATGAAATGTTCTATTGTAATGCACCACTTATGAATGGTCTCTATGTTCTAGATTTAGATAACCCAATTTATAACGTAAATACCAAACGGCTCAAATCGAATGATTTGAACCAGACATATCTCTGGCACTGTCGCCTAGGTCACATAAATGAAAAACGCATATCCCAACTCCATAAAGATGGATTATTGGACTCATTTGATTTTGAATCATATGAGGTATGCGAGTCTTGTCTTTTAGGAAAGATGACTAAAACTCCATTTAGTGGACATGGCGAGAGAGCGACGGACTTGTTAGGACTCATACATATTGATGTATGTGGCCCTTTCAATGTCGAAGCCAGAGGAGGCTATAAGTACTTTATTACTTTCACTGATGATATGAGTAGATTTGGCTACTTATATTTGATGAGACATAAGTCAGAATCCTTTGAAAAGTTCAAATAATTTAAGAATGAAGTACAAAACCAACTTGGTAAGTGTATTAAGCTACTTCGATCAGATCGAGGTGGTGAATACCTTAGTCAAGAGTTTCGTGATCACCGGCCGAGTGTGGGATAATATCCCAACTCACTCCTGGAACACCACAATGGAATGGTGTATCCGAGAGAGGAGAAATCGTACTCTATTAGATATGGTACGATCAATGATGAGCGATCGATCTACCTACTTCCTTTGGGGTTTAGCTCTAGAGATACCGCTTACACTTAATCGCGCGTTCCATCAAAAGCCGTAGAAAAGACACCGTATAACGATATGGACGGGAAGAGTCCCAAAATGTCTTTTATAAAGATTTGGGGTTGTGAAGCTTACGTTAGACGCCAAGTCTCAGATAAACTAGGACCCAAATCAGATAAGTGTTATTTTGTAGGATATCCTAAGGAAACTAAGGGATATTACTTTTACAATCCCACACTTGGCAAGGTGTTTGTTGTTAGAAATCTTGTCTTTCTAGAAAGAGAATTTATTTCTAGAAATACTAGTGGGAGTAAAATTCATCTTGAAGAAGTTCAAGATGATGATAACACTAAGGCTTCATGGAAAATGTGCACCACAAAGTGTTGTGGATGAGGAATTTGTTGCCCAAAGAGTTGTGGAGCAAACACTGCTCAAGTAGACCAACCTCTTCGTAGATCTAATAGGATCCGTCGTCAACCCAGAGATATTCTTTTCTCTTGGTGACAATGGTGAAGTATTGCTTATCGATCTTGGCGAGCCTACATCCTATCAAGAAGCTATGATGAGCCGAATCAGAAATGGCTAGAGGCCATGAGATCGAAATGGAATCCATGTACACTAACCAAGTATGGACTTTGGTTGATCCACGAAGGGTAAAACCCATTGGGTGTAAGTGGGTCTTTAAAGTAAAGACAGCACATGGATGGTAATAAGCATACCTATAAAGGTAGATTGGTGGCTAAAGGATTCAAACAAATTCATGGTATTGACTATGAAGAAACCTTTTCACGATTCGCGATGCTTAAATCCATTCGGATCATACTTGCTATCGGACCTACCATGATTATGAGATCGGCAGATGGATGTCAAAACCGCTTTTCTGAATGGAAAGCTACTCGAGGATGTGTACATGACACAACCTGAGGGTTTTGAAGATCCAAAGCATCCTGGAAAGGTATGCAAACTGCAAAGGTCCATTTATGGACTAAAGCAAGCCTCTCGAAGCTGGAATCTTCGATTCGATGATGCAATCAAAGAGTTTGGTTTCATCAAGAATGAAGATGAGCCTTGTGTCTACAAGAGAAATAGTGGGAGCACAGTTGTATTTCTTGTCTTGTATGTAGATGACATACTTCTCATCGGAAATGATATTCCCTCACTCAAGTCTGTGAAGATGTGGTTAGGGAATTGTTTCTCGATGAAGGACTTAGGTGAAGCTGCCTATATTCTAGGCATCAAGATCTATAGAGATAGATCTAGAAGATTACTTGGCCTAAGTCAGAGTACATACATTGATAAAGTGCTAGATCATTTTGCTATGCAAAATTCTAAGAAAGGGTTTCTGCCTTTATCACATGGTGTGAGTCTTTCGAAGACTCAATGTCCCTCTTCTAAGGAGGAGAGAGATCGCATGGATAAGATCCCTTATGCATCAGCTATAGGGTCTATCATGTACGCCATGCTTTGTACTCGTCCTGACGTCTCGTATGCTTTGAGCATGACGAGTAGATACCAGTCAGATCCAGGTGAAAGTCACTGGATAGCAGTCAAAAATATTCTTAAGTACTTACGAAGAACGAAAGAATATTTCCTGATATTTGGAGGCAATGAGGAGCTAACTGTAAAGGGTTACAGTGATGCAAGCTTCTAAACAGACAAGGATGACTATAGATCGCAATCGGGGTACGTGTTTTGCCTGAATGGTGGAGCTGTGAGCTGGAAGAGTTCGAAGTAGGACACGATTCTTGCGATTCTACAACGAGTATATTGCGACATCGATGCAAGAAAGGAGGTGTTGGCTCCGCAAGTTCATCAGTGAACTTGGGGTAGTTCCTAGCATTGCAGATCCAATAGACCTCTATTGTGACAACAATGGGGCTATTGCACAGGCTAAGGAACCTCGATTACATCAGCGGACCAAACACATACTGCGGCGCTTCCATCTCATTCGAGAGATCATCGATAGAGGAGATGTGAGGATATGCAGAGTACCGACAAAAGCTAACATCGCAGATCCATTGACCAAGGCTTTGGCACAGAGGAAGCATGATGGTCACACTAAGTCACTAGGTATTAGATATCATAGTGATTGGTACTAGTGCTAGTGGGAGATTGTTAGTTAAAACCCTAGAACCAATCATGTGATGGTTGAATAGGGAACATTTTGTATCATATTCTATAAAGGCAAAGGATTGGTTATTATATTTACATCTTTCTTGTGCCAGCTAATTTAAATATAATAATGCCCTAGAAAAGTAGGTTCTTATCTACAGCACATCAATTGGCAGAATTGATTATGAGAGGCTGTAGAGAACACTTTCCTAAATGTTCCTAGTCGAGTATTAATATGCAAGGGCAATATTAATACATAAAGACTAGCATGTAGGTCAATTGATGACTTGATCTCACAAGTCATGGATATATGATATCAAGTTGACACATGGGTATATATTGGAGAATATATCTTAATCGACCCCGCCATGAGAAAGTTTCATGGATCGTTATATGAGTGTCATAAACTTTCTCATGTGACTATTGGTATGAATAGTCCTTAGACCTGAAGTCACTATGGTTCCCTACATAAGGAGTTATGTACTTTGGTATCGTCAAACGTCACCCGTAACAGGGTGGACCATAAAGGCGATTACTGGGTATGTAACAAATTATGCGGAGGGATGTGAGTGATGTAGATGGGATCTATCCCTTCCATATGACGGGAGTGATATCGGTGGGCCCCTTGATTGAGTATAACTACTAAAACGCATGGTCATGCTCGAATGAGTCAATATGAGATATTGAGCTCATTTGTTTGAGTTAGTTTACTCAGGGATCAAGAAACACATAGATTGATCGAGGATGACACGGTCTATGCCTCATTGATCAATCTGATATCAAGGATAGAAGGACACGGTCATATATTATAGTAGTCACGGAAAGGTTAGTCGGATCTTGACTTATCTCGTAACTTGGGTAGCAATGATGTATTGCTAGATGCCGCTCATTGCTTGTGTATCTAAAAGAGTTTAGATCCACTGCCAACGTTATGAGAGCCTATAGGGTCACACACAAAGAGCATGATAATTAGAGGAATTAAAGTATTCTAGTTTGACTAGAATAATATGGGAATAAGCTTAAGTACAAAATGGTTTTTGGACTTTAAGCTTAATGAGAATTTTAGCTAATTGATTTAATGAGATTAATTCAATATGTTACCTTATTGATTTAATAAGATTAATTCAATATGATAACATAAGCTTAATTGAATTAATAAGATTAATTCAACATGCATGAAAGCCACATAAGAATGCCACATAAGCATGCCACCTAAGCATCCACCTAAGCTAGATGAGGTGGAAGAAGACAAATTGGTTTTTGTCTCCTTAAGTGGCCGGCCAAACAAGGATATGTCTCAATGCAATGGATTGCATTGAATGTGTGGAGGTGAAAGGGTTTTTCCAACCCTATAAATGACACCCTAAGTGGCCGGCCAAAGAGAGCATTGGCTTTTGTTGTTGGTGGAAGCTTTGGTTGTGTTAGTGGTGAGAGAGCTTGGTGGAAGCTTTGGTTGTGTGGGTTTGTGAGTGTAGGCTAGCAAGAAGAGGAGTCTTCTTCTTCCTTTCTCCTTTTCCCTCTCTTCCTCTCCTTTAGGGACTTCTCTAGCAAGAAGTAAAGGAGAGCTCTTCTAGTTTTCCTTTTGTGAGACAAGAGCGTGCTCGTGTGGATACGTATAGAGGCACGGACACTTGAACGTGCTAAAGATCCAACAAACCGAAAGGAAAAGCGGGATTAACAAGGGCACGCAACAAAGGTAATCCTCTCCTATAAGATAGGTTTGGTTTAGAGAAATTTATTTTATACGAGTTTGCTTTCGCATGGATCACTTGGAAGGGATCCTATTTTCCGTTGCGCATATGCCATTTGGCATAAAGAATTCCCAACACACACGCTCCTAAATAATTTTCTATAATCATATTTGACCTAGTGATTCGCAAACAAACTCATCCGATGGGGAGGAAGGCACTCAGAGCCGACACACAAGTTTGTTGCATCACACGTCAAATTGTAATGGAGGCCACGGGAATTAATTAAAATATCCCTCTCCCACTTAGTAAATTGAAAATGAGGAATTTTCAAGCACACACAACATGCATATAAAACAAATCAGCAATAAATATGGAAAAAATAGAATTTTTCCAACTATTATGGCTTTGTTCTCCAATATGCGTCCCGCCGTGTCTCCACCTCGTTCGCTCCACCTTTTCCGTGCGCAAGCGACAAAAGAGATCCGAGCCGAGATATATCATTTTAATTTACATCCATCGATCCTATACTCCACGAAGGAGTGTACAAACTATCTAGATCGAAAGTAAACTAGAATGATCGGCTAAACAATGTCGTATTTAATTACAAAATTAAATACTAATCTAGCCTCACAACCCGAGGATTCAAATGATATACATACAATCACACACAAACAATCACATACACACATATAGCCATAATAGTCGGATCTTATGCCTGCAACCAAAAAGTTAGCCCACACACATCCTACTATTATCCAGCATACTCAATATATGATATGTGCATGAAAGTAACCGAATTCGAAACACACAAAACCGGAAACCTTGGCTTTGATACCATTTGAAGGGAGTGCCCTTGGCTCCGTCGGAGTCTCATTGCCTCCCATGTCCCCGGATTAAAATTTTATCAACTAAAACTAATCCAGACGGGATGAGTTTTCGAAGCACAACCGTTTCATCATTGTGCCAACGACTGGCGATCGCGAACAAACTTGTTGTTCAAGCAATCAACTCTTCTAGTCGGTTAGTCGCGGAAGAGACGATGAACGGATTGCCGGTTTTTGTGTTTCTTATCGGGGTCCATGATTATACAAATACAAACAAATGTAAACTAGTATGATCAACACATACTAACATAAAGAACATAAGCTAGCATATCTTATCATAAGAGGATCAAGAATAAAGTTTTTAAACTTTTATACCTCTTGGTCTTCTACCGTATGTCCCATCCTCCTCGTGGACATCGTGTGGGCGAAGATCCTCCACGAGTTGAAGCCTCCTAGATCACGTTCTTCCCTTCCTTGCTCGCTCCAAACAAAGAGAAGAACCAAACAAAAACTCCTTCTCCTATCTAGAACCGACCACCAAGCCAAGGAGCTTGATATAGCCGCCGGCCAAGGAGTAGATAATTGAGCGCCAGCCAACCTTGAAGAAAGGTTGCCGCTGGCCACCAAGGAGAGAGGGAGAAGGAATAATGGGTATGGGTGCCGGCCAAAGCAAGGAGGAAGAAGATGGGCGCCGGCTACCAATTAGGAAGAGAAGGAAACAAACCTTAATCCTTCCAAGGATTGCCGCCCAAACCTTTTCCCAAACCCTAGCCGCCCAAGCCAAAAACCCTAATCTCCTTCTTGATATATATCTATCTTCCACGCCCAAGCCCTTAGCCCTCCTTTTATAGAGTTAGGCTTAGGCCTCCTTTCAATCTCCACCGTCGGATCTAGAGACTTAGTCTCCACCGTCGGATCTAGGGTTTCATCCCAACCGTCGGATCTAGGGTTTCATCCCAACCGTCGGATCTAGGGTTTCATCCAAACCGTCAGATCTAGGGTTTCATCCCAACCGTCGGATCTAGGATTTCATCCCAACCGTCGGATCTAGGGTTTCATCCCAACCGTCGGATCTAGGGTTTCATCCCAACTGTCGGATCTAGGGTTTCATCCCAACCGTCAGATCTAGAGATTTAATCTCAACCGTCAGATCTAGAGTTTTATGTTCCATCATTGGATCTAGGCTCCTTGAGGTTTTAATAAGGCTACGATAGGGACCATCAGGAGGAGTTGGATCTTGGCCACCCGATGGATCGGAACCACACAAATTTGATCCATCAATGATGTTCCATTCCACTAGAGGATCATCATTGATCTACCTCACCAACCCCCATTTATATAGGCTCCATATATTATTTGCACAACTATCTCCCCGTGTTTAAGATATCGAATATTCGTCAATTAATTGATTTACTGACCATCAATTAATTAACATCTAACTCCTCGAGTAGTACCACTCAACCTTATTATCATGTTGACTAAGTCAACCCGCGGGGTTTACATGATAAACCTTATGAGCTCCTCAAGGGGACATCATCAACCTAATATATAGGACACGGTTTCCTTCTATAATCAACGACACACCATGTAAATAATATCATTTCCCAACTTACTGGGCCTATTGATTTAATCTATAAATCTCACCCATTGGTAAATCAAATAAATAAATACTAAGTACATGTGTCCGTTATTATATCGGGATTCAGAGCATGTGCAACATAATACCCGAGGTCTGATTCAATCATATAGTCAACAATAGATTGAATCACCTCTATGTCGGTCCTGCTCAATACACACAAAATGTACTAGTGTAATTCTATGGTCAAGATAAACCAATACCAAATCACACTACAACCATGCCAATGGTTTGTCCAAGACCATCTTGGTTGTGAGCCTATACTTATATTCTACAAGGAATTGATAACATGATCTTCTGTGCCTCACCAAGCACCACGTTATCTACAATGTAGAGTATTAGACAATATGCACATATAATAAATATAAAGTGCAAACAATGATCATGTGATTCTTATTTCAAAATAAAGATGTCCATACAAAAGGCTAGGCTTTCAGTATACATCCCAATAACTTGATGACACATAACTCGACTCATGTAAAGAAGAAGGATATACCTTTCCCTCGCTCGCGTGGAAATGCCCAAGCTTACCACATACGTAACATCAGACTTTGTTCTTTATGAGCTCCTTCTTCTTGATTTTTTGTCCCTTTTCAGTTGTCTTAATGAATGACTTCTTCTTGCCAGGACCTTAAATCTTATTCTCATGCTTGCGCCACTTGCACTTGGTATCTTAGGAGCCCTTACTCGACTCCACAAGATTAGCATGACTCGGACTCCACAATATTAGCATGACCCAAAGCAGACTTGGTCACCTCCTGGTGCTCCTCCTCGAGCTCGCAGTACTGACTCACAACCATAAAAGTATGGATACTTTCAATGTGTGTGAGATAGGTCTTAACTACGTCCCAAGAGTCAGACAATGACTGGATCACTCCTAGTACCTAAAGCTCATTCAACATTAGCTTTGCTATATTCTATAGAGAAGCAATCATACTCGACATATGCATTAAATGTTGCTTCATAGTATTATTGGGTCTCTTCTTATAAGTTATAAACTTAAAGGTCAACATCCTCAACTTAGGAGTTAATGGGGTATCATATTGCTCTTTAAGAGCAAGCCAGACCGACATCGCTGTAGGATACTGCGCATAAATCGGGATTATCTCATCGTGCATGCTACTAAGAAAAATTACCCGAGCTTGGTCATCCTTCTTTTTTTAAGCGTGATATACCTCCTGATCCGGTACCCTCCTCGGGGTCCACTATCTCATGCTTAAGAACCTTCCTGAGTTCTTGTTCCTCGAAGACAAATTGAACCTTCCGGTGCCAAATGTCATAGTTGTCATCCTTTGTTTAAGCGCAACCATGTCTTTGTCGCAACCATGTCTCTATCACACATAATAGAGAGACATAAGTGACACTTGATGCTTAATGTCTCAACTATGTGTACCCTACTAATCATCAAAACTCAAAATGACTCGAATATAAATTCCAAGATGAGCATATGAATCAACATACACCATACACCACAACCTTGAATTGTATCTCACCATTTGAATTAAGATGTGGTACACAAATAGTTACACGTACTACAATACTCTCTGTAAGCCTATGTGCCACTTTGAGGGTTTTCCTGCCATACCGACAATATTTTTGTCACACTTCTCAGAATTAGACCTCTTTATCTTCTCTAAGATGTTGGTGCAATCGACTTAGGTCACGATTGACCAGGTTCGAGTTTGACTCGAGTAGTGGTTTGATGTTAGTGTTTTGATGTTTGACATTGTTGTTTGATAATGAGTTGACCATTGTTTGATAATGGGTTGACTAGATGGTTAACTTGGAGTTGACCATGATGGAAGGTCCAAGTCTTGTGTACTCGGCATGGAAAGTCCAAGCATGGGTCTTGGCAAGGAAAAGTCCAAGCTTGAGTCTTGGCAATTGGAAAGTCTAATATGGGTTGGCATAGAAAGTCCAAGCATGGGTAGGCAAGGGAAAGTCCAAGCTTGAGTTTTGGCAAATAGAAAGTCCAACATGGGTTGGTAAGGGAAGTTCAAGGGTGGAGTCTTAGCAGCATAAGTCCAATGGTTAGCGGCGTAAAGTCCAAGCATGTATCTGGGCAGCATAATCCTAATGTACCTTGGTGGTATAGACCAGCTTAGCATGACAATAGTTGATGGAAGCACCTGAAAGCTAGTGTATGGATGAACAAGTCATGGATGACTTAGAGGGATTCGATAGGCGTGAGACTAATGGAGGTGGCTAGAAGGCTTAGGTCTAGGCTAAGGGTGGTCTAGCAAGTATGAGGGCATCATACTTGATGTTAAACCTCATGGTTGAGGTTATCAGTTGACTAGGGCTTTGGACCAATAGATTGGTCAAGGTTTTTTACACTTGGCAGCCAAGTCGACATGTATTAGTCCCCTGGAATTATGATCATTTGACTGATGGGAGTTTACTAGCAATCATTGATTGGTAGCCAGCCAGCGCATAAGCGCCTCATTGGAGTCGATCAAGGCAGCGCCTCAAGCGACCGATTGCGGTGGCCATAGGCGCAAGGTGTAGGGTTTTGCACAGGAAGCTCTTATACCAATTGATGGGTTTGACTGCGTGAGGGGAAACTTCGCTTCCCACTTCACCTCGGTAGCTTGTTCATGGCGATCCCATCGATGTCCCCGGATTAAAAAAATTTAATCCTAGACAAAAGGGATTGCCCAAACAACCAAGTCATCGTTGTGCTATTCATTTAGAGAGGTCACTTGAACAAACTCATTGTTCAAGCGACCATCCTCTATTCTACGAGTAGCCGCGGAATAGACAATGTCCGGATCGTCGATTTTTGTGTTTATGCTCGGGATCCAAGTATTATTTAGCCATATACAGATTTATATCATGCTCATAATTGAAAAATAAATACAAACATGTAACATATAAAAATTAGAGAATCAATATACCTCTCGATCTTCTAATGTATGACCTTCCTCCTTTCGGACGTCGTGTGGGCGACGATCTACCAAAAGTTGAAGCTCCTAGATCGAAAATCATCCTTCCTTACTCTTCCAAAGCAAGAGGAAGAATGGAAACAAAGCTCTTCTCCTTCCTATAGCCAACCAACAAGCAACAAGGAGAATGCTTGTCGCCGGCCAACAAGGAGAAGGAGATAATGGTGGAAACCGGCCAAGACACCAAGGGAAAGCCCTATATCTTGTTTCCACCACCTAAGGAGAAGGAGAAGGGGTCTTTGGATGCCGGCCAAGGGTTGGGAAAGGGCTGTGGGCGCCGGCCACCAAAGGAGAGGAAAAAGAAAGCAAACTACTTCCTTATTTGGTGCCACCCAAGCCTCCTAAAGCCTAAGCTTCCAAACCCTAATCCTAGCTCTCCTAATGGTCGGCCATGGAAGTGGGGAAGAAGATTAGGATGAGCACTGGCCAAGGTCTAGGGAAGAAGGGAGGAACTGGCCACACCTTAGGAAGAAGAAGAAAAACTCCTCCACTTGTTGCCGCCCACCCTTAGCTCCCAAAACCCTAGCCACCCAAACCTAATCCTAAACCAACTAGGATTCCTTGCCTCCAAGGGAAGCAAACCCTAATCCCCTTAAGCCATCATCAATATTGCCGCCCACTTTATGATCTCTATTTATAGAGTTGGGCCCAAGCCATGATTTAATCTCCTCCATTGGTTCTAGGGATTTAATCTCAACCGTCGGATCTAGAGATTTAATCTCAACCGTCGGATCTAGAGATTTAATCTCTACCTTTGGATCTAGAGTTTTGTTTTCATCCATTGGATCTAAGCTTCATGAGGTGTTAATAGGCTACATTAGGGACCATGAGGAGGAGTTGGATCTTGGCCACCCATGGATCAAGCCCACATAAAGTCCAATCCACTAAAGGATCATCATCGATCTATCTCACCAACCCCCATATGATAATATGGGCTCCATATATTATTTGTACATTTTCTCCCCGTGTTTAAGATCTCGAATGTCCGTCGATTAATTAATTTACTGACCATTAATTAATCAACATCTAACTCCTTGAGTAGTACCACTCAACCTTTTCATCATGCCGACCAAGTCCACTGTAGGTTTACATGATGAACCTTATGAGCTCCTCAAGGGGATATCATCATCCTAATATATAGGACACGGTTTCCTCCTATAATCAATGGCACACTATATAAATAATATCATCTCCCAACTTACCGAGCCTATCGATTTAATCTATAAATCTCGCCCATTGATAAATCAAAAAGATGAATACTAAGTATATGTGCCCGTTATTATATCGGGATTAAGAGCATGTACAATATAATATCTGAGGTCCGATTCGATTATGTAGTCAACAATAAATCGAATCACCTCTAAGTCGGTCCTGCTCAATACACACAAAGTGCACTAGTGTGATTCTATGGTCAAGACAAACCAATACCAAATCACACTACAACCATTCCGATGGTTTGTCCAAAGTCATCTCGGTTGTGAGCCTTTACTTATACTTTACAAGGAGCCGATAACATGATCTCCCGTGTGACACCACACACCATGTTATCTACAATGTAATGTATTAGACAATATTGCATAACCATATAAATATGCAAACAATGATCATGTGATTCTTATTTCAAAATAAAGATGTTCATACAAAAGATAGACTTTTCAATATACATCCCTACAATTTCCCACTTATACTAAAAGACTATGCTGTCCTCATACTGCCATATATCTGATTCCCCTTCCCTCCACATGCCTATCAAAGCTCTCGCTAGAAGGGCCTTAGAGAAAGGGTCTACCAGGTCATCCTCTGATACAATCTAGGCGACATCAACTTCTACCTCCTTTACGATTTCTCGTATTAGGTGGTACTTGCGCTCTATGTGTTTACTTGCCTTATGAGCTCGTGTTTCCTTCAAGTTTGCAACTGCACCATTATTATCACAATAAATTGTGATAGTACTGAGCAAACCAGGAATCACATCCAAGTCCATCAGAAAGTTCCTGAGTCACACAGCTTCTTTGGCCGCCTCAGAGGCCGCCACATACTCAGCTTTCATGGTAGAGTCCGCCATGCATTTCTGCTTGACACTCCTCCATACAATGGCTCCACCTTCCAAAGTAAACACAAAACCTGAGGTAGACTTACTGTTATCCCTATCTGATTTGAAGTCGAAATCCATGTAACCCACAAGGAGTAATTGGTCTGCCTGATAAACTAGCATATAATCTCTAGTCCTTCTCAGGTACTTCAATATATGCTTTACCGCAGTCCAATGTCTCTGTCCTGGATTACTCTGATATCTACTGACCATGCCCACAGCAAAGCAGATATCGGGTCTCGTACATAGCATCGCATACATGAGGCTTCCTACTACCGAAGCATAAGGAACCGCCTTCATCTCCTCTATCTCCTCAGATGTTCTAGGACACATCTCCTTAGATAAAGGAACTCCATGCCTGAAAGGTAGAAAACCTTTCTTGGAGTTCTGCATGCTAAAACAATCCATAATCGTGTCTATGTATGAAACTTGGGATAAGCACAACATCCTTTTCCTGCGATCCCTTATAACCTTGATCCCAAGGATGTGTCCCACCTCTCCCAAGTCCTTCATATCAAACTGTTTGGACAACCATACCCTTACGCCCAATAACACTTTGATATTGTTTCCAATCACCAAAATGTTATCTACGTATAGTACAAAAAATACCACTACGTTTCCGTCACATCTCTTGTATACACAAGACTCATCCGGACTTTGAATAAATTCATAAGACTGGATTACCTCATCAAAGCGGATGTTTCCAAGACCTCGAAGCTTGCTTCAATCCATAAATGGACCGATTAAGCTTACATACAAGATGCTCTTTTCCCTTAGCAATGAATCCCTCTGGTTGCTTCATATAGATATTTTCCTCAAGACTTCCATTAAGGAAAACTGTCTTGACATCCATCTTTCACACCTCATAATCCATATGAGCTACTATGCATAAGAGAATCCGGATAGACTTAAGCATGGCTACCGACGAAAAGGTCTCCTCATAATCGATACCCTCTTTCTGAGTATACCCCTTCGCAACAAGCCTCGCTTTGAAGGTCTCAACCTTCCCATCTATTCCTCTCTTTTTCTTGTAGATCCACTTGTATCCAATGGTTTTTACACCATCGGGTGGCTCTACTAGCTCCCAGACCTAATTTGAATCCATAGATTCAATCTCATCATTCATTGCACTTTGCCAAGATGCTGCATCTTTATCTTGGATTGCCTCGTCATATGTCCAGGGATCAGGTTCATGTTTGCCAGGGACCAAATCAGAAGATTCACCCAAGAACATGAATCTATGAGGTTGTCTAACAACCCTCCTACTATGATGAGGTATCTCCTGTGTATGCTCTGTGACACGCGGTGCAGTGACTTGTGGTATATCCTCTCGTACCGGTGGTACTAAAGAAGTTACTTCTCTTTTTAACTCCTCCAGAACAATTTTACTCTTGGGCTTGTGGCTCATCACATAGTCTTCCTCTAGAAATCTGACGTTCGTGCTAACGATCACCCTCTGATCTCTAGGACTATAAAACAAACCACCCTTCGTTCCCCTGGGATAGCCAACGAACATGTGTACTTCTATACGAGGTTCCAACTTACCAGCATCTGCCTTCAGCACATGTTCTGGGCTCCCCATATATGAATATGTCTTAGACTAGGCTTTCGCCCAGTCCACAATTCTGTGGGAGTAGAAGGCACTGATTTAGATGGAACCAAGTTCAGAATGTACACCGCCGTATCTATAGCATATCCCCAGAACGAATCTGGCAAGTCAGAATAACTCATCATCGATCTAACCATCTCTATAAGAGTCCTATTCCTTCGCTATGCTACACCATTCTGCTGGGGTGTGCCAGGTGCAGTCAATTGGGATTGAATCCCAGCCTCTGATAAGTAGTTCCTAAACTCTCCCAAGAGGTACTCGCCACCACGATCAGATCATAGTGTCTTGATACTTTTACCTTGACGTTTCTCCACATCAGCCTTGAATTCTTAAAACTTGTCAAAGCATTCAAACTTGCGACGCATCAGGTAAATGTATCCATATCTTGAGTAATCATCTATAAAAGAGACGAAATACTCAAAACCACCTCTAGCCTGGATAGACATAGGACCACACAAATCAGAATGAACCAATTCTAACACATCTTTGGCTCTATACCCCTTGGCCTTAAAAGGCCTCTTGGTCATCTTACCTCCAAGCAAGATTCACAGGTTGGGAGATCCTCCACCACTAATGAACCCAAAGGTCCATCAACTATCAACCTTTGAATTCTACTTAGGTTAATGTGACCAAGCCTAAGATGTCAAAGATATGTTTGGTTCATATTCGAAGGTTCTTTTCTCTTATTGGAATTAGAAGATGAGTTATTAACTTCAATTTGCATCTGGGAGGTTTTGGTTCAAGTGTATACAAATTTCCTATCAATGTACCTGAACAGATATTCTCCCTATTTTTTTTTATAACAACTCTGTCATTAAAGGAAATAGAATATCCATCCATAAACAATTTAGAAACTGAAATTAAATTCTTTCTAAATAAAGGTACATAAAGGGAATTTTCCAGAACCAAAGTTTTATTTTTCTCAAAAGATAAATAAAACGTCTCCCACTGCAATAGTTGCCACCTCAGTGGCATTGCCCAAGTAAATGGTAATCTCTCCCTCAGCTTGTCGTCGGGTTTCCTGGAACCCCTGCAAAGTATTGCAGACATGATTAGTGACTCCCGTATCTACACTACAGATGCTGGTAGATAACACCGCTAATCATGTTTCAACGACTAGTCCAAAAGATATACCTTTGTTCTACTTTGGATTGGGACAGTCCTTCTTCCAATGTCCATCCTGCTTATAAGTGAAGTACTTGCCTTTCGGCTTCTTCACTCCTCCTTGAGATCCTCCCACCACCTTTGCTCCACCTTGTTTCTCCTTCTTCTTGCCTTTCGGCTTAGAAGTAGAAACCTTTTTTTTTTAGCAACCATGGCTTGAGGACACTCTTCGAAGAGTGCATACTTGTACTCCTTAGCAGTTAAGACAATATCTAGATTCTTTTTCAATCAACATCATTTGGGTACAGTAAGATTATTTTCCTTTAGTATCATAACAAGTGGACTGTAAGTCATTTTGAAAATCCTAAGAATCACATAGATCATTACTTTGGATTTCAAAAAAAATTTTTGATTCCTCAAACAATAAAATTTTAAAATCAACCAACACCTCAAAACACCGAGAATTTCGTATGCCACGATAGTGTGGACGTATACGAATTCTACATTTGTAAGAGGAGGTTTTACCCATTGATTTTACTATCTTGTCAACTTAACTTTTTGACAAGTAAAATTAATTGTTGGTTTCTCTTCAGCCCTACAAATAAAAGCAGTGACTCTGATGGGGAGGATACTTATATTTGTATCTAAGTGTTCACCATTACTCGGTACCAAGGTAATTATCTCGGGTTATGTGCCTTCCGATGGAGAAGTACACACGCTTCTTAATAATTTCCTATAACCATATTCGACCTTGTGATCCGCAAACAAACTTATCCGATGGGGAGGAAGGCACTCAGAGACGACGCCAAGAAGTTTGTTTGCATCACTTGTCAAATCGTAATGGAGGCCGCGGGAATTTATAAAAATATCCCTCTCCCACTTAGTAATTTGAAATTGAGGAATTTTCCTAGCCTACGACATGCATATCAAATAAAAAGCAATAAATATAAAAAAAAATATTTTCCAACTATTATGGCTTTTGTCTTCAATATGTCTCCCGCCGCAATGCCTTCTAGTCCGCTCCTCCTACGCCATGTACAAGTCATCCGGAGATCCGAGCCGAGACTAAAACCTATTTTAATTTACATCCATCGATCATATACTCCACAAGGGAGTGTACATGAAATCTAGATCGAAAGTAAACTAAAATAAAGAGTGGCTAAACAATGTCGTATCTAATTTACAAAAAAATAAATACTAGCCTCATCAACCCCGAGGATTCAACAAAATAAATATTTACACACATACAATCACATACACACATATGACCATAATAGTCGGATCTTATGCCTGCAACCAAAGAGTTAAACTACGCATATCCTACTATTATCTGGCACATATAATATATGAAAAAGTGCATAAAAATTAATCGAATCCTAAACACACAAAATCGGAAACCTTGGCTCTGATACTAATTGTAGGGTTTTGCCCGGAAGCTCTGATACCAATTGATGGGTTTTGCTTATCGAGTCTGTGAGGGGAAACTTCGCTTCCCACTTCACCTCGGTAGCTTGTTCATGGCGATCCCATCGATATCCCCGGATTAAAAAAATTTAATCCTAGACAAAAGGGATTACCCAAACAACCAAGTCATCGTCGTGCTATTCATTTAGAGAGGTCACTTGAACAAACTCGTTGTTCAAGCGACCATCCTCTATTCTACGAGTAGCCGCGGAATAAACGATGTCCGGATCGCCGGTTTTTGTGTTTATGCTCGGGATCCAAGTATTATTTAGCCATATACATATTTATATCATGCTCATAATTGAAAAACAAATACAAACATGTAACATATAAAAATTAGAGAATCGATATACCTCTCAATCTTCTAATGTATGACCTTCCTCCTTTCGGACGTCGTGTGGGCGACGATCTACCAAAAGTCGAAGCTCCTAGATCGTAAATATTCCTTCCTTGCTCTTCCAAAGCAAGAGGAAGAATGGAAACAAAGCTCTTCTCCTTCCTATAGCCAACCAACAAGCAACAAGGAGAATGCTTGCCGCCGGCCAACAAGGAGAAGGAGATAATGGTGGAAACCGGCCAAGACACCAAGGGAAAGCCCTATATCTTGTTTCCACCACCTAAGGAGAAGGAGAAGGGGTATTTGGATGCCAGCCAAGGGCTGGGAAAGGGATGTGGGCGCCGGCCACTAAAGGAGAGGAAGAAGAAAGCAAACTACTTCCTTATTTGGTGCCACCCAAGCCTCCTAAACCCTAAGCTTCCAAACCCTAATCCTAGCTCTCCTAATGGCCGGCCATGGAAGTGGGGAAGAAGATTAGGATGAGCACTGGCCAAGGTCTAGGGAAGAAGGGAGGAACCGGCCACACCTTAGGAAGAAGACGAAAAACACCTCCACTTGTTGCCGCCCACCCTTAGCTCCCAAAACCCTAGCCACCCAAACCTAATCCTAAACCAACTAGGATTCCTTGCCTCCAAGGGAAGCAAACCCTAATCCCCTTAAGACATCATCAATCTTGCCCACTTTATGATCTCTATTTATAGAGTTGGGCCCAAGCCATGATTTAAACTCCTCCATTGGTTCTAGGGATTTAATCTCAACCGACGGATCTAGAGATTTAATCTCAACCGTCGGATCTAGAGATTTAATCTCTACCTTTGGATCTAGAGTTTTGTTTTCATCCATTGGATCTAAGCTTCATGAGGTGTTAATAGGCTACATTAGGGACCATGAGGAGGAGTTGGATCTTGGTCACCCATGGATCAAGCTCACATAAAGTCCGATCCACTAATGATAATCCAATCCACTAAAGGATCATCATCGATCTACCTCACCAACCCCCATATGATAATATGGGCTCCATATATTATTTGTATATTTTCTCCCCATATTTAAGATCTCGAATGCCCGTCGATTAATTAATTTACTGGCCATTAATTAATCAACATCTAACTCCTTGAGTAGTACCACTCAAGCTTTTCATCATGCCGGACCAAGTCCACCTGCAGGGTTTACATAATGAACCTTATGAGCTCCTCAAGGGGACATCATCATCCTAATATATAGGACACGGTTTCCTCCTATAATCAATGACACACCATATAAATAATATCATTTCCCAACTTACCGAGCCTATCGATTTAATCTATAAATCTCGCCCATTGGTAAATCAAAGAGATGAATACTAAGTATATGTGCCCGTTATTATATCGGGATTAAGAGCATGTACTAAATAATATCTGAGGTCCGATTCAATTATGTAGTCAACAATAAATCGAATCACCTCTAAGTCGGTCCTGCTCAAAACACACAAAGTGCACTAGTGTAATTCTATGGTCAAGACAAACCAATACCAAATCACACTACAACCATTCCGATGGTTTATCCAAAGCCATCTTGGTTGTGAGCCTTTACTTATACTTTACAAGGAGCTGATAACATGATCTCCCATGTGACACCACACACCATGTTATCTACAATGTAATGTATTAGACAATATTGCATAACCATATAAATATGCAAACAATGATCATGTGATTCTTATTTCAAAATAAAGATGTTCATACAAAAGATAGACTTTTCAGTATACATCCCTACACAAGGGGCCTCGATCGGCGCCTCGACCGGCCCATCAATCGACTGCCAATTGGGAGATGCTGAGGAAAAGCCACAGACGCGAGGCAGGATCGACCAAGGGCTCGACTGCCAGTACATTAGTCAACTGCTAGGGTTTGGCAGTTGACTGATGGTCTATCCGTTGGAACTTGTCCAGCGTGGATCGAGTCATTGTGAGACAACGACTACAAGAGCAGTTGACTGATGGTCTCGATCAGTCGACTGCTAGGCGGAATCCAGCCCGAATGTAGGTTATAAAAGTAGCTCGTGAAGGAGGATTTGGCAAGGATTTTCTTGGGCGATTTGAAAGGGAATAGTTGGTGCTTTTCAGTCCTTCAAGGCTAGTCCAAGACGATCAACAAGCAATCATTCCAAAGCTCTTTGTAAAGTTTTCTTTACTTGTATTTTATTGTATTTGCTTGTATTTATTGTGTATTACTTTTGTAATCATTGTAAGAGGTTTCTCCGCCTCCTACTTATTATCGAGAAGGAGTTTTTGTGATTAATGGTGGTGTTTGCATCGCTAGGGCTTATTCGAGCCCAACCCGTGGAGTAGGAACCCTAAGGTTCTAAACCATGTTATATTTGGTATTGTGTGCTTGTGTTGTGTATTTGTGTTTATCATTATATATTCCGCTGTGTACACTAACATTTGTAGCGAGAACATGATCGATTTCCATTTACACAATGTATGTGTCATTCACCCCCCTCTAGCGACGTACCGATTCCCAACATAAGACACTCGGCTTAGGCCTTATACGAGTGGACTACTCCCACTCTGTGAGCCAAGTCCAAGTGTTATTACTCATGTTGAGCAACTCAGTGCAATCGGATACTTCTACTCATGTTGAGTTCTCGAGATCCTCAGCGACCTAGAGCACCGAGGAACTTACTCGTGCTGAGCTCTCGCGAGTGCTGCTGACCACATTGTCGACTACTTCAAGCGTTGTCGAGTACTCACCGAGCACTACCTAGCAACGTCGAGTACACCCGATTGAGAATCGGGGCTTTCTCGAGCACTGCACAAGAAAAACTCCCAAGCACCATTATCATCAAGCACCACTAGGTGCCTGAGCATTGTGTGCCCAAGCACCGCTCACGCGACTCTAGGTTTCTCATCGGGCCTGAGCACCTCTGTTTCCAAGTTCCACGTCACTCGAGCAACATTGTGCCCGAACTCTATGTCTCACCCAAGCATCTTGTCACATTGTGCGCGTCTCAAGCACCTCTGCGTGCATAGGCGCTCTAAGCACCGCAAGCCACATCTCGAGTGTGCACGTTTCTGAGAGCCTCAGCATGCCTGAGCACCACTGCGCCCGAGCATTGCATCGGCTTGTATCTCTCCGCACCTTGGATTCAACCATGAGTCACTCGAGTACTTCTGGCGCCCGAGCACCCCATTCTTGGGGTTGCCCGAGCACCACTGGGCCCGAGCACCACGGTGCACTTGAGCACTACAGTGCCAGAGCATCGCAGAACTTCGCGCACGTGGGCCCGAGCACCTCTGCGTGCTTGAGCACCTAACATGTGTGGCCCGAGCACCTTGTGTGCACCCGAGCAGCGCACGCCACGTGTGCATCTCGAACACCTCTACGTGTTTGGGTGCCCCCCAAGCACCATGACTCGGCGCTTGTTCCACGCTTCAGAGCACCATGCTCCTGAGCAAGTACACTTGAGCCTCGTGCTCATGCACCTAGAACTGAGTGCGCATAAGTCTTGAACATGATTGAGAACCATGCCCCTGGCATCCTAAGCACCTCTACATTCTCAGGAAATTTTGCGCGCAGCCGAACACGCATGCCAAGTACTTCTCAGGCTTCCTGAGCACCTCAGTGTGCACAAGCATCCTGAGAAGACTCTGCGCCTGTAATTTCTAGTCGGGTTCGCAAGCTTCTTACTCGTGAATTCATTGATTTCTTGATCGATGAAGTGCATCATACCAACCTGACTCTGAAACCAATGTTGGGTGATGAATTAAGTAAATCACAAATTTACTTTGTAAAAATAAAATTATACTTGATTGGTGATGCACACAATTCTGAAACTGCACTTTTCAGAATTGTTCCAAACTTTGATCATGGATGGTTTGCTTGCAATCAAGATGATAGTCACGAAGATCGAACTATCACCGCAGTTTCACAACGTCTCAACTCACAACCTAATGATGTTAAGATAAAAGTTATCTTGTTCTACTCAACAAGATGAGAATGAAGGGTATCTTATTCTCCTCGACAATATGAGAACTCTCCAAGTTCTTCTCCCTTCTTTCTCCTTTGTATACCCCTGCACTTCCCTTGCACACACTTTCACTTTCCTTGCATTCACTTACACTCCTTATCATACTTCACACAAGAAGTCTATTTATATAGGAGAAGATGAGAATTTGGATGGTCAAGCCAAAGGGGAGTTACTAACATCTACTTATGTTAGTGGAGTCATGAGATAACTCCATTATCTCATTTGAATGCCCCATAGTGGGCATAAGTTGTTGGTGCAGGGGCACCAGATAATCGAACCTGAATTCTAATTATGGCAAAGGTACAAAGTTAAATCATACTGTTATCTCATATACTATGTTAAGTGTGCATAGCTTGAATAGTTTTAGCTAAAATCAAAGACGTCGGTGGGTCAGCGAAGTCTGGACATCTGTAAAAATCGGGGTGATCAAAGGATCAAATGCTAAGAAATAGGTTAGGGGACCAATGGTAAGCAAGGTAGGAACCTTGTGTGGAGAGGCAAAATTATGTCCTTAGTATAGGGACAAACTTAGGCGTCGGTCTGAATAAGAATTTCGGAGAAAAGCCAAAGTCAAGATCAGATAGTGGAAGAATGTCATTGCTATTATTATATACATTGTGTTAATCTTGTGATGCAGGTGACTGGATGGGAATTCAAGAAGCAAAAATTCTAGCACCAGTCGACTGGAACCAAGGTGAATAAGAATCAGTCAACTATCACATCAGAATAAAGTTTGTGGTTAAATAGGATCTAGATCTAGACGAAGATGACCAGATCTAGGCAACTAGAAAGGTCTATAAAAATGGTGTAGGACATAAACCCAATTCATATTTTTCCAAGTGCTCCTACTTCTAGTTTCTACAATCGACATTCTACTACTGATCTTCTACAACTCCGACCGTGCACTCCATTCCTTGGATTACCTCACTTAGGCAGATATAAAACTCTGAATTTTTTTTATGGAATAGGCCCATTAGTCAGTTTCATCCGAAACCAGCTGATGGACCTAGATAGCTCTGAATCATATGATTCGAATACTTATGTGCTCCTCTAGCACTCCATAATACATATGTGACCTCGGAAAGCATTGTGATATACAATGTTGGGAGCAGCGATTTTTGCCACTTGGGCCCGACATGTGATGTGTGATCGAAAGAACATTTCAAATGCTACGACGACGATACCTGCTATCCGAAGCCACCAATGAGTTCCTCGGACTCTCTCATTCATACAGATATAAAACATTTGAATTTTTTGAATGGAATAGGACCATCAACCAGTTTTTTTTGAAATTGGTTGATAGACCTAGACAGCTCAGAACCACATAATTCGAAGACCTATGTGCTCCTCTAGCACTCCATAATACGCACGTGATCTCGGAAAGCATTGTGATACCCCGTGTTGGGACCATCAATTTTTTCCACTCATGCCCGACATGTGATGTGTGATCAAAAGAACATTTCAAATATTACGATGATGATACCCACTGTGTTGGAGAATTGATCGTCACTAGAGGAGGGGTGAATAGCATTTTGGTACATCGATGATGGGATTTGATCATGCGCTTGCTACAATTATATTAGTACGTAGCGGAAATAGAAAATACAAATACAAATACAAATACAAGCACACTACGCAAGATATAACGTGGTCTGGAACCTCAAGGTTCCTACTCCATGGGTTGAGCTCAACGAGCTCGAGTGATGACAACACCACTAATAAAAATCCTTCTCAACAATAAGTCGAAGGTGGAGAAATCTCGTACAAGAATTACAACATTAATACAATAGAAATACAACAAGAAAAACTAAGCAATGCACAAAACAAGTAAAGAACACTTTATACAAAAACTTTGGATTGCTTGCTTGTTACTTGCTTTGGATTGGCCTTGAAGGTATGGAATGTAGCAGCAATTCTCCTCCAAAATTGCCCCAAAAATTGCTGCTCAAATCCTCCACGAGTTACTCCTTTTATGCCTGCATTGGGCTGGATTCACGTCTGACAGTCGACTGCCAAAAGTACCGTTGTGAGACAACGGACTTAATCCACGTCAGCATTCAAGCCAACAGTTATACTAGCAGTCGACTTCCATAACCCAACAGTTGACTGTCAGGGTCATAGCCGACTGGCCAGTCGGCTACCGAGCATTCTGTGCTCGTAACCCCGACCAACAATCGACTTCCATCCATGGCAGTCAACTGTTCAAGCCATCAGTCGACTACATAATGCTAGCAGTTGACTGTCGGACTATTTTCTACAGTCGAACACCAGTCGAGACCGAGCAGTTTGACTGGCCATAATCCCAGTCGATTACTGCAAGTCGATTCGGCTCTCAAGTGTCAAAACACTTGACCAGTCGACTGGCCCAAAGCCCCAATCGATTGTTAACCTCAAACATGAGATTTAACCCCAAGTATGATGCCCTCATACTTGCTAGACCACCCTTAGCCTAGACCTAAGCCTTCTAGCCACCTCTGTCAGCCTCACGCATATCGGATCCCTCCAAGTCATCCATGACTTGTTCATCCATACGCTAGCTTTCAGGTGCTTCCATCGACTATTGTCATGTTGAGTTGGTCTATACCGCCAAGGCACATTGGGCTTACGCTGCCAAGACTCCCGCTTGGACTTTACGCCGCCAACCATGGGACTTATGCTGCCAAGACTCCACCCTTGGACTTTACGCCGCCAATATCACCCCTTGGACTTTCCATTTGCCAAGACTCAAGCTTGGACTTTCCCTTGCCAAGACCCATGCTTGGACTTTCCATGTCAAGTACCCATGACTTGGACTTTCCCATTGCCAAGTGTCCCACTTGGTCTTTTTATGCCAAGTACACAAGACTTGGACTTCTCCATCATATGGTCAACCTCACATCAATCATATAGTCAAACAATGGTCAAACCATCGTCAAACTTCTCCGATCAATCATGATCCGGGTCGAATGCATCAATAATCTCCCCAAAACATTATCAAACATCAAAACACTACTCGAGTCCAACTCGAGTCTGGTCAATCATGATCTGGGCCGATTGCACCAACAATCTCCCCCTTTTTGATGTTTGACAAAAACCAAATACCTTTAAGTTAAGCAACCTAACTCAAATCTCCTTACAAATTGTCCCAAATTGATAATCCTATAAATTCTCCCCCTTTTTGACATACATGAAAAAGGTTCTCCTCAAGGAGGTCAATGTCTCATATCCCAATGAGATCTTACAATCTCTCCCTTGGTCCAAAAACACCTAGGATGCCTTCGCTTTTCCTAGTGATAAGTCTCATATCACTTAAGAGAGGCTTCCTATAAACTCTCATAATTTTCAAATTGGGCATCTCACATTCCCATTTCTCCCCCTTATGAGGAAGAACACATCCATCATCCCATGATGGATATCTTCCCCTAAAGGCTTGCTCCCCCTTGACCATTGCACCAACAATGTCCTTAGAGAGTCCCTAAGTCTATAGGAACACTAAACCATCAAAGTTAAGGGCAAAAGTTCAAACATGAACTCTCACACACCTTAAAATTGATACACACCCTAAACAACTCTCCTAATCCATATTCAATGGATTTTCACACTTTCTAATGTTTTCCAAAGCATTTCCTAGGGTTAGGAGCAGTTAGGGTAGCCTAACATAGCTGAAACATGGGCTAAATATCCTTGTTTATCCGAAATCAACTTTGGTAGTCGACTCTTATAGTCACCAGTTGACTGCCATTGACGACAGTCGACTACCATAAGCGACAGTCGACTATTTCTGCAAATGCAGAAATCAAAATTTAGAAATGAATTTTGGAAATTCATAAGTAATTATACATAATACGAAAAATCATAAAAATTCATATGTATAATACTTATAACAAATACAATAGGAGAAAAATATTTGAAAAATAATTTACCCATAAAATAATGAAATTGATACAAAGTTCAAAAAATAAGAAAAACTTCAATGTTTTGAGCCCTCTTTGTATCAACATCATCAATGGTGATTTATATCAAAAGATAGACTACACCAAAGTTTTCTAAAATGATTTTAAGATGTTTTTGAAAACATATATTGGATCATGATCAATGGGCTCAATGCACATGACTTGCACATTAGCTTTTCCCATGATCCACCAATGATATAAGATGAGTTTGAGTTCATCTAGATGCAAAAACTATGCACCTTGAACTTAACTCATTTCCTAGCTTCTCACATGTGTCTAGGGTGTTTGAAAAACACACATGTCAATTTGATGTGAGATGTGGATTTTGGTTATCCTAATCTAAGACCTCATTCATTTTCTAAGGTAACACTACTTGATTCCCTTATACATGGAACTTCAAGTCATGTCATAGTCCTTAAATCAATTTTAATTAATGCATGAATGATCATGACATATATAATAATATAAATAAGCATGGTCAATGATCATGATGTCATGGCATAAAATATAAATCTAAGCATACATGACATTAAACCTTAAACCTAAGCATTATTATGACATATTAAATGATTAAAATAAATATGATGTCATGACATGACATGACATGACAAACAAAGCATGACAAATATAAATTACTAAGGTATTAAATACCTAAGTGTTAAGCCCAAATTGTCATTTCTAGAATTAAATTCAATTTTGCCTTAATATCACTTATCCCCCAAGTGTGCCAAAAACCCAAAATGGCACACCAAGACCTCTAAACCTAGTTTGTACCAATTTGATTGATTTTTCATAATTCTCAAAATAATATTGGCACATCCTAAAATCTTTTATGATTTACATTCAAACATATTTTCAAGGTACCCATAACCTTGAAAATGACCTAAGGTGTCACCTTTACCATGGTTAGATTAACTACCCATCCATTTAAAGTTGGCACACCCTAACCCATTTAGCGTGAATCGATCATGCTCCTAGGAACCCAAAACTTATTTTAGCTCCTTGGGTTTACTAGGTATTCCTTAGGGATAACTTCCCTAGATACCCTCCTAATGACCCTCTTAGGCTTGATAGCCTTGGTCATTTGGGTCTTGTCATGGTTAACCTTAGGGATTGCCTCCCTAGTAACCTTCTTAGTAGTCTTCCTAGGTTTCATGGAAACCTTGTCCACTAGACACTTGCCTTGGTTAACCTTAGGGATAACTTCCCTAATAACCTTGACTTTCCTAGACCTAGAACTAGTTCCATAATAAAATGGATCATTGTGATAAGTAGGCATTGCCTTCTTGGACATATGCTTGTGACCCAAACCTTGTCTCGTAGATGGTTCTTGCCTCTTACACCCTTGATTTTGACTCCTAGACCCTTGAATTTAATTTTGCATATTTCTAAGGGTCTTCTCCATCTTCTCAAGTTTTGACCTCAAAACTTGATTTTCAAATTCTAGTTTTTCTAATTTAGTGGGCCCATTATTTCTTTGAATTGATTTGTTCTTTCTAGGCATATGTCTAGAATTCTTGGAGTTAAAGCCTAGATGGTTCTCTATCTTCCTAATACTTTCCTTAGGTAAAATTGTTTTAGGGACCTTAGTCCCAAATTTCTCCTTATTCTTAAAATGGACATGTTTAGCTCCTAAGCAATAAAGCCTATTTTCACTAGTATGCTTTTTATGATGAATTGCAAGTGAATTAAAAGCATGTTTTTGCCTATTACTTAAAGAAGGTGCATTATTAAAATATACCTTAGGGTTTGCTTTTAAAACTCCCCCTACTTGTGATGCTCCTTCTTGCCCTTTCTTCCTCATCATAGGACATTGACTCCTATAATGCCCCGGTTGTTGACACTTAAAGCACATCACGTGCTCCTTGCTCTTCCTAATTGGGGCATCGACATCCTTTAAATTTTTGTTGACTTTAGGTGCCGGCGGAGTCTTCTTACTTTCTTAGGGCACTTACTTTTGTAGTGCCCATAATCCCTACACTCAAAATACATAATATGATTTTTATTAATAATTAAAATGTTTGAGTTACCTAGGGTGGTGGAAGTTTGGACTTCTTCATCTTCTTGACCGGAGGTAGATGGTTCCTCTTCTTCTTGCTCCGACATGAAAGATGACCTAATATCCTCCCTCTCAATCCTAGAGGTGGAGGCTTCCTCTACTTCTTCCTCTTCCACCGATTCGAAAGTTGACTCCTCTTCAACTTCCGAATCCTCACTTTCTTATGAGGATGATGATGCTTCTTCTTCGGGCTCTCTTTCTACTTGAGCCATAAATGGTTCTTCATGGAGCTTGGTCAATTTCTCCCATAGCTCCTTGGCATCATAAAATTCACCAAACCTAGACACAACATCGTTAGGTAATAAATTTAATATCAATTGTGTTACCTTATCGTTTCTTTCGAAGGCTTGGACTTGCTCTTCGGTCCATATTTTCCTCTTGAGATATCCACCTTTTGGACGTCTTGGAAGTTTGAATCCATCTTGTATGATGAGCCATTGCTCGATATCCATCATCAAGAAATTCTCCATCCATGCCCTCCATTGCTCAAACCCTTTTTGTCCATAGAAGGTATACGGGACCGGAGTGTTGATATCTCATCCTAGTCTTTCTTCAAATTCCATCTTCTTCTTCACCCTCTAGCGGTGCTCTCTTGTGATTAGTCCAAATAAAGAGCGGTCTCGCCTCGATACCACTTGTTGGGGAATTGATCATCGCTAGAGGAGGTGAATAGAGTTTTGCACGTCGATGATGGAATTTGATCGCGGCTTGCTACAATTATATTAGTACAACGGAAATAGAAAATACAATACAAATACAAGCACACTATGCAATATATAACGTGGTTTGGAACCTCAAGGTTCCTACTCCACGGGTTGAGCTCAATGAACTCGAGTGATGAAAACACCACTAATAAAACTCCTCGACAACAAGTCGGAGGTGGAGAAACCTCGTACAAGAATTACAACATTAATACAATAGAAATACAACAAGAAAAACTAAGCAATACACAAAACAAGTAAAGAACACTTTACACAAGAACTTTGGATTGCTTGCTTGTTGCTTGCTTTGGATTGACCTTGAAGGTATGAAATGCAACAGCAATTTCCCTCTAAAATCGCACCAAAAATCACTACTCAAATCCTCCACGAGCTGCTCCTTTTATGCCTGCATCGGGCTGGATTCGCACCTGGCAGTCGACTGTCGTAAGGCCCTAGTCGACTGCCAAAAGTATCGTTGTGAGACAATGGACTTAATCCATGTTAGCATTCAAGCCAATGATTATGGCTGTCATAACCCGATGAGTCACGCCATAACTCAAGAGTCAACTATCGAGTCGTAGCCGTGGCGCGATCGGCCAAAGGTATTCCCGTGCTCGTAACCCGACCAGTCGATTGTCATCCATGGCGATCATTGCTCACTCATCCCAATCGCCTAATGTTGGCAATCGATCGCGAGCTATTTCTCTGATCGAACACGGTCGAGTCCGGCGATTCGATTGGCCATAATTCCGATCGGCGCGAAGTCGACTCGGCTGCCAAGTGTCAAAACACTTGACCAATCAATTGGTCCAAAGCCTCAGTCGACTGTTAACCTCAAACATGAGGTTTAACCCCAAGTATGATGTCCTCATACTTGCTAGACCACCTTTAGTCTAGACCCAAGCCTTCTAGCCACCTCCGTCAGCCTCACGCCTATTGGATCCCTCCAAGTCATCCATGACTTGTTCATCCATATGCTAGCCTTTAGATGCTTCCATCGGCTATTGTCATGCTAAGTTGGTCTATACCACCAAGGCACATTGGGCTTAAGCTGCCAAGACTCCCGCTTGGACTTTACGCCGCCAACCATTAGACTTATGCTGCCAAGACTCCACCCTTAGACTTTACGCCGCTAATATCACCCCTTGGACTTTCCATTTGTCAAGACTCAAGCTTGGACTTTCCCTTGCCAAGACCCATGCTTGGACTTTCCATGCCAAGTACCCATGACTTGGACTTTCCCATTGCCAAGTGTCCCACTTGGTCTTTTTATGCCAAGTACACAAGACTTGGACTTCTCCATTATATGGTCAACCTCATGTCAACGATATAGTCAAACAATGGTCAAACCATCGTCAAACATCAAAATATCCATCGAGTCAAACTCGAGTCATTCAATCATGACCGGTCGATTGCCCCAACAATCTCCCCAAAACATTATCAAACATCGAAACACTACTCGAGTCCATCTCGAGTCCGTCAATCGTGACTGGCCGACAGACCAACACGTCGTCCGGCCACCAATGATTTCCTCGAACTCTCTCATTCATGCAGATATAAAACTTCAAATTTTTTGAATGGAATAGGCCCATTAGCTAATTTTGTCTGAAATTGGTTGATGGACCTAGATAGCTCGGAACCACATATTTCGAAGACCTATGTGCTCCTCTAGCACTCCATAATACGTACATGACCTCGAAAAGCATTGTGATACCTGGTGTGGGAGCAACATTTTTTGTCACTCATGCCCGACATGCAATGTGTGATCAAAAGAACATTCAAATGCTATGACGATGATACCCACTATTCGAAGCCACCAATGAGTTCCCCAGACTTTCTCATTCATGCAGATATAAAACTTCAAATTTTTTTAATAGAATAGATCCATCAGTCTATTTCGTTCGAAATCGGCTGGTGGACCTTGACAGCTTGGAACCACATAATTCGAAGACCAATGTGCTCCTCTAGTACTCCATAATGTATACGTGACCTCAGAAAGCATTGTGATACCCCGTGTTGGGAGCAGCGATTTTTGTCACTCATACCCGGCATGTGATGTGTGATCGAAAAAACATTTCAAATGCTACGACGATGATACCCGCTATCCGAAGCCACCAATGAGTTTCTCGGACTCTTTCATTCATGCAGATATAAAACTTCAAATTTTTTGAATGGAATAGGCCCATCAGTTGGTTTCATCATAAACTGGTTGATGGACCTAGACAACTCAATTGCCAGTCGAGGTGATGGATCACTGCCTCGATTGGTACTGATTGAGCTCCATCAAATAGACATCAATAATAAAATATAGCATAACTTTCCCTTAAATTTATTGTGAAAAACCTACTATCAACACACAGTCACACACATCAAGGATTCAAAAGGAAAGAATTCAAATGCATATCCACATTCTATATAAGCTTAAAAAACATTCAAAACTTCATTACACAAAATTCTCAACAAAACATTCAAATTGTTCATTTAATGAATTCCTAAAAGATATCAATGCTAAACTTTTCTAGAATTCTTAACTAAGGTTCAAAAGCTACATTTTTTCGAAGTAAGGAAAAAATATTCAAAAACTACATGGTTGGTAAAGAAGGACCTGAAGAATCCGTCGCTAAGAATCATAGGAGACTGAGATTTTCTGTTTGTTGATCCAAAATATATGTTTGTCGATTATATACTTTCAATAGTCATGTATCCATAGACAACTAGAGCTCTTCAAATCGAATATCAATTGTCTATGTGAGCTCTACGTAATCTCGGCATATGTTATCTAGTTGCTATGACACTGAGAAGTATGGTTCATCTAGAGGTAAAGATTCTTATTCTTCTTCTATGTCCCATCTCTCGTCAGCTTGGTGCCCGTCCACCCATTCAACGCTTCTATAGACTTTGGTCATGCAAGCCAAAGAGAAGTTATGCTACAGGATTATATCAAAATTTTCGGACATTCGCTTGACTTTTCCCCTTCTTGTATTAATGCCTATGGATTCTAACCAATACGTAATGATATGTCCAAAAGTCATATAGATTTTCTTTTAGACCGGGACGGAGAAGTGGGCAATGCATAGGAACATGTTTAATGCAATTTTGAACTCAATTCTATTTTTTAGAAGGTGGAGGGCAAGTAGATGATGGGATCACATGTTAGCTTGCCCCCATGTAACTATAGGTAAAATGCAGCCTACAATGACCTTGTAAAGGACATTGTCGAGGGTAGCTAATGGCATAGCAGGAAATAGGTTGAGACCCGGTTGACGTGGTTTTCTAAAGAAATACTTATGGATGGATTTGATGAAATAATTTTCAATAGGTTCTTGGATGTAGGGATAACATTCAAGAGTGGAACGTGACTCTCTACAATCTAAAAATGCCCTAAGTATGTCAAGAATGAAAGAAATATCTTTCTTAGCTACTCTACTCTTGTAGATAAGCCTATCTCTAGGTGGTTGTAGATTGTTATAGAACTCAGTAACTAGGTCTACATTTATATCATGTAAACAATAGACTAGTTTACCGAGTCTATAATGATCTACTACTCCTATCACATCTGGAGCATGCATGGAGAAAAATTCCCTATCGAGGGACCTAGTAGGCATCAATTGAAATGTATGATTTCTAAATGTGTGCTGATGAAATTTCGAAGGGAATCTAGCGTCGGTAGAAGGTTTCTCCTGAGAGGTTTCCTTACTACCCTCCATTTCCTTTTGTTTTTGCCTAAAGATGCAAGATTATACCCAATAATGTAAAATTAATGCAACATGATGCATGACATAGTTAGCAGATGATTAGGACTTGAAATTTAGCTGAATAATTGGGAACGGAAAAGAAGATATCATGTTTAGGGTTATACTTGGGCATCATTTGAGTTGTTCGAATCAGTTCGAAGAAGTTAGACTCGGATCTTCTCTACGTGGTTAGAGAAATCTTAGCCAATGGTTGGTGATAGACTTCTCCAGCATGGTTTGGAGAAAACCTCCGACGAACCCTAAAGCAGTCACCGAGGGGTTAGCATCTAACCTAGCAAAGGAATAGAGACTAGAAGACTTACCCTAGGTTAGATTGAGTCGAAACAAGGTATTCTAGGGTGATGACAGTGAAGAAGACAAAGAAGGCAGGTTCCTTATGATTTCTTATATACTCTGCGTATTCGAGTCGAGGCGATAAGTATAAGACCTCGACTATTGAAATCAGTCGAACCACGGGTAGAGTACACCTCGATTCTATTCCATTGCAGTAGTGAACAATCGAGTCGTTGGTCGAGTATACCTTGAATATGTTCCCTTGCAACAATGAACAGTCGAGCCACTGGTTGATATACCTCAAATCTATTCGTTTGGAGTAGGGATCAGTCAACTGCACACAATGTCAATCGATTGCTCTCCTGAGCACCACGCTCATTCTCAAGCACCGCTCTTGTATCTGAGCACCACGCTCATTCTCGAGCACCGCTCTTACTTCTTCTTCCCAGCGCCTGCAGCCACAGGACCGCCGCCGCGAGCCCTCTGTGTCACCGGTGAGAGTGGAGTTTTCGATAAATACCTAGTTTTTCGTCTAGTTTATTTTCTGTTCAGTGATGTATAGGTGGCTGTGAGGTTTTTGAACGGCTGAGCACCGATGTGGAGTTTCTGCTGTGGGATTTGGTGAGGTTGTGACAGGGTTGTAACGAGGGCATGGTAGTGTGTGTGTTGTTGTGCGACTGTGATTGGAGTTTGTTGTGGGTTCAGAGGGCTATACGAGTCCATTTGGGTGATATCGGCTGTGAGGGTTGAGGTGCTCTATTTGGGTAGTTGTGGTCGGCTGTGAACAATGGTTGAGCTAGCTATGAATGGAGTTGGGTTGTGATGAGATTTCAACTAGGGTGGTTAGATCCCTAAATTGGTGTAATTGGGAGTTGTGAGGGCTATGAAAGGGTTAGATAAATTAGTGAAATTGGAAGTTTATTTGGGTTAATTGGGTTATGAACGAAATCGATTACGTATTCGATTTGTCGGTGAATTGCATTTTGTGCTTAACAATAGTTATGTTGTACGCAGGTTTCGGTCACGAGGCAGGTCCACGGTCGTGACGATTTGGTTGTTTTCTCGAGCATTTTATCAGACGGATATTTTGACTTATCTTTTAGATATAGTCATGTTGATATGCTAGATAGTATAGCTTACAATAATTTTCATGTTTATCTTCTTGCATGTTTTTGTGCCTACTTGATACATGCATTTGATCGGTTTATGGTTATACTTTCCCTGTTTTACTCGGATCATGGATATGCACTTATTGGTTGTGCATATTATTCGGTTATGCATTTTTAGTTGGATTTACATGCTTTAGTATCATGCACCATCTTGCATGATTGCATGCTGGCTGGACGGGGTTCCTTTATAGTTGAGCCGACCATTATATGGTCTGCTGCCGCCACTCATGGGTTAGTGGTACATCGGGAGGGTGTGCGAGCTTGCTCTGTCGAGCTCATTGGTCCGCTCATGGGTAGCGGCGAGGCGTGGTAGCGGCGAGGATCCTCCTCGGATCTATGACACCGGAGATGAGAGCTTAGCTCCCCACTCTGTTTGGGGGCGGAGGATAGGTGTACTCACAAGCGGATCCTGTCCCACTCCTGGCCACTCAGAGCGAGTGATGACAGAGCACAGCTGTCATAGCCTCTACCCACTGGCTCACCATCGCTGTGAAGCGCTTCGATCAAGGCCGTGGGTGACCATGTTATTTGCATGGCATGCATTTTGCATGGATAACATTTGTATTGTGTTTGTCGATTTATATTGCTGCCTTGGATGTGCATATGATTGCCATGCATACAGGATACATATTTGTATATGGTTTAACGACTTTATTTCATCTAGTATGGCACATGCTCCTATATCAGGGTAGGAGATTCAGGTAAGTATAGTCCTTTTATATTTCTTTCTTGCATACCCTATATATGAGACTGTACTGGCATGATTGTTATAGTTAACTATTTCTTACCTTGCATATCGACTATATCCGCTGAGTTCTTTGAACTTACCCCGTTGATTTTTATCTATTTCAGGATGAAGATGTCAGGAGAGTCCAGCTGTCAAACCCACTCATCGCGAAAGTTTAATAATTATTCATTTTATGGTTTTGGATATTTGGATTAGAAGATATGTTTAGGACTGGAGTTGGATTTATGTACTCGGGGATTTTTGGTGTTCTTATGGACCTTTATTTGGATTTTATTTCGATTGGATTTGGTTGAGTATTCCTGCCCAGATGGTAGAAGGGGTAAGTCAAGAGATGATAGATTTTATTTATTTACTTTGATTGATGGCCTGAGGCCTATTTATTACCTGCGTGAGTTGTTTGGATTTCGGTCATGTTGACCGATGTATAGTGGCTGTGTAGGCCTTGTATGGAAAATTGGTATTGTCACCCATACAGGGGAGATGCTGTCGGATTTTTGTCTGGCGGGGACTCCCTCGGGGCGTGACAAGCACTGTGGTCGTAATCACGCCAGATTTCGATCGTGATCCAGCGCAATCCGATCGGAATTTGACTATGGTCCTTTTAGAATTGGAATCCGATCAGATTGTGGTCGGATTGATGCTAGATTTCGACTGGATTGTAGTCAGAATTGACTACAATTTGGCTAGATTTTGATCGAAATTCAATTGGAATTCGACTGTCATTCGGTCGGCTGATCGGTTGGACGACGACGATGGTGGCGGCCCCGACGGGTTTAGAGGTTGAGCTATAGTGCTCACCGGAGAAAAACTCACGGATTCGATGAAAAGACAGAGGAAAGTACTGTGCATTTTCTATTCCTATGCAATCCCATTTGATCGAATGGTGGAGAAACTTTCGTACACGAGTCGTGCACGGATTGTCTCCCAACAAAACATTTCTCTTTATATATCTCTCTCTCTCACACACACACATAAAAGAATATTATTCTACATAACTCATATGTGAGCACCTCTATTATTCACCGTCCGATCTCCTAGGGTTCAATGATTGGACTATAGTGTGCACCCGATCATACGGTGAATAATGGAGGTGCTCACGAGTTTGATATGTTACGCACTGCACGGTGCGCAACTTGTCCGCGACGAGAAACACACAGTATCATAATTATTGCACTGTTGTTGGCCGACTGACCGTCGGCGATTGACCAGACAAGCCAGGGGCTAGAACCAAGCATCACCTTGAAGCATGCAATCATCTGTTAGGGCTACCACCTCCAGCACAGATAAAACTATGAGAGTTGGCATGCAATAGTGCCAACCTGATACGCAACAAGCACTGATTGAGCAGACCTCCCAAGCTGTGATAGTCAATTCTACACAGGCTCTAACTATAATGGAGTCCTCGAGAACTACTCTAAGATCAAAGAAATATAGGAATATGGGGAAATCTCAGGTCACACAGGCAAATAGTGGTACATCAGTAATTACAGTTGGTCCAACTGAGGCAGTTTCAGGTATAGCTGTTGTATCAATGTCAACTAACCCCTTATTACAGCCACCCATAGTCGTTAGCCTAGCAAATCAACACCTTCAACAAATGGCCAACCAAGATGATGAAGAAGCCCATCAAATAGTTGGACAATCGGGACAATTGAAAATCACACCGAAAATTGCTGGGAATGGATAGACAGTATCAGAAATAGGAATAGAAAAAGGAGAACTCTATGAGGCCAACAATCCTCAGCATAAACCTTTGCCTAATTCTACAATGGGAAAGGGGTCAGGTGGGGGGAACAAAAACACCACTCACCAACGAAGAATGGGTTCTAGACAAAGTCAGAATAAGGAGCAGTTAGTAGCTGAACATGCAGTATCAATATTAGCAATAACAATTTAGTTTAAAGATCCTGAGCACCAAAAAGAACAACAGGAACAACCAGATCATAGTGTGACCAATGGTATAGACACTAGGAGATAGGCTTTGAGAGGTAATGCAATACTGAAACCTGGGGGCACAAGCAGTGGTAGTGTGGCACAGAGGGGCACTGAATCTGAATCAGGAGTTGGGCAGGAGACACTGTCTCAGAGCAACCCACCATATGGACATGGTTTTAAAAATCAGACTGCACCAACACCTAAAGGAATACTTGCACTATCAGCCATATCAGACGATGGATCAACAATTGACATTGATCCGAGTTGGCTGGGGGCAAACACTAACCAAATCTGCAGTATCAGTAGTAGAGTCGATAGTATCAGTGACAACTGGACACACAACTCATCCTGCACAACAACATGACCACTTGGCATAGATAGATCACAGCAGAAATCAGGATACCAGAGTTAGCAGGGGTCTCAGTGATGACACACCATTGCGGGTAGAAAGAGGAAATTACAATGGCACAACACAATGTTGCAATGAAACTGAAACTCAACCTGAGCTTGGGCAGAGAAACAAGTCATTGAAACAACCAGAAACTCTGGGAACTCATGAGAATAAATAAAATGAAGGAAGTCCTTAGAAAATCCAAACACGATTTAGGACACATAAGAAGAAATAAAGAATGGAAATAGATAGAGAACAGCATGAGCTTCTCCAGCAGCAAGTATAGAATCCTCCCAAGCAAAGGCAGCCATCACCAGCACTATAGATAGCTTCCAATACAAACAAAACACCCCAGCAGCCTGATTTACACAGGAAATGGGCTGACCTTCTAAACCAAGAGGAAGGTGAAATATCACAAGGACTTAATATAGACCCTCCTGATTCAGGAGCAGACTGCCCAGAACAGGGAAATGAGCAACTAGATGAGGTAAACACTGTCAATGATGGAGCTGACTCTAGTAATCCCATCATCATAGTAGACCTTCTAGCTCAAGAATGGTTAAAGATCAAGTATAAAGGGAAGGAACTCAGTGTGGATCAGGAACCTCTAAATGGCATTCAGAACCAAATGTAACATATTCACCTAGGGGAAAAGGGGGTTCAGGCAATGGAAGGAGAACATCAAGTGGCTGCTAAGAGACAGGAGAGAAATGGGAAACATGGTTGCTCACAGATGTCGACAAGGAAATTATGAAGATAGGACCAAGGAACATCCGATGCCTTAACATAGGCCTCAAACAGAGGGAGGTCACTAGACTTCTCCGAACTTAGAAATTGAGTGTGTTGTGCATTCTGGAAGCTAAACTAACTAGCCAAGCTTACCAACATTTCAAAACTACTGGCTTACAACAATGGGAGGCATGTCAACAGCTAGGAGAATTAGAAAGGAGTAAGATGCTACTTATATGGGATGCACACCACATCACCCTCACAATCCAACAATGCGAAGATCAATACATTCATGCAACAGTTATGGACAAGGACACTAGGCAAGCATATGCAATCACTTTTGTCTATGGGCATCTTTCCATCACTTCTCGGAGAGAAATGTGGGCAGGGTTTCAACACTTAGAAAATGGGATGGTTTTACCATGGCTCATTATAGGGGACTTTAACTCACCTCCCGCCATCGATAAGAAAGGTTGGAAGATCTTCATTCCCTTAGATGCCAATACACTTGGACAAATGGAAGGGCGGCAAGCAAGCTTGATCGTGCCATGGTTAACCAATTATGGCTAGAGCTGGATCAAAGTAGTTTTGTAGAATTCAGAGCCCCAGAAGTTCACTCAGACCATGCATCATGTATAATCTCCGTATTTGAGAACCAATTCCATAGAGGCAAACCATTCAAGTTCTTTAACATGTGGACTCAACACCCTCAATTCAAGCAACTGGTGCAAGATGAATGGAGTCAAGCTACTAAATGGTGCACACAGGGTATGGCTTAATACAAGCTCAAACGAAAGCTTACCATACTTAAGAGGTGATTAAGGCATTTGAATCAACAACACTACCAACACATCCAAAGTCGATCCAAGATGACCCAAGAGCACCTTGAAAATCTGTAGCATAGTGGTCTAGATCAAGGCATCATGGATGACCACTATAAGGAGGCAAAACAACAAGCAGGCAAACTAGCCCAAGAAGAATACCTCTTCTACCTTCAAAAGTCCAAACATAAATATTTCAAGGAAGTGGACTGAAACACATCCTTTTTCCATTCTGTGGTCAAAAGAAACAACAAGCGAAGGGAGATAGTAGCGATGGAGAAAAGGAATCGAGAGATCACCATGGAACCAGGAGAGGTGGCACATGAATTCATAGACTACTTTCAAGACCAACTGGGAGGTCAGAGGGACCAGGTCACATTCCAGGGTGAATGCATTCAACATGGGAAAGTGCTCACTATTGAACAAAAACTCCAACTCACCCGGATGCCCACTACCGAAGAGATCAAAGCGGTTATTTTTGACATAGGTGACCTTAAAGCACCAGGGCCAGATGGATATAGCTCCTAGTTTTACAAAGTGGCATGGGACACAATTAAGCAGGACTTCACCGCAACAATAAAGGAATTTTTTCTGAATGGGAAGCTCCTCAAATCATGGAACCGCACACTCATCATTCTAGTACCTAAAAGTGGACATGCCACCAAGGTGCAAGACTACAGGTCGATATCGCACAGTCTTTGTTAAATATGAAAAATTTAAAATAGTAAATTAAATGGCCAAAAATTAAGAAAAATAATCTTGGAAATTATTGTTGGATCAATGCGGTTCGCTAGAGGGGGGGTGAATAGCGAAAGAAAAAAAACTTTTTCGAATTCGTTTCAAGACAAATATGCGCAGCGGAAAGATAAGCAAAACAAAAAGTAAAGGAGACAATAGAAACAAGATATTTACTTGGTTCGTAACCGAAGGCTACTACTCCAAGGCCCTAGTGGTCCTTGACCACGCACGGAGGGCAAATCACTAAACAAACTCCTCCTCGTTGGAGGTAGGAGTTAATCGATACAAAAAAACTTGAGGTAGAGGGACACTCCCCCTCTCCTCGTTACGATAGAAAAATAGCTTCGAAGAATGTAAATGAGCAACGACACTAAAATTAAAATCGACGACAAAAATAAAGGAAATGAAACCTAGACGTCGGAGAAGAAGAAGCACGTTGTTGTGGTAGCTTTATGGGAGACTTTTGGAAGCTTAGAATTGTAGTTAAAACCCTAGGTTTGGCCCTCCTTTTATAGCCATTGAGCCCCTTTTCGAGTGGGTCTTCAACCAATCACAAATGGACACCAAACCGCTTTGAGGTGGAGTGATAAGCCTTGACTCCTCGAATCTGATCATTGACCATCGATCGATGGCCATCATCACGATCGATGGCGATCATCGATTGATGACCTTCGCGATCGATACTTGCCGCAAGTCAAAGTTAGCTCAATAAAACATAATTTCGATGGTCGTCGACCATCCGATCTCGACCTAGACCATCTATAAGATGTCTTTGGTCGGATCTACGCTAAGATCATCCCCGTAAAGAGGATACGACCTTACTTACTCGACACTTACGTGTCGCTTTGCTTCCGCCTTCCACTCGATTCCTTCGGCCCTCCGAAGTAACTCGAGTATCGCAAGAACACCGCGGCTTCCTCCGGTGTCGCTAGCCTTCAACTCAGACTATATCGATCTTCCGCACACTCGATTCAGCTCGTGAGAAAACAAAATAGACTTAACTTTGTGTCTTTGCTATAATCAAAACACAGTGTTCGATTTGGTGCCTCACCGCACCAACAATCTCCCCTTTTGATATATGACAAAAACACACAAAGTTAAGGAAATTAAGTGCATGAAACAAAGAAAGACAAGAAGCAAAAGTAGGAGTAGTAAAAATATTTCTCAAGTTCTCCTTAGAGGAACCCTCCTTGACCGAGGGTGAGTACTTGAAAAAGACTTTTAGTTCTCCAAACACAAAAGTTAAGTTAGGCTTCTTAGAGTCAAAAATAAGTGCAAGTTAAGTAATCAAAAGTTAAGTCAAAGGTTAATTATTCAAAAGGTTTAACTTTTGATTTCTTAACTTGGGCCTTTAAAGTTTTCAATTCAAGAGTTGAAACCTAAACCTTACTCCCTTAACTTAGGCCGTAATCAAAGTTTTGTTAAGTTATCAATTTCAAAAATTTGAAATTGAACTTTGGCCTTTTCTTGAACCTTAACTTTGGCCTTTTCTCCCCTTTTGACATAAATCAAGGAAAAGTGGGGGTTTTAAGAAAACCCTAAGTCCAAGCATGATGATTTTAAAAATAGTATGTGAAAATAATTCATCTAAATGTTCAACTCTAGTTTGACTTGATTGAAATGATATTATCAACAAGTTCTGATTAGAGTTGGTTAATATTAGTTGCATATTTATACTCCGAGGTTCATATTGACGCACTTGATCTACATCTTGGAACCTGGAGTAGGGTCCTAACATCTCACGCCCATCTACGTAAGTACACAAACACATTAGTCCTATGTGTTGTGAGATATCTTGACTTTAAATCTATAGGTGCATGATATCTAAGGTATGTCCTATGCTAGTTCCATCAAAATGAAAAATAAGAAATAGTAGTAAGAAAATATAGTTTGCAAGTTCTTATTCTATTACGCACATGCCCAATTTTCGTCTTAATAGACTAAATTCGGCCGGGTAGGGGTTTAGTAAATAGGTCCGCTAGGTTAGATTTCGATTCGACGACTTTCGAGTTGTATGGCTCATTGGCCACATGTTCTCGAATGAAGTGGTGTTTGACTTCTATATGTTTGGTCCTAGAGTGACATATTGGATTCTTTGTAAGATTAATTGAACTAATGTTATCTACGTGAAGTTTAGTATTCGTAGAAGTCTAACTTAAAGTCGCTGAAGGGTGTGCTTCATCCAAAGAAGCCGAGTGACACACTCACCCATCGCGATGTATTCGACTTGGTGGTAGACAAGGCAACACAATGTTGCTTCCTACGCACTAACTCACTAGACTCGAGCCGTAGTTGACAACAACCACTCGTGCTCTTTCACGAGTTTACTACGGCATAATCCGAATCGGAGTAGCCGATTAGTTCGAACTCGGTAGATCTAGGATACCAAATACCGACATTAAGTGTACCCTTTAGATATCTAAGGATACGCTTAACTAGGGTTAGGTGAGACTCCTTGGCACAGGTTTGAAATCTGGCGCACATACTTACTGCAAATAAGATATCAGTGCCTGGCCATAGCTAAGTACAGAGACTTCTGTCAAGGCCCTATAGTACTTTTAAGTCAATGGACTTACTTTCTAGGTCTTCTCCTATGTTAACATTTATCGTCATTGGGGTGTTTATTACCTTAGCGCCTTGCATTCCAAATCTTTTAATTAACTCCTTAGTGTATTTTTGTTGATATAGGTATATACCATCCTTAGTTTGTTTAATTTGTAGACCTAAAAAGAAACTTAACTCGCCTACCAAGTTCATTTCGAACTCACTTTCCATAAGCGAAACGAACTCGTTTAGTAAGGCTGAGTTAGAGGTTCCAAAAATTATATCATCTACGTAAATTTGAGCTATGAATATTTCTTTACCTAAGGTTTTTACAAAGAGAGTTGGGTCAACTAAGCCTTGGTTAAACCCTTTTGACTTAAGATGGATTGAAAGTCTCTCGTACCAAGCTCGAGGAGCTTGTTTAAGTCCATAGAGAGCTTTCTTAAGTTTTAGAACATGGTCGAGTTTATCTAGATTTTCGAATCCGGGGGGTTGGCTAACATAAACTTCTTCTTTAATGTATCCATTTAGGAATGCCGACTTAACATCCATTTGAAACAGCTTAAATCCTCGATGTGCGGCATAAGCTAGCAACATCCGAATGGATTCGAGTCTAGCTACTGGGGCATAGGTTTCGTCGTAATCTAAGCCTTCGACTTGGATAAATCCTTTGGCGACTAACCAAGCCTTGTTTCTAACTACTTCACCTTTATCATCAAGCTTATTTCGAAACACCCACCTTGTTCCAATTATCGTTTTGTCTTTAGGTGGTGGTACTAATTCCCACACTGCCGTTCCTAGTAAATTGAGCTAGCTCTTCTTGCATTGCAATAATCCAATCGGGATCAAGAAGAGCTTGTTCAATTGATTTGGGTTCTATCTTTGAAATTAAGGAAATTTGACTAAGGTTCCTATAGGATGCTCTAGTTCGAACTCCTAGATTAGGATCTCCTATCACTTGATCGATAGGGTGGTTAGTCTGAGTCCTAGATTGGGTTGGGTTTGTGTCACCTAATGCTTGATCAATGGGGTGACTTGGTTGAACACTAGTTTGGTTGGAGTCATCTATCACTTGATCAATAGAGTGACTAGGTTGACTTAGGTTAGATTAACACTAGACCCTGATCTCCGGATCGAGTAAGGTCTAGTATGAATCGCTTGCTAATTGGGGTTGCCGGGGTTTTGTAGGTTCATGTCCTTCATCGAATACTACATTGATAGTCTCCTCGACTCTAAGGGTGTCGTGGTTATATACTCTATAAGCTCTACTTGTAGTCGAGTATCCTAGAAAGATTCCGTGGTTTTGGATGTAAATTTCCTAGGTAATCCTTAGTGTTTAGGATATGTACCTTACACCCAAATACCCTAAAGTACTTGATGTTAGGTATTTTATCGTGATAAATCTCGCACGAGGTCTTAAGGTGCCTCTTTACCATAAGGATCCTATTTTGATAGCAAGTCGTGCTAACGACTTCGCCCAAAACCTATCGGGTAGGTCGATTCGCTCAACATGGTCCTAGCGGCTTCTTGTAGCGTTCGGTTTTTCCGCTCCACTAGGCCATTTTGGCCGAGGGGTCCTAGGCAGAGAATTCATGGTGGTATCCGCTTAGGTTACGTAAGTCGGTGAACCTTTGATTTTCGAATTCACCACCATGATCGCTTCTAAGTCTTTTAACCTTAAGGTCTTTTTGATTCTCGATTAATTTGAATAGATTAATTAATTGATCTAGGTATCATTTTTATGTTTGATGAACCTAACCTGTAAACACGAGTAGTGTCAATTATGACTAAGCAATATTGACTTCTATTGAGAGACTTGGCTCCATGTGAATCGAACAGATCCATATGCGTGAGCTCAAGTACACTTGAGGTCTGCTCTGGTTAGTTAACTTGTGTTGTGTCCTAGGTTGTTTTCCTTGTTGACAAGCATTGATTTTATTAACCAAGTTGTTGAGGTTGGGTAAGCCTCGACTAAGCCACTCGACTCATCTTGTGGACGAGTCTTGGGTGTGAGTGACCGAGTCGTCGGTACACAACAATGATTCCTCTTGCCGTGTCATAAGACACTTAGTTGAGGAGTTGGTTAAATTGATCGTATAAATGTTGTTATTTCTAGTTCCTTTAAGAATTGTTTTAGAGGTTTCTGGTATTAATTATGCATTCATTTTCTAGAAATATAACCTTATAGTTATTATCACACAATTGGCTTACACTAAGTAAGTTATATTCAAAATTCTCTACAAGTAATACATTTTTAATAACAAAATTGTGTTAAGCTCGATATCACTGATCCGATGATTTTGAGCTTGCCGTTATTCCCAAAGGCTACCGATCCTTGTCGTTTGAATCGAAGCTTTGCGAATTTGAGTTGATCCCCGGTCATGTGTCGGGAGCAACCGTTGTCCAACATCCATTGATCCTACACACAAGGTGGTTGGATTGGATGTTAGATTTTTTGTTAAGAAAATTGGTTGTAGGTTGTTAACCCTAGGTCATCTCGCCGGAGTCTATATGATCAAGCATGTTATACTTATGTGTTTTTTGAGATGACTTTCAATTAAGTTGATTGAGTGGATTTAGGTTCAAGTAATTTTATGTTAGATTTGGATTTAACCCTAGGCTTGTCAAGTTTACCTTTTCAAGATCATGGCTTCCAGGTCGTGGCGAGGCACAGGGGCCTTCTTTTATCGGATCATCGACCACTTCCTTAGACAAAACCATGTTCAAGAAAATGATGACTTGACTCACCTAAGATCATTTCCTAGTCTAACCGGTTATTTTGAAAAGAGGCTCCCGAGGCTCAATCTTTTCAAAGGATTTTAGTTAGTTATTTGAAAAGAGGCTCCCGAGGCTCAATCTTTTGAAGAATTTTAGTTAGTTATGTCGTGTTCTAAGAGAGTTCACAAGTTTTAAAGCACAAACTTTCTAAGTTAAAAACATGCAATTTCTAAGTTAAAGCACAAACTTTCTAAGTTAAAACATGCAATTTCTAAGTTAAAGCACAAACATATTTTGTACTGGCTCCCCCTAGACCGTTGAATCGGTTCGGTCTATCCACATAGTGGATTTGGTCATAGGAACCCAGTCTGAGTTAGATCCTAGAGTTGAAATCAAAGTGGTCTTAGGGACCCATGCTTGGACACATTTTTATGTCTACTTACGATCGACATATCGACCTATTAGTCGCGTTTGAGTTAAACCCTAGTCCGGCCTTGTTGTACACGGCCCTTTGAGATCCAAGTAGGAGGTCAAGTCCTTTGGATCCCAGTGAACCTTTCCAACGTGTTCCTAAGATCTTCGACTTGACTTTTCAAGAGAGAGTTCTCAACTTCGAGTTTTTCAACCCGAGTTGAGTCCTTCTCTTGAACTCGACTAGTCGAAGAGGTTAGGGAGACCTGGTGTTTGAGGAGTTTAACTTCCTCAACTAGGGTCTCGACCTTGGACTCGGATTTAACTAATTTCCTAGACAAAAACCTAACCGTATTTTGTAAAGTATTAAATAAATTTCGACTTACTTTAAGGGTATCTTTTGAACCGGATGTGTATCCATGGCTTGACTTGAAGGTAGCTTCGTAGTCCGAGTCATCCTCAGGTTCTGACTCAAGTTCAGGTTCGATCTCCGTGTCTGACTCAATCGACTTCGCCATGAAGACGTGGTCTTCGTCTTCTTCGGATGACGCTTCTTCCCATGTCGCGTTGAGGGCCTTCTTGTGCTTAGGTGCTTGGTGGTTGAGCTTGGGGCACTCGTGATGTGTCCAAACCTGTTACACTCATAACACCTAATGTTAGAACTTTTAGACTTACCTTGGTTGGGTCGAGTCGTGGTTCGCTTTCGTCCCTTGGCTATCCTTCGAGCTAGGTTCATTAGTTCGGCAGTCAACTCCGGGTCAACTTCTTCTTCGGACTCGTCTTCCTCCTCGGTTGGTGGTGGCTTGCTTGCGATTTTCTTCTTCTTTGAACCTGCAAACAAGGCTATACCCCTCTCGGGCTCCGAGTTAGACTGCTCATGAAGTTCAAAATCCGAAAAGAGTTCATCTAACCTAATTTTAGAAAGGTCCTTGGAGACCTTATAGGCATCGACCATGGATGCCCATAAGGTAGTCCTCGGAAAAGAGTTTAGGACATACCTTATAAGGTCGCGATTTTCGACCTTTTGCCCGATTGCATGTAGGTTGTTGACTATGTCTTGGACACGGGCGTGGAGTTGCGTCGCGGACTCGTGTTCCTGCATTTTTAGTGTGTACAATTTATTGAATAACAAATCACGTTTGCAAACCTTAGCTTGATCCGATCCTTCGTGTAACTCGATTAGTTTTGTCCAAAGATCCTTTGCGCTTATGAAGGGGCCGACGCGATTTAGCTCCTCCTTGGATAGGCCACATTGGAGGATTTGTGTCGCCTTGGCGTCGGCTTCGACTTGTCGTTTTGTTGCAACGGTCCATTGATCATAATCCAAGGAGTCACCCACTTCATTGGTCGGAAGTGTGAAACCCGTTTGAATTATGATCCACATCTCAATTTGGGTTTTGAGAAAGCATTCCATCCGACCTTTCCAGTAACGGAAATCATCTCCGTTGTAAAACGGAGGTCGGACGGTGCTAAAACCCTCGAGATGGGTCATTAGAACAAAAAGACAAGGAGACTAAAATGAAAATCTAGCAACAACAAAAACACACGAAAGTACCAAGACTTGCGTCTTGGATTAGTAGTGCGGGAAATAAAAAGAAATAAACAAAAAATAGAAAGTTAAGCAAAGAAATAAGAAACTAAATAAAAAGTAAGTACTCACAACCTTCGATGTCCCCGAAAGGCTACTAAACGTCGTTTTTTGAGGATGAAAACAGCTTGTTACGGGGGTAAACCCCAGTAAGAAGTGTAGATCTCTGCGAGAGCTTCGATTTGGTAGGTAGACCGTGTCATGGGTCAACTTGTACGAAAAGTTATGCCTGTTTGACCGTCGGCTACTCCAAAAGCGAACACTTGCAAAACAAAATCAAACGAAGAGTACCAAGACTTCGTCTTGGATTAGTAGTGCGGGAGAAAAATTTAAACGAACGAAAAACAAATCTGTGAAAAAAAGTTAGATTGGTGGTTTCACCAAATCTAAGCGCCCCCGGCTCTAATACCAATTGTTGGATCAATGCGGTTCGCTAGAGGGGGGGTGAATAGCGAAAGAAAAAAAACTTTTTCGAATTCGTTTCAAGACAAATATGCGCAGCGGAAAGATAAGCAAAACAAAAAGTAAAGGAGACAACAGAAACAAGATATTTACTTGGTTCGTAGCCGAAGGCTACTACTCCAAGGCCCTAGTGGTCCTTGACCACGCACGGAGGGCAAATCACTAAACAAACTCCTCCTCGTTGGAGGTAGGAGTTAATCGATAAAAAACTTGAGGTAGAGGACACTCCCCTCTCCTCGTTCTACGATAGAAAAATAGCTTCAAGAATGTAAATGAGCAACGACACTAAAATTAAAATCGACGTACAAAAATAAAGGAAATGAAACCTAGACGTCGGAGAAGAAGCACGTTGTTGTCGGTAGCGTGGCAGAGACTTTTTGGAAGCTTAGAATTGTAGTTAAAACCCTAGGTTTGGCCCTCCTTTTATAGCCTTTGAGCCCCTTTTCGAGTGGGTCTTCAACCAATCACAAATGGACACCAAACCGCTTTGAGGTGGAGTGATAAGCCTTGACTCCTCGAATCTGATCATTGACCATCGATCGATCATCGATGGCCATCATCGGCCGATCGTGATGGCATCGGTCGATTGATGACCTTGTTAGCTCAATAAAAACATAATTTCGATGGTCGTCGACCATCCGATCTCGACCTAGACCATCTATAAGATGTCTTTGGTCGGATCTACGCTTAAGATCATCCCCGTAAAGAGGATACGACCTTACTTACTCTCGCACACACGAGCTTACCTCGATACTTACGTGTCGCTTTTGCTTCCGGCCTTCCACTCGATTCCTTGGCTCCTCCAAGTAACTCGAGTATCGCCCGACCACCGCGGCTTCCTCCGGGTGTCGCTAGCCTTCAGCTCCAGCTATATCAATCTTCTGCACACTCGATTCAGCTCGTGAGAAAACAAAATAGACTTAACTTTTGTGTCTTTGCTATAATCAAAACACAGGTTCGATTTCGGTGCCTCACTGCACCAACAATTATTTCGGGATTTTTAGGGAATTTTAGGAATTTTTTCAGAATTTTTCTGGATTTAAACGGGGCATGTACGAGATATTTACGGGGATAAAATAAATAGGCTTTGGTAAAACCTATTTAAGGGGGTTAATAGGTGGTATTAACCTAAGGTTTTAAATAGAAAACCTAGATTTCTCCTTTTCTTTCCCCGCCGCACCCGACGCCCTCTTCCTCTCGCGACTACACCTCTCCCTTACGGTTTCTCTCTCGCGATAACTCCTCTGCGCGACCCTCTTCTTTTCCGAAACACAGGCTGCCGAGCACCTTTCCCTTTTTCCACTCACCGATCTTTTCCCTCTCCTCTACAAGCGGCGGCGAGCGAATATCCCTCGCCGATGCCACGGACAAGCCGGACCGACGAGCGCGTTGAGTCAAGAGTTCGAGTCGGCGATAGTTTGATCGGGAGTTGCTCTTTGCGATTTAGCCAGAGTTAGATCTTGAGCTCTTTCGTCCCAGTGGTTCGTCAGCCGCCTTGAGCACGAGATTGGACGACGTTGTTGCATAGTTGGCTGCCTTGCCGTCGGTTGAGCCACATCGTGTTCTCCGGAGCAAAGGGCGGATTTCGGTTTGAGTCGCCGGTGAAGCAGTATTGGGGGAGTTGGTTGCCGGTGAGGTTTCCACGGCTGGTAAGATTTCTCTCCTCTTTCTATTATTGCTAGATTGTTGTGGTCGTGCAAAGTTGGCTGTAAATTGGGGTTTTGCAGGCTGTGAATGAGTGTAATTGGAGGGATGGTTATGGGTCCTATTATTGTGTGGATAAATGACGGCAGTGAGTGATCGGTTAAGGGGATAGTTTAATCCATTAGGTTTTGGACTTGCTATTAGGGTTGGCAACATAATCTGAGTATATTATGTTTTATGCAGGTTTCGGTCATGAGACAGGTCAACGGGCATGAAGATTTCATTTTTTTTCTAGAATCTTATCAGGCGGGTATTTTGACTTATTTTTTAGATATTGTCATATTGATATGCTTAGTTGGTTATAGTTTACAATAATTTTTATATTTTATCTGCCTTGTATGTCACTGTGTCATACATGATACATACATTGCTATCTTAGTCGATACTATCTTGATACATGCACTTGATTAGTTTTTGGATATACCTTCCCTGTTTTACCTAGGTCATTGATATGTACCTATTTGTTGTGCATATTATTCGGAGACGTATTTTGGTTGGTGTTACATGCTTTAGTGTCATGCACCATCTTGCATGATTGCATGCTGACTAGACAGGATTCCTTTGTAGTTGAGCCCGCAGCCAGTTACATGATCTGCACACACAGCCACTCATCGGTTAGTGGTACATCAGGAGGGTGTGTGTAGTAGCTCTGTCAGGCTCTGCTGGTCCGCTCATGGGTAGCGATGAGGCAGCGTGGTAGCGGGCAGGGATCCCTCCTCTGGTCTACGACACTGGGAGATGAGAGCATTGCTCCCCCAATCTGTTTGGGGTAGAAGGATAGGTGTACTCCGACAGCATTCTGTCCACTCGGTCACTCAGGAGCAGTGATGGCAGAGTGCACAGTTGTCATAGCCCTACCCACTCGGCTTCACCATCGCGTGTGAGGCGATTGACTACCGTCAGGGGTGACCATGTCATTTGCATCGCATGCATATTGCATGGATGGTATTTGTATTGTGTTTACTGCATTTTAGTTGCTGCCTTGGATGTTGCATATGATTGACATGCATACAGAATACATTTTTGTATTTGGTCTGATGACCTTATTTATGCTAATATGGCACATGTTCCTATATCAGGATAGGAGATTCAGGTAAGTACAATCTTTTTGCATTTCTTTCATGAATTTGCTATTATTGATTAGGAGACTGTACTGGCATGATTATTATTGTTAGTTATATTTTACTATGCATATCGACTATTATCCGCTGAGTTCATTGAACTTACCCTGTTGCTTTATATCTTTTTCAGGATGAAATTGCCAGGAGAGTCCAGCTGTCAAACCCCCTCGTCATGATGGTTTTTGTTATTGGATTTTTGGTTTTGGTTTGTTGACTAGAAGACATGTTTATGACTTGTATTTTGATTATGTACTCGTGGATGTTTTGGTCATACTTGTTATGTCCTTATGGACTTTTATTCGAACTTTTACTTGGTTTGTTTTGGTGGTGTATTCCTGCTCAGATGGCAGAAGAGGTAAGTCTAGATATTGTAGACTTTTTGTTATTTACTTTGATTATTGGCCTGAGCCCTATTTATGACCTGCATGTGTGGTTTTTGTTCCGGTCGTGTGGATGATGTATAGTAGGTCGTGTGGGCCTTATATGTAAGTTTCGTATTGTCACCCGTACAGCGGAGATGCTGCCGAATTTTTGTCTGGCGGGGACTCCCCCGGGGCGTGACAATTTATTTGGTATTAGAGCCCTAGGTTTTCGAGTTCCTAAGGGTTTTTGGATTTTTCGGAGTTCGCCACGTTTGGCAGGTTTTTGCGAGTCAATCTGGGAATTTTTGGATTGGTACGGATTTTCGACGATTTTTATGTTTCAAAAATTTGAGGTATTATTGATGAGGTCAATTTGGGGATTTGGTGGCGATGGGACCTCTCCTGGCGATAAATAGGGAAGATGATTATTTTATATATGTTTTTACTTGTAGTAACATCTAGGTAATAATTTAACAGTTATGAGACGAGGTGGGCGTGCTCCTGCGCCAAGACGTGGTGCGGGGCGGCCACGCAAGAGGACATTGAGATCTTTGGCGACGGAGTTGCCAGGAAGATCTACTGAGGGTGAACATGTTGATCAGGGTCAGTTTCCACATGGTGCCACGGGTGTCGTGGGTTCTCAGTCCCCGACGATTCCTCCTCCAGAGATACCCACTTCTGGGGTATCTGATGTACCACCGGTAGTACCTGCTGCTACACACCAGACACCCCCGCCAGTAACACCTGCTACTGCATACCCGGAGGTACCACTGTTAGTACCTACTTCTACACACCAGACACCCCCGCCAGTAGGGCCTACTATTGAATACCCGACAGGCCCACTAGTGGTGTCGATCGGCCCTTACTCAGTATCTGCCCCTGCGTATACAGCGACACTATCTACAGTAGTTCCAATAGCTCCTGTGATGGCCCCTACTCATCCTACTAATGTGGCTACGACACGAGCTCAGATTCCCGTGTTAGCAAAGTCGATGAAAAGCCGATTCATATTATTCTGCCGAGAGACTGATCCGAGCATGGCTCAGTCTTGGATCGAGACTATGGAGTGTACTTTCCTCTATATGGTTTGCTCTAAGTGGGAGAAGGCAGAGTTGGCGACCTTCCATTTACGAGGCGAGGCCGAGGTCTGGTGGGACATGAAGCGCTCGATCATCGGCGAGCAGCAAATTACCTAGGTGAGATTCAGAGAGGCCTTTGAGAGTCAGTACTTCCCACGGTCATATCAGATGATGTGCCGTCAGGATTTTCTGAGTCTCCAACAGAATAATCGAATAGTGATGGAGTACAATGCATAATTTAATTGGTTAGCCAGATTTTGTCCAGAGTTAGTCGTTGAGGACAGGTCGCGCATGCTTCAATTTGTTCAAGGACTAGATGGGCATCTTCAGGTTAAGATGGCAGGCTTTGGCAGTTCTTCCTACCGAGAGGCATTGGATAGAGCTCGATCTTTCACCGACGCTCCGGTCTTCTCGAGAAAAGCCTCCCACCGGATACTTCATCAGCATGCGTTGTGGGTCCAGAGATCATATCATCTCAGCCTGCACCTTGGGACAGCCAGTTTGCTATTATTGCAAACTGCATGAACACCTGAGCCGAGATTGTTCACTGAAGGCTCAGCATGTAGCTTTTGGGGTTTCTATCCAAGGAGGATAGTTCAGTCAGTCCGGGACTCAAAGAGGGGGCAAACAGTCAAATCTTCATAACGCCAGCAGAGGACAGCTCCCCCTACAATAGTCGCATATGACATGCACGGACAGGAGTACTCCAGTGCCCATATGATGTCACAGGGTTCTGTTTCAAGACCTCGATGCTCGAATGCACCCGGCCACTAGTACAAGACTAATCGCACTCACCATCGATTCAAGATCAATCGCCCGCCATCGTTCAGATCACCGCAATTTAACGCAGACAAGATCACCGATGCACCGATCGCATCGACCTCAGACCGCGATACCCACCGTTGGCAGTGCTATCACCTCCACCTCCATCGGAAACTGGGCGGATTCATGTGGTTACTAGAGAGGATGCGCAGCGAGCCAATGAATCTGTTTTCCATGGTACGGTTTCACTTTATGCATTTTCAGCTATTATGCTAATTGATACTGGCAGTTCGCATTCATTTATTTCTCGTGCATTTATGAGGGAGATTGGTATTACCTACTATTAGATCACAACGATTAACTGTCTCCCTACCGTCCGGTGATACGTTGGACGTTACCCAGGAGGTCCGAGGTTGTCCCTTAGATTTCGGTAACATTATACTTATTATAGATTTATTGGTACTAGACATGGTCGAGTTCGACATTATCCTTGGCATAGATTGGCTGTCAGCATATCATGCCACAGTTGATTGCCAGACGAGGGTGGTCACATTTCGACCTCCGAACCAACCCTCGTGGGATTTCATTGGCATCCGGGACGACGTCATATCGACCATTTCTGCGATTCAGGCTCAGAAGCTTCTATCACACGGTTGCCAGGGTTTTCTATTATCATTGATCAATGTAGAAGACAGTGGTGACTCTCAGATCTCGGACATTCCTATTGTCCGAGAATATCCGGATGTCTTTCCAGAGGAGTTACCGGGCCTGCCTCCCAGAAGGCAAGTGGAGTTCACAATAGAGTTAATTCCGGGGGCGTTGCCGGCATCAAAAGCTCCTTATCGTATGGCTCCGAGAGAGTTGGACGAGTTAAAGGTGTTAGGGCAATCTCTTGCCATGATTAGGTTTTGATGTGTGTGGCAAAGGGTTTAAGTTAGTTTGTTATGTTGATTTGATATGTGCGTTGAAGTCGTGCAGGACTTAGTAATTCGCACATGGAGCCGTGACAAGTTTCACAACTCATGACTCGGTCCTTGAGTCGGTGAAGGATGGCTTTGCGGAAGTCGTGCGCTTGGAGCATCCGAGGGACCGCCGGACGAGGAGCTTGGAGTGAAGCCGGAGGAAGTAGACTTCGAGGCAAGAGACGCGAAGGAGCATTGCAGAGTCGTGCGCCTGATGCTGCCGAGGGACGTGGCCGCGAACGAAGAGAACTTCGAAGGCGAGGGACTCCGAGAGATGAGAGTGAGCGAATGTAACCCGGGAAGGGGTAGCTCTTAGGTGAAACTTGGCCATTTGGCTAAGTGTCGGATGGGATTTCCCAACACCAGTCGACTGCCATGTTATGCCAGTCGACTGCTCTAAGTCGATAGTTCGATCGACTGGTTTAAGTCACCGAAGTTGATCACCGATCGGACGGCGGCATGGGCATGATCGATGAGTTGATCACCGACCGCCAAGGACGACAATGATCGATGGCACTGTGCACGGGCACAGAATGGAGTCGACCTCGTTGAGGACTCGACTGATCGAGCACCAGTCGACTGATGGTAATATCAGTCGACTGATGCCAATACCGTTGGATGGAATCCAACGTGGAAAGCAGCCGTTATTGGGCAAGGACCACGACCGATCGAGGCATCACCGACCGCTCGTGTCAACGGGAAGAAACCCTCTTCCTCTATAAAAAGGAAGGGGATGGAGCTTTGGGAGCCTAATGCTTATGCTCTATTACTCTCCCAAAGTTCCCTAAAGCTTTCCATCCTACTTGAGCTTATTTCCATTATATTTGTAAGAGGAGTGTTTTTGTGTAAAGAGGTTACCTCCACCTAGCTTTGTGCAAAGGAGAGATCTAGTGGATAGATTGCGGATTGATTCACCGTGGACGAATCAGACCGTGGATTAGCGGCGTAGCCGTGAACCACATTACATCTCGTGTTTGTATTGCTTTGTTTATCTTTTGTTTTGTCTTTATTTATATTTGCATATTCTGCTTGCGCTAACGTTTTGTAGACGAGAAAAATACGACATCCAACGAACAAGGGCTATTCACCCCCCTCTAGTCGGCTGTTTCGATCCCCAACAAGTGGTATCAGAGCAAGGTTGCTTGTCACCGGACTAACCGCCGCAACAAGCTCTACATCAAAAATGGCCGGCTCAAACATTCATCCACCGATGTTTGAAGGGGAATTCTCTTGGTGGAAGAAGCGAATGGAGGTATTCTTCAAAACCGACTTTGAAATCCTTTTAATAATGGAAAATGGTTTCGAGTTGCCTAGGAACGAAGATGGGGAGCCATTGGAAAATTCAAGGTGGAGCAAGAGGCAAAGAGAAGAATACTTGGCAAATTCAAAGGCCAAGCATCATCTATACAATGTCCTCCCCCAACAAGAAGTCAACCGGATAGGAGAGTGTGCTAGCGCCAAGGAAATGTGGGGCAAATTAATAGAGATCCATGAAGGCACATCCGGCGGCTAGCAAGGAGAGATGTCCTTCGCTCTCAATTGTCCAATATCAAACTCGAAAAGGGAGAGAAGGTAAAATCCCTACACTCTAGATTTAAGGAAATTCTAACCGGTTTGACAAGTGTAGGTGAAAAGCTCTCCAACTGGGATATGGTAATGAAGGCCATAGATGCCTTTCCCCAGTCCTCAAGATGGAGCTCCATGGTGGATTCGTTTTACATCTCCAAGAACTTGGAAGTAAGTACTTTGGAGGAGTTTTTCTCAACAATGGAGCTCCACGAAATGAGGCTTGAAGGAATACAAGAAGAGCCAAAGTTTCAAACTTCAAGAGGAGTAGCCTTGATGGCAAATAAGGGGAAGAAGAAGATGGAAGTCCCCTCCTCCTCCGATGATGAAGCCTCTTCCTCCTCCTCCATGGATAGCACCGAAGAAGCCTATATGGTAAGGAGGGTAAGACGTGCTTTAAAAGGTTTTCGATTTAATAAATCCAATGATAGGAGTAGAAGACCAAGGGGGAAAGTCATATGCTACAATTGCCAAGGAGAGGGACATATAAGGGATAATTGTCCCCTCCTAAACAAGAGCAAGGAAGAGAAGAAAAAGAAAGAAGAAAAGAGGAAGAAGAAGGGGAGCAAGAGAAAGGAAGAAGAAAAGAAGGCAAAAGAAAAAGGGAAGGTCATGACATTTAAAGCAAAAACATGGGATGACCCTGCTTCCTCATCCTCATCCGATGAAGAAGAGCATGTCTACTCCAACCTTGCATTGATGGCTTTCGACGACTTGGATTGCTCCTCCACCGAAAATGAAGAATCAAGCTCAAGTGGAGAGAGCTCAAGTGAAGGGGGAGCTTCTACATCCTCCTCATCCGAAGAAGAAGAAGAGGACATGGAAACTATGGTAATGAATGCCTCTCCTAAGAAAATAGTTTCCATAGTTTCTAGCTTAACTAGGGATTTATTTAGAGCAAAGAAGAAAAATAAGAGCATGCTAGATCAAATTAAGGACTTAGAAAATAAACTAGAAAAAGCATGCTTAAATCAAAACGAAAATAATTCTTCTTGCCATGATGATGCATGCTCACATGAATATGTGTCATTTAATGTTAGTGATGCATGTATGGATGAAAATAGGGCTCTAAGGGAAAAGGTAGATTATTTAACCAAAGCCCTAGAAAAGTTTACAATTGGCTCCAACACATTGAACATGATCATAGGGAGCCAAAGAGCAAGCTTTAACAAGAAAGGCCTAGGATACAAAGAAAAGAAAAATGAAAAGGCCTACAAGTGCCTAATTGCTAGGGGACAAGATAAGAAGAAAGTAATAGCTAGGAAATGGATTCCTAAGGAGTATCTAGTGAACCCCATAGGCAAGAACTTATTTTGGGTTCCAAAATCCATCCTTAAGGGTTAGAAAACCCCTAGGGTAGTCAACCATATGCAATTGACCTATATCATATTTTGGTTGACTTAGGATGGCGGGACAATATTTTTAAATAGTGTTAGGTGATGATAACGTGCCTATAAATAGTTAATAATGTTTAAATCATGATGATTAATGTAATTGCTATGTATGTTTGCAATCATGATTTATGATTTTGAAATTTGGCACATCATCATGAGAAATAGGGTTAAATCATATTTTAGGTGATACTTTACTTATTATCATGATATAATACCTAATGCATGATTAAAAATTGATGAATACATGTATTTCATGATCATAATGTGTAATTCATTCATATATGTCATTATGATCATGTGGATTGTTAGGGTGATACTTAACCTTGATAGAATTGCATGAATATAATGGTTAAGTATATACAAATACCCTCTAGGATACATCTCACACTCACAATAGGCTACTTTGATTGAAAACTTAGCATGGGTGAGATGTTAGGATGATACAAATGTTCGCTAATGCCTATGGCATTTAGATGGTCATTTAAAGTATCAAAATAGCAATAATAGACCAATCATGGGGAAGACTTATGTTTAATTCATAGACATATTGCCCAAAGATCATGGTTGGATATTTCATATGTTTTCAAAACAATTTTTTAATCTAAAATCTATGTATTCATGTTTTGAAACAATTGAAACCAAAACTAGGTGTTAAACTTGATACTAGAATGATAAAAAACCTAGTGTTTTTTAAAACTTTTGGATTTTTGTCAAATCTCTGAAAATATAATGACTTTTCATGAAAAACTATTTTTCACTGATAAAGAATCTTACAAGAAATATGTTCCCTAAATTTCATGATTTTTTGAATTTTCTGGAATTTTTAATGCATTTCTGAAATTTGGTCCGAAAATCAGAAAGTTCTGAAATTAAGGTACGATCGGTAGTCCGAACTCAATGATCGATGGCTCAAAATCAGAAACTGTGAAAGGCTTCAGGTTTTAGACTAATGTTTGGTATTTTTTTTCTATTAGACTTGATGCCATGAGTTTATAACTTAGTGTTAATCTTTTTGATGGTGTCAAAGGGGGAGAAAATATTTTGTTTAAGTTAATTATGATAGGGGGAGAATTTGTAGAGAGAGTTTCATGGATTAAGGGGGAGTTGCATGTTGCTATATCATGTTTATGTTTACATGCTTTCTTACCTTAGAAATTTTTATCAAATATTTTTACCTAACTTAAACGGATTGTCACACATCAAAATGGGGGAGATTGTTAGGGCAATCTCTTGCCATGATTAGGTTTTGATGTGTGTGGCAAAGGGTTTAAGTTAGTTTGTTATGTTGATTTGATATGTGCGTTGAAGTCGTGTAGGACTTAGTAATTCGCACATGGAGCCGTGACAAGTTTCACAACTCATGACTCGGTCCTTGAGTCAGTGAAGGATGACTTTGCGGAAGTCGTGCGCTTGGAGCATCCGAGGGACCGTCGGACGAGGAGCTTGGAGTGAAGCCGGAGAAAGTAGACTTGAGGCAAGAGACGAAGGAGCATTGCAGTCGCTATCGATGTCGCCGAGGGACGTGGCCACGAACGAAGAGAACTTCGAAGGCGAGGGACTCCGAGAGATGAGAGTGAGCGAATGTAACCCGGAAAGGGGTAGCTCTTAGGTGAAACTTGGCCATTTGGCTAAGTGTCGGATGGGATTTCCCGACACCAGTCGACTGCCATGTTATGCCAGTCGACTGCTCTAAGTCGATAGTTCTATCGACTGGTTTAAGTCAGCTGAATCAAGTTGATCGATCATTGGCGACGATAGGGCAATCGTGATGGTTTGACAATCGATCGACTACCAAGGGGCACGATCGGTGATGACCTCGTTGAGGACTCGACTGATCGAGCACCAGTCAACTGATGGTAATATCAGTCGACTGATGTCAATACCGTTGGATGGAATCCAACGTGGAAAGCGGTCGTTATTGGGCAACGGCTACAGGACCCGGTGATCGATCGAGGCATCGATCATTGCTCTGTCAACGGGAAGAAACCCTCTTCCTCTATAAAAAGGAAGGGGATGGAGCTTTGGGAGCCTAATGCTTATGCTCTAATACTCTCCCAAAGTTCCCTAAAGCTTTCCATCCTCTTACTTGAGCTTATTTCCATTATATTTGTAAGAGGAGTGTTTTTGTGTAATGAGGTTACCTCCACCTAGCTTTGTGCAAAGGAGAGATCTAGTGGATAGATTGCGGAGTGATTCACCGTGGATGAATCGGACCGTGGATTAGCGGCGTAGCCGTGAACCACGTTACATCTCGTGTTTGTATTGCTTTGTTTATCTTTTGTTTTGTCTTTATTTATATTTGCATATTTCGCTTGCACTAACGTTTTGTAGACGAGAAATACGACATCCAACGAACAAGGGCTATTCACCCCCCTCTAGCCGGCCGTTTCGATCCCCAACAAAAGGTCCAGCTCCAGGAGCTTTTGGACAGAGGTTTTATTCTCCCTAGCGTATCTCCCTGGGGTTCTCTGGTTCTCTTTTTAAAGAAGAAAGACGGTTCGATGAGATTATGCATCGACTACAGGCAATTGAACGCCATCACCATCAAGAATAAATATCCCCTGCCATGTATTGAGGACTTGTTTGATCAACCTCGAGGTACATCGTGTATTCTAAGATTGATCTGCGGTCGGGATATCATCAATTAAGGGTGAGAGATTCTGACATTCAGAAGACAGCGTTCCATACCAGATATGGACACTATGAGTTTTTGGTAATGCCATTTGGGCTTACCAATGCTCCAGCAATATTCATGGATTTGATGAACCGTGAATTTATGGATTTCCTAGATCGGTTCATCATTGTCTTTATTGACGACATTCTGGTCTATTCTCGTTCCGAAGAGGAACATGTGCAGCATCTTCGTCTTGTTTTGGATAGGCTCCGACAGAAGTGACTATATGCGAAGTTCAGTAAGTGCGCATTCTGGTTACCCTCAGTCGGTTTTCTAGGATACGTGGTTTTTAGTAGAGGCATTTCAGTTGACCCCCAGAAGATCGAGGCTGTCACCAGTTGGGAGCAGCAGAAATTAGTTCAGGAGGTTCGCAATTTCTTGGGCTTAGACGGATATTACAGACGGTTCGTTGAGGGTTTCTCGAGCATTGCTATGCTATTGACATGCCTTACCAGGAAGGGCATGAAGTTCACGTGGTTAGAGGCGTGCGAGACCAGCTTCCAGGAGTTGAAGAAGAGACTGGTGTCATCACCGATTTTGGTATTGCCATCAGGGGACGACGGTTTCATCCTTTATACCGATGCGTCTCTCCAGGATTTAGGCGCGAGATCGATGCGACTACTAGTCTCTTATACTTCTACTTGCTTGAAGGAGGATGAGAAAAACTACCCAGTACATGATCTAGAGTTAGTTGTTATTATTTTTTCCTTGAAGATTTGGAGGCATCATTTGTATGGAATTACATTTGAGATTCTTACTGATCATAAGAGTCTCAAATATCTATTTACGCAGAAGGAACTCAATCTCCGATAGAGGAGATAGATGGAGTTCCTGAAGGATTATGACTGTACCATTAGTTACCATCCAGGGAAAGCCAATGTGGTTGCCGATGCACTTAGCCGGAAGTCCCGAGGGACTTTAGCTTCCTACCGAGTTTTAGTCACGGATTTGATTCAGGGTTTCTCCGAGTTGGGCCTTGAGGAGCAGGGACCGACAGAGCAGGGCATTCTTGTTACCATGGTTGCTCAGTCATCTATCCGGACGAGAGTCCGAGAGGCTCAGACCAGTGATCAGCACTTACAGTTCATTGGCAGCCAGATAACCTCTGGACAGCAGACTGAGTTCACCCGAGATGATGAAGGTATTATTTATTTCCGGGGCAAATTATGCATACCTCAGTCTCACTCGGTCATGGAGGAGTTACTTCAGAAGGCCCATCACTCTCGATTTGCAATCCACCCAGGCGGAACCCGCATGTATCGAGATTTAAGGTGTTTGTATTGGTGGAACGGCATGAAGAAAGACATCGTAGATTTTGTAGCTAGATGTCTAGTGTGTCAACAGGTGAAGACTAAGCACCAGAGACCAGCCGGACTACTTCAGAGGATTCCTATTCCCGAGTGGAAGTGGGATCACATTACCATGGATTTTGTGGTAGGTTTGCCTAGGACACGTTAGGGCCATGACGTAATTTGGGTAGTCCTTGACCGACTAACCAAATCCGTGCACTTCTTAGCGATTCGGAAGACCGACTCTTTGGATCGTTTGGCAGAGTTATATTGTCGGGAGATCATCAGATTGCATGGTGTTCCTTTGAGCATTATATCAGATAGAGATCCCCGATTCACATCCCGATTCTGGCAGAGTCTGCAGCAGGCCTTAGGCACGTAACTTCGTTTTAGTACTGCATTCCATCCGCAGACAGATGAACAGTCTGAGCAGACCATTCAGACACTAGAGGACTTGCTAAGGTCCTGTGTTATGGATTTTGGGGGCAACTGAAAGGACCACTTGCCATTAGTGGAATTCTCCTACAACAACAGCTATTATTCGGCTATCCAAATGGCCCCGTTTGAAGCATTGTATGGTAGACAGTGTCGTGCACTCACCCTTTGGGAGGAGGTTGGGGAGGCCCAGCTGCTAGGATCCCAGAGAGCTCAACATGAGGCAAAGTTGGTCCGTACTATCAGACGTAGGATGGCAGAGGCGCAGGATCATCAGAAGAGTTATGCAGATCGAAGACGGAGACCTCTGGAGTTCTCTATTGGTGATCATGTATTCCTGCGAGTTTCACCCATGAAAGGAGTGAAGAGATTTGGCCTCCGTGGTAAGCTCGCTCCTAGATACATTGGTCTGTTTGAGATTTTGGAGAGGATCGGAGCAATCACTTACTGCCTAGCGCTACCACCATCTTTGATGGGTATTCATGATGTGTTTCATGTGTCCATCCTGAGGAAGTATGTGCCAGTCTCTACACATATTCTGTCAGATGTGTCAGGTTTTATTCAACCTGATGCTACTTACGCAGAGGTTCCGGTATGGATTTTGGATCACAAGGAACGACAGTTGCGGAACAAGATTGTGCGACTTATCAAGGTCGCGTGGAGTCACCACATCGATGAGGAGGCTACTTGGGAGCTTGAAGAAAAGATCAAAGCTCAATACTCCCACCTGTTTACTCAAGGTACGTGAGATATATTTTCAGTACTTGTGGTATTTCTTACTCGTTATGCATCTAAGTAGGAAATTTGTGGACCAAATTTTTATTAGTGGGAGAGAATGTTAAATACGGAAAATTTAAAATACTAAATTAAATGGCCAAAAATTAAGAAAAATAATCCTGAAAATTATTTTGGAATTTTTAGGGAATATTAGAAATTTTTCTGGATTTAAATGGGGCATGTAAGAGATATTTACGGGGATAAAATAAATAGGGTTTGGTAAAACCTATTTAAGGGGGTTAATAGGTGGTATTAACCTAAGGTTTTAAATAGAAAACCTAGATTTCTCCTTTTCTTTCCCCGCCACGCCTGACGCCCTCTTCCTCTCGCGACCACACCTCTCCCTTGCGGGTTCTCTCTCGCGACAACTCCTCAGCGCGACCCTCTTCTTTTCCAAAACACAGGTTGCCGAGCGCCTTTCCCTTTTTCCGCTCACCGATCTTTTCCCTCTCCTCTGCAAGCGACGGCGAGTGAATCTCCCTCGCCAGTGCCACGGACAAGCTAGATCGACGAGCGCACTGGGTCGGGAGTTCGAGTCGGCGACAGTTTGATCGGGAGTTGCTCTTTGCGATTTCGCCGGAGTTAGATCTTGAGCTCTTCCGTCCCATTGGTTTGTCAGCTGCCTTGAGCACGAGATTGGACGACGTTGTTGCATAGTTAGCTGCCTTGCCGCCAGTTGAGCCCTCAGTGTCTCCGGAGCAGAGCAAAGGGCAGCAGAATTTCGATAATCGCGGTGAACAGAGTATTGGGGGAGTTGGTTGTCGGTGAGGTTTCCACAGTTGGTAAGATTTCTCTCCTCTTTCTATTGCAAAGTTGGCTGTAAATTGGGGTTTTGCAGGCTGTGAATGAGTGTGATTGGAGGGATGGTTATAGGTCATGTTATTGTGTGGATATATGACGGCAGTGAGTGATCGGTTAAGGGGATGTTTAATCCTTTAGGTTTTGGACTTGCTATTAGGGTTGGCAACATAATCTGAGTATATTATATTTTATGCAGGTTTCGGTCACAAGACAGGTCCACGGGCGTGAAGATTTCATTTTTTTTCTAGAATCTTATCAGGCGGGTATTTTGACTTATTTTTTAGATATTGTCATATTGATATGCTTAGTTGGTTATAGTTTGCAATAATTTTTATGTTTTATCTGCCTTGTATGTCACTGTGTCATACATGATACATACATTTCTATCTTAGTCGATACTATCTTGATACATGCACTTGATTAGTTTTTGGATATACCTTCCCTGTTTTACCTAGGTCATTGATATATACCTATTTGTTGTGCATATTATTCGGAGACGTATTTTGGTTGGTGTTACATGCTTTAGTGTCATGCACCATCTTGCATGATTGCATGCTGGTTGGACGGGGTTCCTTTGTAGTTGAGCCCGCAGCCAGTTACATGATCTGCACACACAGCCACTCATGGGTTAGTGGTACATCAGGAGGGCGTACTCAGTAGCTCTGTCAGACTCCGCTGGTCCACTCATGGGTAGCGGTGAGGTAGCGTGGTAGCGGGCAGGGATCCCTCCTCTAGTCTACGACACAGGGAGATGAGAGCATTGCTCCCCCACTCTGTTTGGGGTAGGAGGATAGGTGTACTCTAACAACATCTTGTCCACTCAGTCACTCAAGAGCAGTGATAGCAGAGTGCACAGTTGTCATAGTCCTACCCACTCGGCTTCACCATCGCGTGTGAGGTGGCTGACTGACGTCAAGGGTGACCATGTCATTTGCATCGCATGCATATTGCATGGATGACATTTGTATTGTGTTTATTGCATTTTAGTTGCTGCCTTGGATGTTGCATATGATTGACATGCATACAGGATACATTTTTGTATTTGGTCTGACGACCTTATTTCTGCTAATATGGCACATGCTCCTATGTCAAGATAGGAGATTCAGGTAAGTACAGTCTTTTCGTATTTCTTTCATTCATTTGCTATTATTGATTAGGAGACTGTACTGGCATGATTATTATTGTTAGTTATATCTTACTATGCATATCGACTATTATCCGCTAAGTTCATTGAACTTATCCCGTTGCTTTATATCTTTTTCAGGATGAAAATGTCAGGAGAGTCCAGCTGCCAAACCCCCTCGTCATGATGGTTTTTGTTATTGGATTTTTGGTTTTGGTTTGTTGACTAGAAGACATATTTATGACTTGTATTTTGATTATGTACTCGTGGATGCTTTGGTCGTACTTGTTATGTCCTTATGGACTTTTATTCGGACTTTTACTTGATTTGTTTTGGTGGTGTATTCCTGCTCAGATGGCAGAAGAGGTAAGTCTAGATATTATAGACTTTTTGTTATTTACTTTGATTATTGGCCTGAGGCCTATTTATGACCTGCATGTGTGGTTTTTGTTCCAGTCGTGTTGACCGATGTATAGTAGGCCGTGTGAGCCTTGTATGCAAGTTTCGTATTGTCACCCGTACAGGGGAGATGCTGCCGGATTTTTGTCTGGCGAGGACTCCCCCGGGGCGTGATAGTCTTTTATAAGGTCATCTCCAAAATCCTTGCCAGCTGACTCTTAGGAGTCACATATCACTTACTGAACCCTGCACAGACAACATTTGTTAAGAGGAGGACTATCACAGATAACATCTAATTAGCTCAGGAATTGCTACAACACTACACCAAAAAGGGAATCTCCCCAAGATGTATCTTGAAAATAGACTTGCAGAAAGCCTTCAACTCGGTGCATTGGGATTTCCTAATGGATGTCCTCAGCTCCTTGCAGCTCCCACTCATCTATATCGCATGGATCAGAGAATGCATCACCACCACATCGTTCTTTGTAGTCATTAATGGGTACATGCATGGGCACTTGGGGGGGGGGGGGAGACTCAGGCAAGGCGACCCGCTTTCTCCTTACCTATTTGGTATTTGCATGGAGTACCTATCCAGATTATTAGTAAGGGCCACCACCAGAGCCGACTTCAGATTTCACCCCACATGTGAGCACTTGGGGATAGCACACCTGGTATATACAGATGATCTATTTCTCCTATCCCATGGTGATGTACCTTCAGTAAAACACCTAGTAGACTGCTTGACATAGTTCTCATAGATGGTCGACCTCACCACTAATGCAACCAAGTCTATTTGCTACATGGCTGGGATAGATGGGCAGACTAAGGAGTAGATACTTATCATCACAGGTTTTTAGGAGGGAGAGTTACCATCACGAGCAAGAACCACCCCCATTGCATGGTCAGTGTTATGTAGGCCAAAGGAGGAAGGTGGTCTGGGCTTGAGGGACTTGAAGTCTTGGAACCTCGCTCTTCTAGCGAAGGTCCTATGGCGTATACAGGACAAGCCCGACTCCTTATGGATACGATGGGTACATCATCATTACCATCTACAGTCTAGCACATGGGAGTGGACACCACGACACATAGACTCGCCGCTAGTGAAGAGACTTCTGCACATCAGAGACAGTATCTTGGCTTATGTAGGTAGTCCCATTGTTGCACAGGTAAATAGGTCCACCAGAAATGACCTATCTAGTTCGCAGCAAACGGATCGCGGTAAAGACCAACCAAATCAGTTTATGATTGAGGCTTGGCCAATAAGTCCCTCAGGGTGAATAGATCTACAGGAATGATCGGACGACTAGCGATCGTTGGTCACGATCCGACCATACCGCAATCATATTCCAGCCAGAACCTGACCGCGGTTCGACCAGAGGGACGCTGACGGTGATCCCAATGGGTTCTAGGGCTAGGATATAGTGCGGATGATGATCAACGACGAAGAATTTAGTCAGAGTTGCTAGAGAGAAACATTATGCATTTTTTATTTACTGTGCATCTCCGTGGATCGGATGACTGAGGATGCATCACGTACGGGAGCACACTGATCAGTCACACATACAAATCTGATTTTTTACGTTCCTGTGCGCGATTGCAATCCATCATTCGTTCTGATGAATGTTTGTCATTTGATCGCATGGATGTGGAAATACACAGTAACTTTTCTCCTCCGTGCGTCTGAGCACTCGTGGTTGCTCCATTTCCACTCGACATCATCGAAATCTGACTAGATTTCGACTGCAATCCGGTTGAAAACCAGTCGCGATCCGACCGAAATCAAAATTCGCCCACGATCCAATTGGAATTTGAATCCAGTCGGGTTGTGATATGAATTTGGCTCGATTGCAACCGCCAGCGGTCGCGATGTTGGTGACCATAATCGGGCCAAATTACAACTATGATCCAGTTAGAATCGATAGGGATCTGATCGGACTCCAACTCTAACCGGATTGTGATTGGATTCCGACTCGATCATGGAATTCGATTTGATTCTGGTGATGCCGAGCACCTTCCTCGCGATCCTCGGATGCGGAGAAGAAATCCCAATCCGATCGGAATCCGAGATGTACAAGCGAACCCCTAGGGTTCAAGCATTGTGTTATAGCGCGCACGATGACTCGACAACGAAGGAATTAGATGGGCGACAACATGAGCAGAGTCATGCTAGCATTGTGCATTTCCATTTCCGCACGATCGGATGACAATGCATGGGCTAAACGTACGACAAATCTACATTGCATATGAACATACCGAAAAGAGTCACACATGAGATCGCTATATGCATGACAAAAAAAAATCATTTACTTCGCATTATCCTTGAGACAAAAGACGATGTACTTATCTTCATCATTAATTTTATAATGAAATGAAGGAAGATAAATTGGAAGAGATATTTTTTTCAATTAAAAATTAATGCTGTTGAATACTTTGCATTGTCCTTCTATTATGTGCAAGAAGATAAGTACAATTCGATTGATCACGATTATTTTAAAGGAAGGTACATGAGTAACTTAGTCCTAATATGAATGTAAATATATTTTTTAAAAATATGAATCTTGAGATGTAATATTGATTTTTTTTCATATTGTGTTAAATTGAATTGCTAATAAGATTGTAAACAATAATTGCCTACAAAATATCTCAACAAATCATTTAGCGCTGGCAGAATTCGCAAAGGCGGACAGAATTGTCTTATCACCAATAAATGATATCGAAGATAGACAGCAATACCAACTGGTGGATAACCCGTGGGTCCGCGCTCCTAACTGCCTGGCTGGATTCTATCACTTTTTTTTTTAAAAAAAGAATAAATTAATCGAAAATATATATTTATAAAAAAATGAAAAATATAAATAAGAACGTTCTAGATTCTCGGGTTCGGAACCCATAATTGTACCAGCGCACAGGGACGAGCGCGAGGGGATGCGGTCGGCGACAGCAAGAGCAACAGTCGCAGCAAAAAGGAGCGAAGGAAGCTGTCCGCTGTCCCCCTCTTGTCCCCTCTTCTCGTGCTCCCCCCGCCCCTCTTTCTGTTATATATATCACTCTCCTCGCCTCTGCATTCCGCCGATCGCAGCGTAATTCGTTGAAGCAGTGGCATGGAGAAGGGACACTTCTTGTCGGGGAGCAGAAAGCGGGATGATACTATGCGATTGCGGGACCTGGTGGAGGAGGACGAAGAGGGGGAGCCGCCTGAGTTCGGCCTCAAGATCCCGGTGATTCCCCCGCCGCAGACACCCCGCGAGCCGATGGAGTTCCTGTCCAGGTCCTGGAGCGTCTCCGCTGCCGAGATCTCCAAGGCCTTCCTCGCCGGGAACAAGAGGAGGAACTTCGTGGTGGATCGAATGCCGGAAATGATGCTTACTGACTCTTTGGTCGTCGCTGCGTCCACTGCCGGCGCTTCTCTGACCGTTAATAAGCGAGTAAGATCGCACTCCTCCGGCTGCGTGTTTGATGATGGAACGGATAGGTTTTGTTTGCTAGATTCATCCAGTTTCTGTCGATTAATTTCGCAGCCGCGCGGTGGCGCGAACAACATGATTGCCCACAATGGAACGATTGGGAATTTGTTTCGCCACAGAGAAAGCTGCAGAACCAAAGTCAGGAGCAAGGAGAAAGCCCGCGCCGAGAGAGCCTGCATGCACGCCGCGGTGTCCGTCGCCGGAGTCGCCGCGGCTGTCGCCGCTGTTGCCGCCGCCTCGAGAACCAAACATCGAAGATGAGCGCTGCCATGGCCTCTGCAACTGAGATCTTGGCGTCGCACTGCATCGAGATCGCGGAGCAAACGGGGGCTGACCGTGAATTTGTGGCTTCTGCTATCCGATCTGCGGTCGACGTGAAAACAGCCGGCGATCTGATGACCCTCACAGCAGCTGCCGCAACTGGTTAGGTTTCAATTGATAATCAACTAAGAACCGATCACATATTTATTGATTAACCTATACCAATCTTAACAGCGCTACGAGGAGCCGCAGCGTTAAAGTTGAGGCTGCAAAGGGAAGCAAGGAATAACGCTGCCACTGTCATTCCTTGCGAGAAGAGTCAATGTGGGAGCTCAGATATCTGGTGCAAAGAAGGCGAGCTGCTCAAACGCACCAGTAAAGGTGATTCGGAACACGTCAAGTAGCTGATCGAAGATCAGATTTTACACAATCAATCAACAACTCGAGCTTCAATTTGATTCTTATTGCAGGAACTTTACACTGGAAGAGAGTATCAGTCTACATCAACAAGAAGTCACAGGTAATTACGAAGCAGTTACTCAAACTTTTATCATTCAATGGCAATGTGAACCCATGGATACAATTCTCAGGTCATAGTAAAGCTCAAAAGTAAGCATATAGGAGGGGCACTTTCAAAGAAGAAAAAGAGTAAGTGACTGTCGATCGATAATGCATGGCACGGCACAAAAAGAGCTAGCGAGCTTCTTCGGCACTCGATCGAACAAGAGTTTTTAATCCATTCGCTAATCTTTGGTGGCTAATGATCAGGTGTTGTCTATGGTGTGTACGATGAGATTCCGGCCTGGCCTGAGCGTGCAAAGGAGAGATGCTACTTTGGCCTGAGAACAGCGCAAGGTCTGATTGAGTTTGAGTGCGAGAACAGCATCGCCAAGCAAAACTGGGTGGATGGAGTGCAGAACTTGCTTAGGCAAGTATCAAGTGATGGTGAGAAAATAGAGCATTCTATGGAACTACTAAAACTCACTTGATACATCATCTTAAGCCATTTCGATATATATATATATATATATATATATATATATATTCATGCACATACGTAGTTATAAAGTAAAGAAATTTGTTATTGCGATCCAAATGTCACCGTGTGAGAGAGCCTGCTCGTGAGCTGTAACATACATGAGAAGATTAAGTAGTGGGCAAGGACAACAATCATTGAACTTTTGAAAATGAGAGCGACAGAGGAATAGTGGCCAAGTTTGCAAAATGGTATTGTTTACCCTCTTATTCCACTAGGATAGCTACTTATCTGGCTTCACCATCTGTTACTCGACTAAACGACAAGGAAAAAGGACCTCGAGAGATGAATGACTAAACAAGTGAAAATGATTGAGAAGGCCTCCGCCTAATCAGGGTTTTAGAGGAAGAACATTGGCCTCCGCGGGAAGGGGTTAATGATTAATGCATATAAAAAATTATATGAATAGATAATGGATTAATTTTTCACAAAAGCGAGTTTCGTCCCTCTATACGTTAGTTACTAGTTTCAAAGGTTAAAAGTTAACAGATTTCACCTAATTTACGATTGTTTGATAATAGATTAACGATTATAGAGAAAGAATATTATAACCTCTAGACTTCAGACACTAAGGATTCATTAGGAAATTTCAGTTTAAATTTTAGAGTTTCTAGAAATTAATTTGATCTTTTAAAAGTTAATTATAATTTATAAGATAAATTGTTTTAGATAATTTAATTTAATTTAATAATTTTGAATTTATAAAAAAACATCAAAGTTTTTATCTATTCAATTTATTGCAAATGATCCACCGCCCACATAATCTCCCCATCTTTTAACTTTTAACTGTCGTCCATCATGCCACAGGTTAATTGGGACTTAAGCATTGTGGCGATCTAAATATTTTCTATATTTTGTTAGTTTTTCTCACTAAATTTTATATATTAGCATGTATCATTCAAAACTCATGATGCATTTTGGAAAATACGAATCTAAATATGTATTCAATAAATCGAAAATAATATAACATAATTTATGATACGGATCTAGTTTTTATCAAAATTTATAACGAATAAAATATATAAAAGAACGATGATAGAATCTTAAACAGAACTTGATTGTAGCAGAGTAGTTATCGTTCGTCGTTTATAAGATCTAGAATTAATTCCTACGAAAAGAATAAATCTTTCGTAGGATACTAAGATGACAACGTCATAAAATCCTTCTCGTGATCAATAAGATACAATGAGGTTGTCAGAATACCAACTCTACAGAGATCATGTCCTATATATGGATATCGGACCGGATTCGTTATCGGTCCATCATCAATAATGGATCTAACTAACGGGTTATATACATTAAACACACATTCAATAAATCAAATGTAGGAACGTTGGTGACCGCTAGAGGGGGTGAATAGCGTGTTCGTCGATTGATGAAATTCGATCATGCTTGATCGTCTATAACACTTGTTATGCACAATGAAAATAAAGATAATAAAGCAATAACAAAAATACAAGCACACAATTACACAATCGATATAAAGTGGTTCAGAACCTTAGAATTTCTACTTCACAGATTGAGCTCAAATGAGCTCTAGCGATACAAAACACCACTACTAATCAACTCTTCTTCTCGGAAAATACTCGGGAGGTGGAGGAAACCTCTTACAACATATTACAAAAGTAATACAAGATAAAACAAGAAAATACAAAGCAAATACAACAAAAGAAGTAAAGAACATTTTATAAAAAACTCTTTTGAATGTTTGCTTGTTTGATTACTTGAGCCACATTAGAAGACCCTGACTTGCACCAGCAAATCGCTCCAAATCGCCTCAAAGAACCATGCCAAAATCCCTCTCCTCGAGCTCCTTCTAAAGTTGCAACTCGGGCTAGATTTTGCCTAGCAGTCGACTGCTCGAGACCATCAGTCGACTGCTCCTATAGTCGTTGTGAGACAACGACTTAATCCACGTTGGACAAGTTTCAACAGTCAACATATAGACAATCAATCGACTGATCATACCCATCAGTTGACTGATCATGCCTCCACTCGATTGCCAAACCCTACCAGTCGACTCAGAAACATTTTGTGCCCGTATCCTCGACCATCAGTCCACTGACCTCCACGTCAGTCGACTGATCAAGCCATCAGTCGATTGCCTAATGCTGGCAGTCGACTGCCAAGGCCACGCAGCCATAGTCGAACGCTAGTTGACTCCGACGATCGTGGTCATAATCTCGATCGGCCGCCGAGTTAACTCAGCTGCCAAGTGTCAAAACACTTGACCAGTCGATTGGTTCATAACCCCAGTCGACTGCTACACCTCAACCATGAGGTTTACCCTAAGGGTGCATTTGGTTCAAGTAATCATACATAACCTTAGTTATGTGATTACTAGAGAATAAAACATAATCTTGGAATAAAGTATAACCTTAGATAAAAACCTTATTTGGTTGGAGGTTTTAATATATAACTTATTTAACATTTTACTAAATTATCCTTTGTCTTTGCTCAATCAATTTGACAACAACGACAGAAATATTAATGACGATGGCAGCGATCGGTAGATGACGACGGCGCAGTGATTACGCGAGGCCGGTCGGCGACGGCGGCGATGGCCGCGGCCTGATAAGCGATGGCGAGTGGCGGGCGGCGGCGGCGGGCGGCGGCGGCGGCGTGGTGGCGGCGGCAGTGGCGGCGGCGGCGACGACTAAAGACGGCGGCGAAGCGATGACAAATCGATTAAGTTTTAACAAATTATCATTTAATATATTGCTTGGGGTAATATTGGAAAAAAGTTTCCTTAACCCCGGGAATCAACAAAAACCTTAGTTCTCTAAGGTTTTTCGATTCCCCCTAAAAAGGTTTTTGTTCATAACTTGGTAATGATCAATTACCAGGTAATTGTTTATAACCTAAACCAAACAAGGTTTTTGTTGATAATCTAACAAGGTTATCAACAAAAACCCCCAACCAAACGCACCCTAAGTATGATGTCCTCATACTTGCTAGACCACTCTTAGCCTAGACCTAAACCTTCAATCTACCTCCATCAGCCTCACACCTATCGGATCCCTCTAAGTCATCCATGACTTATTCATCCATATACTAGCTTTCAAGTACTTCCATCGGCTATTGTTATGCTAAGCTGGTCTGCATCGCCAAGGCACATTGGGCTTATGCTGTCAAGACTACTACTTAGACTTTACACTGCCAACCATTGGACTTATGCTGCCAAGACTCCACCCTTGGACTTTATACCGCCAATATCAATCCTTGGACTTCCCTTGCCAACCCATGTTGGACTTTCTATTTGCCAAGACTCAAGCTTGAACTTTCCTTTGCCAAGACCCATGCTTAGACTTTCCATGTCAACCCATGTTGGACTTTCCAATTGCCAAGACTCAAGCTTGGACTTTCCCATTGCCAAGTATTCCACTTGGACTTCTCCATCATATGGTCAATCCCATGTCAACCATATAGTCAATTCATTGTCAAACAATGGTCAACTCATTGTCAAATATTAAAACACAAATATCAAGACACTACTCAAGTCAAACTCGAGTCTGGTCAATCATGACCTCGGCCGATTGTACCAACAATCTTTACCTTTTTGATGATTGACAAAAACCAGCACCTTTGAGTTAGAACACTAACTCAATTCAATCCTCCCAATTTTCCAAATTGGGAATTCCATTTATCCTTAATTCTTCCCCTTTTTGACATACATCAAAAAGGTTCTCCCCAAGGGTGTCAATATCTCATATCCTAATGAGATCTTACAATCTCCCCCTTGGTTCCAAAACATCTAGAATGCCTTCACTCTTCCCAATGATAAGTCTCATATCACTACAAAAATAATGGTTTTTGGCGACGAAATTTGCAACGAATTTTACAAAAATATTCGTTGCAAAAAATTTTTGCAATGAAAAAATTTGGCGACGAAAAGAAGATTTGTCGCAAATTTTTGCGACAAATAATACTTTTCGTCGCCGAATTCGGCGACGAATAATACTTTTCGTCGCCGAATTCGACGACGAATAATTATTTTCGTTGTCGAATTCGGCGACGAATTATACTTTCGATGCTAAATTAGCGACGAATAAATTTTTTCGTCGTCGAATTTGCGATGAAATATTTATTCGTCGCAAAACTCTGGCATGAATATTCCACCAAATATAATGAAATTTGGCGACGAATATTTTTTTTGTCGCAAATTCTGCGACGAAAAAAATATTCGTCGCCAAAATCTGATTAACATAATTAACAAATAAAATTAAATTTGGTGACGAATTTATTTTTCGGTAAATTTGGCGAAAAAAAAAAATTTGTCGCAAAAATTTTCACTATCAATCGACTGATGTATTCATCAGTCCACAGATTATCGCGACCGTCGGACGGCCGGCTACGACTGATGTTCTGAATTGCTCTGATATGACCTGATCGATCATATCCATCACGATCGGTCACGATACGAAGCATTCTATAAATCACATAAGATACAATCAATCGATCGATAATGTTTACTGATGCCCAAAATAAAATTGGATTGCGCAGCTTCTCAAGTATCAGTCAACTGAATCTTTACATCAGTCGACTGATACATATATTTTTGCAACGAAAAATGTATTTTCGTTGCAAATCTGGAGAAAATTGAAAAAAAAATATTTTAAATTATTCGTTTTCCTGTTTTACAACAAATACACAACAATATTAACAAAATTATACAAAAAACATTAATATGAACATCAAACAAATTTATACATATAACAAATACATTCAAAGGTTTAAACTAACTACCATTATCATCAGGTAACATTTAAATACAACAAATTTATAAAAATATAAATATCGTTTATGTCATAAGTCAAGTAACTAACAATTAAACTTTCACAAATACAGTCAAAGATAACCACCATCATCACCATCGTCATCAAAAAATATATCATTATTGTCTCCATGACAGGGATTAGGCGGAGGAGGAGCAGAGCCAGAAGGAGGAAGTTGATTTGAGCTAGACGTTAACTGAAGATGTTGCATAATAAACATTTGTTGCCTTTGAAATTCGTTCATCTTTTCATTTAAGTCTTGAACTTTCTGAGCGTTATCTCTCGATTCAGTTTCCTTCTGCGCTAGTAACTCTCTCAAATGATTAACCTCTTCGGTTAATTGAATTACTTGGGCTTTTGATGCTGGAGAGGATGAAGAAGAAGCACCAGGGACTCTATAGGATCAGCTCAAAGAGCCGAGTCCAAGTATTCTTCCACTTTTCGGTCCTCCAGATGCTTGAGCCATAAATTTATATTGCTAACAAATGGCTCCAATTCGACTCATGTTATAGAGCCCCTTTTTGATGTTTGACAAAAACTAAACAACACATTGAGTTAGAACACTAACTCAAATCCCTTACAAATTATCCCAAATTGGTAATCTTAAACATTCTCCAAATGTTCTCCCCCAAACATTCTCCCCCTTTTTGACTAACATCAAAAAGGTTTTCTCTCCAAGGAGGTCAATGTCTCATGTCCCAATGAGATCTTACAATCTCCCCCTTGGTCCAAAAATACCTAGGATGCCTACCATTTTCTTAGTGATAAGTCCCATATCACTCAAGAGAGGCAATCCTATACACTCTCCCAATTTCCAAATTGGGTTTCTAAAAATCCATCAATTTTCCCAATTGATAATATTCTCCCCTTCAAGAAGAAAGGAAAAAAAATACATCCATCACTCCAATACGTATTGCTCTAAAGGCTTGCTCCCTTGACCATTGCACCAACAATGTCCTGGGAAGTCCCTAAGCCAATAGGAACTCTAAACCATCAAAATTAAGGTTAGAAATTCAACATTGAACTTCCAACACCTTAACATTGATACAAACCCTAAACAACCTCCTAATCCATATCCAATGGATTTTCACCTTTATAATGCTTCCCAAAGCATATCCTAGGTTAGAGTGGTTAGGACCTTAACAGCAATAAATCAAAGTTAAACAACCTTGTTTATCCCAAATCAAATCAAATGAGTGATTCAGAAATCACCGATCGAATCTTACATCACGACCGCCACTAGGCTGATCGATAACCAAAAATCCAATTTTCAGTTATCAGAAATGAGTTTTGGAAAATCATAAATAATTATACGTATATCGAAAAATCACGAAATTTGGTACGTATAATACCTATGACCAATAAAATGGGTGAAAAATATTTGAAAATTATTTTACCCATAAAATAGTGAAATTGGCACAAAGTTCAAAACCATTGAAATTTTCAATGTTTTGGTCCTACTTTGTATCAACTTCATCAATGGTGATTGCTATCAAAAGATAGGCTTCACCAAGGTTTTCTAAAATGATTTTAAAATGTTTTCAAAACCTTATCTTGGATCATATTCCTTGGGCTCTATGTGCATGACTTGTACACATGCTCTCCCAATGATCCACCATTGAAATTAGATGAGTTTTAGTTCATCTAGATGCAAAAACTATACACCTTGAACTTAACTCATATCCTAGCATCTCACATGTATCTAGGGTGTATAAATACACATACATGTCAATTGGATGTGAGATGTGGGTTTTGGTTCATTTAAACTAGGGTTTCATGCATCTTCTAAGGCAACCCTACTTGATTCCCTTATAAATGGGACTCCAAGTCATGCCATTGTCCTTTGTTCAATTTTAATCAATTAAATGCATGAAATGATCATGGCATAAAGATAGCAATAATTAAGCATGACCAATGATCATGATGTCATGACATATGATAAAATCTAAAAATACATGACACTTAAATCCTTAACCTAAGCATATTCAAGACATATAAAATGATTAAGAATAAGCATGATGTCATGGCATGTCATATGGCAAACAAAGCATGACATATAAAATATATAGGTATAATAATACCTAAATTTTAATATTAGTTGCCATTTGTTGTGATTAAATATATTTTGCCACATTATCACTAGTTTCCCTAGTGTGCCAAAAATCCAAAATGGCACACTAACCGCTAAACCTAAATTGTGTCAATTTGATCACTTTATCAAACTTCATAATTAATATTGGCACATCCTAAGATCTTTTTAGGATTATAGCTCAAATGTATTTTCAAGGTAACCATAACCTTGAAAATATCCTAAAGTGCCACCTTTACCATGGTTGAGTTAACTACTCATCCAATCAAGGTTGGCACACCCTAAACCCACTTAGCGTGAATCAATCACGCTCTTAGGAACCCAAAACCGATTTGAGCTCCTAGGGTTAATTAGGTATTCCTTAGGGATAACCTCCCTAGATACCTTCCTAATGACCCTCCTAGGCTTATTAGCCTTGGTCATTTAGGTCTTGCCTAGGTTAACCTTAGGGATTACCTCCCTAATAACCTTCTTAGTGGCCACCCTAGGTTTCTTCGAAACCCTAGCCACTAGGCACAACCTTTGGTCAACCTTAGGGATGACTTCCCTATTGACCTTGGTCTTCCTAGACCTAGTTTGTGTCCCATAATCAAATGGAACACTATGGTAAGCTACCTTAGGCTTAGGTTTGTGACCCAAACCATTCTTGCCCTTGGTTGACTTTTGACTCTTAGGTCCTAGATGTTGACTTTGACTTCTTGACCTAGGAGTTTGACTATTAGACCCTTTAAATTGATTTTGCATCTTATTTAGGGTCTTTTCAAGTTTCTCAAGCATTGACCTCAAGGCTTGGTTCTCTAATTCTAATTGCCCAATTTTAGAATTTTGATTTAAACCATGGGCATTGGACTTCCTAGGCATATGCCTAGTCCATTTAGGGTTAAGGCCTAGATGTTCTTCTATTTTCCTAATTGATTCCCTAGGTAAGATATTTTTAGGGACATTAGTCCCAAATTTCTCCTTATTCCTAAGGTGAACCTTCTTAGCTCCTAAACAAATATGTTTGTTATTTCTAGCATGCTCTTTATGATAAATAGCAAGAGAATTGAAATCCTTAGCATGCTTTTGCCTATTAACTAAAGAGGATGCATTATTAAAATGTACCTTAGGGTTAGCCTTAGCTCCCCCTACTTGTGATGCTTCTTCTTGGGTATTTTTTCTCCCCCTAGAGCATTGGCTTCTATAATGCCCCTTTTGATGGCACTTGAAACATATAATATGCTCCTTGCTCTTTTGACTTGGGGAACCGGCATCCTTTGACTTTTGTTGACTTTTGGGCACCGGAGAAGCTTTCCTAACCTTCTTTGGGCATTTGCTCTTGTAATGCCCATACTCCCTACACTCAAAGCACATTATATGATTTTTATTTGAAAATAAAGTGTTTGAGTTACCTAGGGTGGTGGTAGGTGCCAGAGTTGAATTTTGAGCTTCCTCATCTTGATCGGATGTTGAAGGCTCTTCTTGAGGTTGCTCCGGTGTAGAGGATGGTCTCTCCTCCTCAATCCTAGAAGTAGATGCTTCTTCCACCTCTTCTACTTCTTCTTTCTCCGATCCAGAAGTTGACTCCATCTCAACTTCCGATTCCTCACTTTCACTTGAGGATGAACTCTCCTCATGGAGTCTTGCCAATTTTTTCCATAGCTCCTTTGCATACATGTAATCCCCTAGCTTGCACAAAACATCATTAGGGATTAAATCTTCCAAAAGTTTCATTACCTTAACTTCGGTCTTGAGCTTCTGGCGTTGCTCTTAGGTCCACTTTTTCAATTTTAGGATATTCCCCTTCTTATCCTTAGGGGGTTCAAGGCCTTCAACGAGGATGAACCAATCCTCTATGTTCATCATCAAGAATGCTTCCATTCTTGCTCTCCACGCCGGAAAATCTTCTGGATCATATGGAGGTGGAGTATTGATATCCCATCCAAGCTTGTCTTGGAATTCCATCTTCACCCTCTAGCCTTTTGTCTTAGCTCCGGGCGGTTAGTCCGTAGAAGAGCCCCGGGCTCTGATACCACTTGTTAGGAATATTGTAACGGCTAGAGGGGGGGGTGAATAGCGCTTTGCTCGTTCGTAGATGAAATTTGATTGCGTGTTCGTCTCTACAATTTCGTTAGTATGCAGCGGCTCCACGGATCGGGTTCGTACGAACCCTAGCGATGCCAATCACACACCACTATAATAAACACTCCTTCTCGGAACAATCCGGAGGTGGAGAAACCTCGTACAAGATGATTACAACAATAATCAAAAGCTACAAGCAAATACAATGAAATACAAAGCAAAACTAGTAAAGAAAAACACTTTACAAATGCTCTTGAATGCTTGATCGCTAGGTTGATCGAGTAGCACTTGGAGACCCTGAATTGCAGCAGCAACTCGCCCCAAATCGCCTCAAAGAACCATTTCTTTTTTTTCTCCATCACGAGCTCCATATATAGCTTCAACCTGTGCTGGAAAAAGTCGATCAGTCGACTGATTGGGACCATCAGTCGACTGATGCCACTGTTGCCGTGAGACAACGGCTAGATCCACATTGGATAAGTCCAACGGATCCATCATCAGTCGACTGATTGTGACCATCAGTCGACTGATGGAGTCCTCACTCGACCAGTCGAGTCTCGACTCCATTCTGCGGCTGATTTCTCGAGCACCAGTCGACTGATCACACGATAAGTCGACTGCTCGAGCCATCAGTCGACTGCCCATCTCTGGCAGTCGACTGCTAGGCCATAACCCGCAGTCAAACCCTAGTTGACTCGGTCCAGTCGACTGCCACATGACACCAGTCGACTGGCACACCTCAAACATGAGGTTTTAACCCAAGTATGGTTCCCCCATACTTGCTAGATCACCCTTACCCTAGACCTAAGCCTTCTAGCCACCTCCGTCAGCCTCACGCCTCTCGGATCCCTCCAAGTCATCCATGACTTGTTCATCCATCGTGCTAGCCTTCAGGTGCTTCCGTCGGCTATGTCATGTTAACGGTGTCTACACCGCCAAGGCACATTGGACTTACGCCGCCAAGACTCCGCTTGGACTTTACGCCGCCAACCATTGGTCTTATGCTGCCAAGACTCCCGCTTGGACTTTACGCAGCCAATATCAAACCCCTTGGACTTCTCATGCCAAGACTCAAACTTGGACTTTCCCTTGCCAACCCATGTTGGACTTCTCATGCCAAGACTATGCTTGGACTTTCCTTGCCAACCCATGTTGGACTTTCCATGCCAAGTACTTAAGACTTGTACTTTACCTTGCCAAGACCCATGCTTGGACTTTCCATTTACCAAGACTCATGCTTGGACTTTTCTCAAATGCCACGTGTCCCACTTGGACTTCCCATGCCAAGTACCCATGACTTGGACTTTCCCATGATAATTACATTGTCATATGTTTTTGTCGAAACATCAAAACATCACTCGAGTCAAACTCGAGTCCTGGGCCGATTGCACCAACAGTATCTTCCCTCTCCACGAGTGATTGTTGTACCGGAGAAGAGACATTATTAGGTATGTGCTGAGAATCTGAGGATCCTGCAACTAGGGAAGAGGTGGAGGGCACATTTCCTGCAAGAGCATCAGAATGTGCGGGGGCTGAAGCAGAGGAAGACTGTGATCTTTTATCACTACTACGTCTATGACCGCCACGTCGAAACTAACAATCATGATTATTAGAAGAATATTATAGGAAAATAAAATATAGTTGCATATTAAATTATTAATAGGAAAAATATGAAAATATTACCATATTCATAGAAACTGGATGACCCTAAAAAAAATTCATTAGTATATCAAATATATGAAATTTCGAATAACACAGTGAATTAAAACATAATTGGTACTGAATAAAAGGTAAATTACCAATAATTAGAAATCGAAGTCTGCAATAAATTTTTTGGCCTGGTAATGCATCTAATCATCATCGTTATCGTCATCGTCATCATCATCGTCATCCCCATCCTCATCCTCATCCTCACCCTCATCATTGAAATCTACATCTTCATACTCATTCAGTTCACTTGCATCAACGTCTATTACTACACCGCTGGGATCTCGTAACGTTGAAATATTATACTCTTCGATATAAAATGTATTGACAACTTCATCTTGTTGATATGCTATGTCTTCCCAATGTTCCTCAATTTTATTACGTGCTTTTGTTTTACAAACTGCCCACCAATTACTTTTGTCTCGTCTCAAACTAGAATATGAAGCATAAAATACTTGAATCGCTTGCTGTGCTAATACAAATGGTTCGTACCTCTTGTATATATTTTTGTAGTTAATTTCAACCAAATTAAACTATGGATGCACTCTTATGCCTTTGATAGGGTCAAACCAATGACACATAAATAAAATAACTCGCAAATCTGAGCTTGGATACGCTACCTCTAAAATTTCATCTAGTAAGTCGTAAAATTCATTCCTTGCACCCCCATCAATAGATGACTGAACACAAACTCTGCTATTCATTATAGTTTTTCTAGTTCCATAAGCTTGGGTATGAAAATTATATCCGTTTATGAAATATGCCGGCCAAGTTTTAACCATTGAATTTGGACCCCATGACAGATGTTTTATTAGGTCTTACTCAATGTGACCGTGAATATCAAGAACCTAAAGTAAAATAAATATGTGTCATCAGACAAGATTTATCAAATTTACTATCATATACTACTTACATAATTTTTGAACCATTGTGCAAATTCTTCATCACAGAAATTATTAAACTCATGCTCTGGAAGCTCCGAATATAGAGTTTGAAAAATCCTACAGTAAAATTAAATAAAACATGAACAATATTTTATGATATACGAAATGTTTAATATAACTTTTATATACTTACTCGAAAAACGACGTTACTTCTTGACAGTTCAATAAAATATATGTATGGGTTGCTCGCCACTCTGGACCAGTTAAGTATCTACTTGTACAAGATCCACTTGGTCGACCAAGGTAATTAAAAATTGAGAATGCCCTCAAATTTGGATCAACGGGACCCTCATCGTTTCTTCCTGCTTTCCAACTCTTGCATTGAATGTGAGGTTCAAAGTAATATGATGCAAAAGTTGTAACTTCCTCCACAATATATGCATTAACAATAGAAGCTTCAACATGAGCCTTATTTTTCACTTTTTTTTCAAGTGATAGAGGAATCTAAGAGTAATACAATAAAATTTATTAGCAAATAAATTAGACTAAATTTGACCAAATGAAATAACAATGAGAAAAAAGTCAAAAAAATTCACCTTTCAAACGGATACATCCATCGAAATTGAACAGGACCTCCAACTTTAGCCTCATATGGCAAGTGAACCAAAAGATGTTCCATTGAATCAAAAAATACTGGTGGAAATATCCTTTCTAAGTTACACATAATAATCGGAATGTCTCTTTCTAATGTCTCCATGTGTGAATAACTTAGTACTGTCGAGCAGATATCATGAAAGAAAATGCTTAATACAAAATTTGATAACAGTTCCTAGCTTCAAAGCAATAGGAATTAATCTTTCCATGAATATATGACAGTCATGACTTTTAAAACCCATAAATTTGCATTCCTTCAAATCAACGCATCTACCAAGATTTGAAACATAACCATCAGGAAATCTCAATGATTTCAACCATTCACAAACAATCCGTTTCTGATCCTTATTCAATGTATAAACTGCTTTCGGTTTTGGTCCCCTACTATTTGCATCAACATCAAGGGTGGGTCGTTTACATATGAGACACAAATCTTTTCTTGCATTCAGATTGTCTTTTGTTTTTTCAGTTATATCCATCACCGTATTTATCAGATTTTCAAAAACATTCTTCTCAATTGCATTAAATCAAGATTGTGACGAATCAAATTACTCTTCCAATACGATAAATCCTAAAAGATACTCCGTTTTGTCCATTTATGTATAATTCCATAGTCATATGTTGTAACATTTAAGTCTTCAATAACAGATGGAAAGTTAAGCACTCTTTGCCATAAAATTTAACCGGTGAATCTCAATGGTGGAGGTGTTCTTTCAATTATATTATTAGTAAATTCTTCTTTATTTCTTCTGAATTTATGATTTGGCGATAAAAATTGTCTATGACAATCAAAATAACTCGGTTTCTTTTCGTGTTTCAATCTGAATGACTTTGATCTCTCCATACATATTGGACATCCTAAAATCCCGCAGTACTCCAACTCGATAACATCCCATAAGCAGGAAAATCATTTATGGTCCAAAGAAGTGCAGCCCTCATTGTGAACAGATGATTAGTATGGACATCATATGTGGAAACACCCACGTCCCATAGTTGGATCAACTCGGCAATCAACGGTTGCATGTAAACATATATTAACTTCTTCGGATTATGAGGGTCAGACACAATCAATGTTAAAAACATATAAGGTGTTTTCGTACACATACCAGGAGGAAGATTGTACGGAGTTACGATAATTGGCCAGCAAGAATACGTTCTTCCTGATTTGCCAAATGGAGCAAATCCATCAGCACATAGCCCCGACCTGATGTTTCGAGTCTCATTTGCAAACTCAGAATATGTTCGATCAAAAATTTTCCATACCTCTGCATCAGATGGATGACACATTAGCTCATTCTCTGTTTCATGATTTGCATGCCAAGTCATGTGTTTAGCAGTCACCTTCGAAGTATAAAACCTTTGCAATCTAGGAGTTAAAGGCAAATAGAACATTTGTCTGAATGATTTTAATCGCTTATTATGATTTGATTTCGTGGTACTCTTGTACCTGCATTGACAATAGAATTTGCAAGTCTCTAAATCTGCATTATCTCCCCAATATAGCATGCAACCATTTCTACAAACATCAATTCTTTGCACCGGAAGACCCAAATCTTTCACAAGTTTTTTCATACTGTAAAAATCATTCGGCATTATGTGATCAAGTGGCAATATTTCTTTAATAACTTGAACAAAATCATTAAAATATTCTTCGAACACATTATGCTCAGCTTTAACATTCAACAATCTTGCGGTGAGAGATAATTTTGTGTAACTGTCACAACCAGACCACACGAGTTCATCTGCAGCTCTCAATATTTCTTGAAATTTTATATATGGCTCATTGTACACATTTTCATTACCACCAGTAATTTCTACCTCCTCTAACGGTGTTGAATAATTATTATACATGTGTTCAAATGCTTGAGGATAACTAGAACTTGCCGCGTTTGGTTCCCTATTCAAATTATGACCAACTGCATCAACTATCATCCTCTGGTACGGATTGAATTGATCGTAATATACTTGCTCTTCACTAATTGTCCTTTGTATGTTTCGTCCAACCTCTTCATCGGATATAAACGGTTCACCATAACAAGTCCAATTATAATAATTTGGCGTAAAACCAAATCTACACAGATGTTCTCAAACTATCACATTGGAAAAATTTACCATTATGACATTTTTTGCACGGACACCTTAATTTATTCTCATCCATAAACTCAACATTATTATTAGCAAATCTCAAAAATTATTCCGACCCAATTATAAATTCATCGATTAAACCACGACATTCTGGTAAATTCTTTTTATACATCCAACTTCGTTCTCTCTCCATCGATCCTGTTTTTGAAATTATATCAACGATTAATTTTAATTTCTTCCAAACTTCATCCATATATATATCAATCTAACCATAAATTTATACTCAACATTAATTAAATTTTTCTAATACTAAATATGATTTTGTGTGATATTTAATTTCAAATTATAATATCATTTCGAACAATTATGATCTATTAACAGTAATTAAATTACTTAAAATCAAACATTAAGAATAAAAATTATAACAGAATTAATAATACTGTAATTAATGTTATAAACAATATTTTTATGCATACCTGTCCAAATGGAAACAACGTGCGACTAGATGAACACTTGACGAACACCTTCAAAGTAGGGACAACCTATGAAAAAAAATATTGTATTTAGATTACGACAAACTAGTATTATATGCACGGCACGACCACGGGCGGCGGCGTCGCCGCGACCACACGCGGGAGCGCCACCACGAGCACGCTCGACAATTAGCGCCGCCGCGAGCTCGTGGCGGCGCCTGCTACCGTGCGCGATCTCGCAGCAGCAACCTACCGTGTGTACGTGCGGCAGCACCTAGCTGCCGCCAACATGCGGCAGGTGCTGTCGTGAGCTCACGGCAATGAGGGTCGCGAGCTCACGACGACCAATATCCACCGCGAGCTCACGACGGCCAATATTCGTCGCGAGCTCACGGTCACTGCGAGCACGCAGCAGCACCTGTCGTGAGCATGTGGCAGCGGCAGCGGCGGCAGCGTCGTCGCTGCTCCGGCAACGGTGTCGGAAGGGAGGGAGAGAGAAGAGACGTACGACGGCGGGACGAGCGTGATCGAGCGGAGGAAATAGAGAGATTGGGTGCGTCGAGGCGAGATACTTAGGGGAAATTTAGCGATGAATATTTTTTCGTCGCCAATTTGGCGACGAATCCTATATTCGTCGCCAATTTGGCGACCAATCCTATATTCGTTGCAGAATCTGCAATGAATTTTTAATTTGTTGCAGAATTCTACAACAAAAAAGAAATTTGTTGTAGATTCTGCAACGAATTTTATTTTCGTTGTAGAAAATAAAATTCGTTGCAAATATTTGCAACGAAAATATTATTTCATCGTAAATTGGCACGAAAAAAGATTTTCGTCGCCAATTTGCGACTAATTTTGCAACGAAAATTAAATGTTGGAAATTTTAAAATTTTTGTAACAATTTTTTTTTTTGGAAATTTCGTTTCAAAATTGCGACGAAACATAAAATTCATCGTAAATTTCGTTGCAGATTTGCAACAAAATATTTTCGTTGCTAAAGTTCATCGCCAAATTCATGTTTTTTTATAGTGTATCACTAAAGAGAGGCAATCCTCACTTCTCTAAATTCTCCAAATCTTCCCCCTCATGAGGAATTGAAGAATACATCCATTATCCCATGATGGATAACTTCTCCTTAAAGGCTTGCTCCCCCTTGACCATTGCACCAACAATGTCCTTGGAGAGTCCCTAAGCCTATAGGAATGCTAAATCATCAAAATTAAGGTTAAACGTTCAACCTTAAACTTTCACACACCTTAAACTTGATACACACCCAAACAACTCTCCTAATTCATATCCAATATATTTTCACCCTTTCCAATACTTTCCAAAGCATATCCTAGAGTTAGGAGCATTTAGGGTAGCCTAACATAGCTGAAACATGAGCTAAACATTCTTATTTATCCGAAATCAGCATTGGCAATCGACTCTGTCAGCCAGCAGTCGACTGACCTTGACTCCAGTCGACTGCCAATAGTGGTAGTTGACTGATTTCTACAAATGCAGAAATTCAGTTTTAGAAACGAAATTGGAAAATACATAAGTAATTATACATAACTCGAAAAATCATGAAAATTCATATGTATAATACTTAAGTCAATCATTATGGGTGAAAAATATTTGAAAATAAAATACTCATAAAATAATGAGATTGATACAAAGTTTAAAAATAAAAAAAAATCAATGTTTTGACCCTACTTTGTATCGACTTCATTAGTGGTGATTGCTATCAAAAGATAGACTTCACCAAGATTTTTTAAAATGATTTTAAAATCTTATTTTGAACCATGGTCTATGGGCTTAATGCACATGACTTGTACATAAGCTTTCCTCATGATTCATCCATGATATAAGATGAGTTTGAGTTCATCTAAGTTAGTAATATATGAGAGATGTCCTAAGGCAATCGCCTTATGTATGAACCATTTATATGATAAATGAAGATTCACTATTTGAGTATACATGTTTTATGTATTTGATTGGATCTTAAACTCATTTACTGAATGTCCACGATACGATTCACAGCATGAGAGAATTTGTGATTGGATCACAACTAGTGAGTATCTCTACATGTGTAATTGTGATGTATCGGAATTATCCCTAGTCGATGAATTGATGGATCTGGACACCATCAATTCTGTTGAGACTAGCACGAGGTATACTCCTTGGTGTATCCAAGCAGCTGATTCTCACTGGCTGGAGACATAGTGATGTCCGGAGTTAATCGTGGATGCTAGTTATGGTAACTAGTTCATTGGAGTGACCGGTAGTAAGACTTCATATGGTTCTCTGCATATATAGATATGTCAATGAAGTTCTTCTTTGTGGATTAAGTGCGATGTTCCTTTGACTTGCGGTATTCAAGTCATCTTGATCATGGAGACTTATGCTTTGACATCTTAAGCAAATATCTCTAAGGAGATGTGGACCCGGGATGATTGGGTATAAGTCAAAGTGATCGAAGGTGTTTGAATAGCCTATAAAGTTCACCACTCCTTGCGAGAGATTTATACCCATGGCCTCGTCGGATTGTTACTAAAGTCTTTGGCCAAAGCATTACATGTTTAGAGTAAGGTACTCTTGATACATGTGGAGTAACTAGAATCGTGGGACGAGGAAATGATACTTGGGCTAGGTGTGGCGTGAGTCGACCTAGTGAGGCTGACACAATAGACCATGTCTGAACCAAGTGGGTATAAGATGAGTGAAGGGAATGGGGCACGATTCATTCGAGCTGCTGAAGGGTTTCAGAAATAGTTCTGGATCAACCGTTGATCTTTTCGGTTAATTGGGGATCATGATGTACTACTAGGTGCCACTCATGATCGTTCTATAATTAATGGTTAATTATAGACGGCCAACATAAACCGAGAACCTATATGGTCACACGCACAACGAGTGTAATCCAAAGGATTTAAAACGAGCTTGAGAATGGGATTCTCAGACCGAGAGAAACTATGTTTGGTTGGACCAAACATAAAGCGAGCATGAAATTGTTTCAGTCGCAATGGAAGCGTGGATGGGCAGTGTCTTATGAAGACATAATGGATGGACCAAAATGGTTTAGTTCTAATCCAATGGATGAGAATAAACCAAAGGGTTTGGTTTATATTAAACGAATGAACCAAAGGTTGGTTCGGTTCGTTTTAACTTAAAATAAACCATCATGGTTTGGTTTATTTTAACTTATCTTAATGGAGCGGGTTAACGGGCTTTATGGATATGATCCATTAACCATTAAGAGAATTAGTTCTCTATAAAAGTGGGCTTAAGGGATTGTTAAACCCTAACTAATCCAAACCCTAGCCCCCCCTTGAGTTGCCGCCCACTCCTTGGAGGAGTTAATCGGCGCCAACCCTAAAGCTGCCGCCGCCCAGCTTTGTGCCGCCGTCCAAGACCCTTGCCGGCGTCCAAGCTCCAGCCGGTGAACCTCCGGCGACCCTCCGGTGATCTCCTATAGGTTCGGCATCAAGGTGAGTTTTTCTCTCCTTGTTTTGGCCGGCGCCTACTCCTCCACCAAGCTGTCCAGTTTTCTGGACAGCTTCTTCTCTCGTCGAGTGTCGTTTGGGACGGTTAGTGCTCCGACAGCGGCTAACTTACCGGGGATTTGATCTCCGGTAATCCTCTGAGGTGGAGGACGAAGGATTCGTCAAACGGTTGACGAATACCTCTCCGGAGAAGCGAGTTTTGAGAACTCGTTTTAGGATCCGAAGTTGGATTCGGATCGTGATCATCTCTCGATCACGTCGTCTTCAACACGAGGCTAGAACCCGTACGAAGACGAAGCTCGTGACTTAGCGAAGTCATCCCGAGGAGCTCGGCGTGGATACGGATAGAGACGATTCTTACGAGGATCGTTCCGGTTGATGCCGTTCCCGCTACACGTCATACGGAAGGTATAACGTAGTTTAATTTCCTTTTATTGCAAATTTTAATTTATGGTTATGTCTACACTTGTTGTAATAGCATGCGTGTGTTGTGTGTGTTGTAATAAATATAGATTTATTAATTTTAATTGCTTCCGCTGTGCTCATGTTTACGAAACATGATCGAACACACACACGCCGCGGTGCCGGAAACCCAACAGTGGTATCAGAGCCCAGGTTGTGTTTCGACATAATCGTAAAAATGGTTTTGCGATAGTCATAATGTATTTCTGGAAATTTTCTAAATGTTGGAAATTTAGAAGTATTTATGGAAATTTTTCAATTTTGGAAAGTCTAGAAGTATTTATGGAAATCTTCCACTTTTGGAAAGTTGGAAGTATTTATGGAAATTTATATTTTCCATAAATAAAATATTTGATTAGATTCTGGAAATTTGTTTCCTAATTTAATCATGATTTGATTTGGAAAATCAAATCTTAAAATATTTAATTTCCATAAGTAGTTTTAAAGATTTAGGAAATTGGTTTCCTAAATAGATTTTCCTTAATCAAATAATTCCATGAATAAAATATGTGATTAGATTTGGAAATTTGTTTCCTAATTTAATTATGATTTGATTTGGAGAATCAAATCTTAAACATATTTTATTTCCATAAATAGTTATGACATATAAGGAAATTATATACATGACATAATTGTATGCCATGTAATTGCATTAGATGCATAACATTATGCCATGCGTGTCGTGACATGTAGATGTATGTCATGTATGCCATGCCATGTAGATAATAGTTATTTGCATGCAAAGAGGATGAGACATAAAAACCCTTAATCAATATTAAAGCCTACACCTTCCATTAATATGGTTAGAACCAGAGTTCTATTTCTTGTTTGGGTTGTTGGACTCTCTCCAAGCCCGGCTCGAACCTGAATATGTTCAAACCATGGAATAGTTTAATACTAATATGGTAAGAGTCAGAGGTCAATCGTTAGCTTTGGTTGTTGGACTCTCTCCAAGCTGGGCTAATTGGTTGAATGCGCTCTAACCATATTAAAACTATGTCCTGATTAATGGGTTGGCTTTAACCTGGAGCATCGGTTTGTTGGACTCTCTCCAAGGTCGATGTAAAGGGAGGTGAAGTTGTGTGCTATGCATATGATGCATACTTGTTAATGTGTTAACAACCCGATGTATGTGTGAACATTCAATTAGTTGATAGCACATTGTGATAGTTGCATATACGGGATATGCAATCGGTATAGATGATACCTACCGTCGTAGTTATGAATGGCTTGTTGGACTCTCTCCAAGGTTGTTCATAACTATGATGGATATCAGCCTATTCGGAGATGGACCTACAATCTCCCGAAGTGATTTTGGGGTTTTTGAAATTCGAAAAATGAATGGGATTTATAAATGTATATTGATGCATTTTAAAATCATTTTCTCATATATGCTCGTTTTGTATTTCTAGGTCAATAAATTGATCATGACGTCTTTGAATTGCGTTCCATTTTGGATTTGAATAAATTGACTGGGCCGAGCTTCATGGACTGGCTTAGAAGCTTGAGAATTGTTCTCAAGGTTGAAAAGCTTGCAAATGTCCTCGAAGCGCCTCTTCCCGCCCGTCCTAGTGACAATGCAACTCTGGACCAATTGTTGGCATATCAGAAACATGTGAATGATTCTGAAATGGTGAGTTGCATCATGCTAGCCGCGATGGAACCAAAGCTACGAAAGCAGCATGAGCATATGGATGCTCATATTGTAGTCCTTCATCTTTGTGAGTTGGTTGATGAGCAAGTGAGATTCGAAAGGTTCGAAGTCTCAAAGCTCCTCTTCACCTCTGAGATGCTAGAAGGTTCATCTATGGTACTGCTCAATATGCTGAAGACTGTGGAGTCTTCTGAGAAGCATGAGCAGGGGACGATGCTGTTAGTTGATTCCTCGAAGAAAGGTTCTAAGAGGAAGTCAAAGGAATAGCAGAAGGGAAAGAAGAGAAGGGCTAAGAAGGTAGAACTAGCACAAAAGGAAACTTGCCATCATTATGGCAAGGAGAGCCATTTGCGAAGAAAGTGCAAGATTTATCTTGAGTCCATGAAGAAGGATAAGGCATCGGATGCCCCATCTTCTTCACAAATCTTCTTTATTGATTGTCATTCTATTTCCTCAGACACTTGGGTATTTGATATCGGTGGCTCATATATGTAATGACACATGGGCTAAGGAATAGGAAGAAGACTCGTCAAGGAGAGTCAAATTTACGTGTTGGGAATGGAGCAAAGGTTGCGCACTCGCCATCTGAACGTATTTGTTGAAACTCCTCGTGAGACTTGTCTTAGAACTGGACAATTGCTTTTATGTTCCTTCGCTGATAAAGAACATCATTTCTATTTCTTGTTTAAATAGAAATGGGTACCATTTGACTTTTAGTAACAATTGTTGTTACATAACTTTGAATGGAGTTCTTTATGGACCGAACTTTAAGCAATGGTGTTTATACGCTGGACGATCCAAAGGATATTTTCAATATCGGCGAGCAACAAGCTGCGCTCGAAAGGATAATCAAATAGACTCCTATATGTGGCATTGTCGTCTTGGCCATATAAGCAAGAAACGCATGTCCGAATTACACCGATGTGGAATTCTGGAATCGTTTGAATTGGATTCATACGATACATGCGAATCATGCTTAAAAGGCAAGATGACTAAGTTACCTTTTATGGGAAAAGGTGAACGAGTGGGAGAGTTATTAGGTCTAATACATACGGATGTATGTGGACCTATGTCAACTCAAGCTTTAGGAGGCTATAGCTACTTCATTACCTTCACCGATGATCACTCACGGTTTGGGTATGTGTTCTTGATGAAACACAAGTCTGAAGCCTTTGAAAGGTTCAAAGAATTCAGAAATGAAGTAGAGAAACAACATGACAAGAGTATTAAAATACTTCGATCAGATCGAGATGGTGAATACTTAAGTCAAGAGTTTCTTGATTATCTAAGAGACAATGGTATATTGTCTCAATGGACTCTGCCCTATACACCACAACATAATGGTGTATCTGAGAGGCGTAACCGGACCTTGTTGGACATAGTCAGGTCAATGATGAATCATGCGACTCTTCCCAAGTCCTTTTGGGGCTATGCACTTCAGACAGCTGTTTACTTGTTAAACAGAATACCTACCAAGGTAGTCTCAACTACTCCATATGAGATATGGAATAGTAAGAAACCTCATGTATCTTACTTGAAGATATGGGGTTGTCCTGCTTATGTGAAGTGGATCAGATCGCATAAAATTGGATGCTAAGTCCGATAAATGTCTATTTATTGGATACCCTAAGGAAACAAGGGGTTACTAATTCTATCATCCTGGAACAAAAGGTGTTTGTTTCAAGGCATATGGTTTCTAGAGAAAGAGTTTCTCTTGCAAGAAAACAGGGGGAGTGTCGTCGAGCTTGAGGAGGCTCGAGAGACTCAAATAGACATTGATGAGATACCTGGTGAAGCACAACAGCCGACAACTCATAGTGATGAGCAATCGGCTGGACCTATTGTAACACCACATCTTCGTAGATCTGGTAGAACACGCAATATTCCCGAGAGATATGGATTTCTCGTAAGTGAATCGAACGACGTGTTACTCATTGATGATGAGGAGCCTACCAGTTATGATGAAGTGATGACAAGTTCAGAAGGGATAAGTGGCTTGGTGCCAAGTCAAATGGATTCCATGTATGAAAACCAAGTTTGGAACTTGGTTGACTCCACCAAGGCATAAAGCCTATAGGGTGCAAGTGGGTTTTCAAGAAGAAAACCGACATGGATGGTAATGTGATTACCTATAAGGTTAGATTGGTGGCGAAAGGATATCGCCAAAAACAAGGTGTTGATTATGACGAAACCTATTCATCAGTAGCTATGCTTAAATCCATTCGATGCTCCCGCCATAGCGGCTCATTATGATTATGAGATATGGCAGATGGATGTGAAAACAACTTTCCTTAATGGAAACTCGCCGAGGACGGTATATGATACAACCCGAGGGTTTCACATCGGTTGATAAAACCAAGGTATGCAAATGCACGATCCATTTATGGATTGAAGCAAGCATCCAGAGTCCGGAATATCCGCTTTGATGAGACGATCAAAAGTTTGATTTCACAAAATCCGCATTTAACCTTGTGTGTACAAGAAAGTTAGTGGGAGGCAATGTGTTCCTAGTATTGTATGTCGATGACATATTACTTATAGGAAACGATGTGTCAATCTTACACCGCTAAGGTTTGGTTATCCAAGACATTCTCCATGAAAGACCTGGGAGAAGCAACCTACATCCTTGGGATTAAGATCTATAGAGATAGATCGAAACGGTTGCTTGGTCTTTCGCAGTCTACATATATAGACCGAGTGCTAAAGAGGTTTAGCAGGTCGGAATCCAAGAAAGGTTATCTACCCATCAGGCATGGGGTACACCTTTCGAAGTCTATGTGTGCGCGCGTAAGACGAGAGGATTTGCATGAGTAAGATTCCCTATGCATCCGCAATAGGATCTATCATGTATGCTATGTTATGTACGAGGCCCGATGTATCGTATGCTCGAGTGTCACGAGCAGATACCACCGATCCAGAATGGATCATTGGGTGATCATTAAGATGATCCTAAGTACTTAAGAAGAACTAAGGATGCGTAATATATGGAGAAGGGTACATGGTGATACGTGGGTATACGGATGCGACTCCGCATGCAAGGATGATTCCATGTCTTTGTGCGGTATGTATTCACTGGAATGGAGGCGTAATAAGTTGGAAAGGTTCCAAGCTTGACACTATAGCGGATTCTCGCCACTAAGGCGAGAATACATTGCCTTGAAGCAAAGGAAGCGGTTTGGATCAAGAAGTTCATCTCACGAACTTGATGTGGTCTCATCAATGATCCAAACATGTGCTTCGCCGCTATCATCTTATCGAGAGATCATCGAGTAGGAATGAAATACAAATCGAGAAAATTCCCCGAAAGGAACTTAGCGGATCCTTTGACTAAAGCATTACCTCAAAGTAAGTTTTTGAGGTCGTATTAGAACTTATGGTATTGGATCTAGCGATTGGCATTAGGCCAGTGGAGTCTGTTAATATGTATGAGAGATGTCCTAAGGCAATGCGCCTTATGTATGAACCATTTATATGATAAATGAAGATTCACTATTTGAGTATACATGTTTTATGTATTTGATTGGATCTTAAACTCATTTCTTGAATGTCCACGTCGATTCACGGCATGAGAGAATTTGTGATTGGATCACAACTAGTGAGTATCTCTACATGTGTAATTGTGATGTATCGGAATTATCCTAGTCGATGAATTGATGGATCTGGACACCATCAGATTACTGTTGAGACTAACCGTATACTCCTTGGTGTATCAAGCGGTGATTCTCCTTTGGTGGAGACATAGTGATGTCGGAGTTAATCGTGGATGCTAGTTATGGTAACTAGTTCATTGGAGTGACCGGTAGTAAGACTTCATATGGTTCTCTGCATATATAGATATGTCGATGAAGTTCTTCTTGTGGCTTAAGTGCGATGTTCCTTTGACTTGCGGTATTCAAGTCATCTTGATCATGGAGACTTATGCTTTGACATCTTAAGCAAACATCTCTGGAGATGTGGACCGGGATGATTGGGTATAAGTCGAAGTGATCGAAGGTGTTTGAATAGCCTATAAAGGATTCACCACTCCTTGCGAGGAGATGTATACCCATGGCCTCTCGTCGGATTGTTACTAAAGTCTTTGGCCAAAGCATTACATGTTTAGAGTAAGGTACTCTTGATACATGTGGAGTAACTAGAATCAGTAGGGCGAGGAAATGATACTTGGGCTAGGTGTGGCGTAGTCGACCTAGTGAGGCCCGACACAATAGACCATGTCTGAACCAAGTGGGTATAAGATGAGTGAAGGGAATGGGGCCGCGATTCATTCGAGCTCTTGAAGGGTTTGAAATAGTTACGGATCAGCCGTTGATCTTTTCGGTTAATTGGGGATCATGATGTACTACTAGGTGCCACTCATGATCGTTCTATAATTAATGGTTAATTATAGGCGGCCAACATAAGCGAGAACCTATTTGGTCACCGCGCTGTGAGTGTAATCCAAAGGATTTAAAGCGAGCTTGAGAATGGGATTCTCGGAGAGAAACTATGTTTGGTTGGACCAAACATAAGCGAGCATGAAATTGTTTGATCGCAATGGAGCGTGGATGGGTGTCTTATGAAGACATAATGGATGGACCAAAATGGTTTGGTTCTAATCCAATGGATGAGAATAAACCAAAGGGTTTGGTTTATATTAAGCGAATGAACCAAAAGTTGGTTCGGTTCGTTTTAACTTAAAATAAACCATCATGGTTTGGTTTATTTTAACTTATCTTAATGGAGCGGGTTAGCGGGCTTTATGGATATGATCCATTAACCATTAAGAGAATTAGTTCTCTATAAAAGTGGGCTTAAGGGATTGTTAAACCTAACTAATCCAAACCCTAGCCCCCTTGAGTTGCCCCACTCCTTGGAGGAGTTAATCGGCGCCAACCCTAAAGGCTGCCGCCCAGCTTTGTGCAGCCGTCCAAGACCCTTGCGGCGTCAAGCTCAAGCCGGTGAACCTCCGGCGACCCTCCGTGATCGCCTATAGGTTTGGCATCAAGGTGAGGCTTTTCTCTCCTTGTATTGGCCGGCGCCTACTCCTCCACCAAGCTGTCCAGTTTTCTGGACAGCTTCTCCTCCTCTCGTCGGAGCGTCGTTTGGTTGACGGTTAGTGCTCCGACAGCGGCTAACTTACCGGGGATTTGATCTCCGGTAATCCTCTGAGGTGGAGGACGAAGGATTCGTCAAACGGTTGACGAATACCTCTCCGGAGAAGCGAGTTTTGAGAACTCGTTTTAGGATCCGAATTTGGATTCGGATCGTGATCATCTCTCGATCACGTCGTCTTCAACACGAGGCTAGTAACCCGTACGAAGACGAAGCTCGTGACTTAGCGAAGTCATCCCGAGGAGCTCGGCGTGGATACGGATAGAGACGATTCTTACGAGGATCGTTCCGGTTGATGCCGTTCCCGCTACACGTCATACGGAAGGTATAACGTAGTTTAATTTCCTTTTATTGCAAATTTTAATTTACGGTTATGTCTACACTTGTTGTAATAGCATGCGTGTGTTGTGTGTGTTGTAATAAATATAGATTTATTAATTTTAATTGCTTCCGCTGTGCTCATGTTTACGAAACATGATCGAACACACACACGCTGCGGTGCCGGAAACCCAACAGATGCAAAAAACTATGCACCTTAAACTTAACTCATTTCCTAGCATCTCACATGTGTCTAAGGTATTTGAAAACACACACATATCAATTTGATGTGAGATGTGAGTTTTGTTCATCCTAATCTAAGGTCTCATGCATTTTTCTAAGGCAACACTACTTGATTCCCTTATACATGGGACTTCAAGTCATGTCAATTGTCATTAAATCAATTTTCATAAATCCTAAATGCATGAATGATGATTATGACATAAATGATAGCATAATTAAGAACATGTGTCAATAATCATGATGTCATGACATTTGATTCTAACTTAAGCATAACATGACACTATAAAATAACCTAAGCATAATCATGACATTTATATGATAAAGATGAAATATGATATCATGACATGGTATATGACAATCAAGTCATGGCAAATGAAATATAAAGGTATAATGATACCTAAGTTTTAGTATTAGTTGTCATTTGTTGGGATTAAGTTCATTTTGCCATATTACCAATTTTCTCTCAAGTGTGCCAAAAACCTAAAATGACACAATATGACCTCTAAAATTAGTTTGTGCCAATTTGATCAATTTTTTATATATCTCAAAATATATTGGCACGTCCTAAAATCCTTTAGGATATAAAATTCAACCTACATTTCCAAAGTATTCCATTACCTTGGAAATGACCTAAAGTGCCAACTTTGCTATGATTGAGTTAACTGTCCATCCAATCAAGATTGACACATCCTAACCCATTTAGCGTAAATCGATCATGCTCCTAGGAACCCAATACCTATTGGAGCTCCTTGGGTTTACTAGGTATTTTTTAGGGATAACTTCCCTAGATATCCTCCTAATGACCCTTCTAAGCTTGGTAGCCTTGGTCATTATGGTCTTACCTAGGTTAACTCTAGGGGTGACTCCCCTTGTAACCTTCTTAGTGACTTCCCTAGGTTTCCTTGAAACTTTAGCCACTAGACATACACCTTGGTTACCCTTAGGGATAACTTCCCTAGTAACCTTGGTCTTCCTAAACCTAGGTTGAGTTCCATAATCAAATGGAACACTATGATAGGTCTCCTTGGGTGAACCTTGCTTCCTAGACCTTAGGTTTTGACTCCTAGACCCTTTAATTGAATTTGTCATTCTTGTAAGGGTCTTTTCAAGTTTCTCAAGCCTTGACCTCAAGGCTTGGTTCTCTAACTCGAATCCTCCCAATTTTGATTTTTCATTTATCCTTTAGGAAGATTTCCTCCTAGACATATGTCTACCCTTCTTAGGGTTAATGTTTAGGTGATCTTCTATCTTCCTAATAGACTCCCTAGGTAGAATAGGTCTAGAGTTGTTGTTTCTAGGTTTATCCTTAGGTAAAGTAGGTCTAGCATGATCCTTAGACCTAAAATTACAATATTTTGCACCTAAGCAAAAATATTTATTGTTACTAGCATGCTTTTCATGAACAATAGCAAGAGAATTGAAAGCATGCTTTTTAACATTAAATCTAGAAGGTGCATTACTAAAATATACCTTAGGATTTGCTTTAGAGGCCCCCCTACATGTGATGCTACTTCTTGAGTCTTCTTCCTCCCCCTAGGGCATTGACTCCTATAATGCCCCCTTTGATTGCGTACTTGAAGCACACCACGTGCTCCTTGCTCTTATGTGCTGGGGCACCGACATCTTTGACGTTTGGCACCGGTTGAGGCTTCTTGACTCTTTTCGGGCACTTACTCTTGTAATTCCCGGCTTCCCTACACTCAAAGAAAATTATATAATTTTTATTTTTAACTAAATTTCTTGAGTTACCTAGGTCAATGATGACCAAAATTGGTTCTTCATCTCTCCCGGAGGTTGAAACTACTTCTTGATTTTGCTCCGGCTCCGGTGATCTACTATGCTCCCCCTCAATCCTAGAGGTGGAGACTTCCTCCAATTCTTCCTCTTCCACTGATCCAGATGTTGACTCCTTCTCAACTGCCAGATCCTCACTTTCTTGTGAGGATGAGGTTGCTTCTTCGGCCTCTTCCTCCAATTGAGCCGATGATGGTTCTTGTTCCTTAGGCTCCTCTATTTCTTGAGTCGTTGAGGGTTCTTCATAGAGCTTAACTAGCTTGCTCCAAAGTTTCTTTACATCCTTACAATCTCCTAATTTACACAAAACATCATTAAATATTACACTAAGTAATATACCCATTACCTTGTTATTTATGTTGTAGTATCAGAGTTGTTCTTTGCTTCACTTTTTCTTCTTAAGCCTTTTTTCCTTCTTCGTCCTTTGGAGCGTTGAACCCTACCATCACACTAATTTAATTATCATAATCACACATAAGAAAATACATTATTCTACCTTTCCTATATGCAAAATCTTTGCGGTCGAAAGAAGGCGGAATGTTGATGTCATCACCCAATTTCTCTTGAAAATCCATCTTGCCCTCTAGAGCACTCCCTCGGATGTGAAGCCAGTGAAGAATTCCTAGCTCTGATACCAATTGTAGGAACGTCGGTGACCGCTAGGGGGAGTGAATAGCATGTTCGTCGGTTGATGGAATTCAATCATGCTTGATCATCTACAACACTTATTATATGCAGCGGAAATAAAGATAATAAAATAATAACAAAAACACAAGCACACAATTACATAATCGATATAATGTGGTTCGGAACCTAAGAGTTCCTACTCCACAGATTGAGCTCAAATGAGCTCTATCGATGCGAACACCACTACTAATCAACTCTCTTTCTGGGAAAACACTCTGGAGGTGGAGGAAATCTCTTACAACAAATTACAAAAGTAATACAAGATAAAACAAGTAAATACAACAAAAGAATTAAAGAACACTTTATAAAAACTCTTTTGAATGCTTGCTTGTTTGATTGTTTGAGCCGCACTTGAAGACCCTGACTTGCACCAACAAATCGCTCCAAATCGCCTCAAAGAACCATGCCAAAATTCCTCTCCTTGAGCTTCTTTTAAAGCAGCAACTCGGGCTGGATTCCGCCTAGCAATTGACTACTTGAGACCATCAGTCGACTGCTCCTATAGCCATTGTGAGACAACGACTTAATCCACATTGGATAAGTTTCAACGGATAGACAATCAATCGACTGATCATACCCATCAGTCGACTAATCATGCCTCCACTCGACTGCCAAACCCTAGCAGTCGACTCGGAAACATTTTGTGCCCATGTCCTCGACCATCAATCGTTGACCTCCATGTCAGTTAATTGATCAAATCATTAGTCGACTGTCCAATGCAGGCAATCGACTACCAAGGCCACGCGACCGCAGTTGAATGCCAGTCGACTCCCGACCAATCGACTGGTCATAATCCCAGTTGAATGCTTAGAGTCAACTCGGCTTCTAAGTGTCAAAACACTTGACCAGTCGATTGGTCCATAACCTCAGTCTATTGCTACACCTCAACCATGAGGTTTGCCCCAAGTATGATGCCCTCATACTTGCTAGACCTCCCTTAGCCTAGACCTAAACCTTTTAGCCACCTCCATCAGCCTCATGCCTATCGGATCCCTCCAAGTCATCCATGACTTGTTCATCCATACGCTAGCCTTCAAGTGCTTCCATCGGCTATTGTCATGCTAAGTTGGTCTACACCACCAAGGCACATTGGGTTTACGCTGCCAAGACTACCGCTTGAATTTTATGCCGCCAACCATTGGACTTATGCTGCCAAGACTCCACCCTTGGATTTTACGCCGCCAATATCAATCCTTGAACTTTCCTTGCCAACCCATGTTGGACTTTCCATTTGCCAAGACTCAAGCTTGGTGATGTGAGCAAAACATATAGGATTTTAGGAGTAGTTTTCGCTCACATCTCATTACATTTTATGTTTGTTTCATGCATATTTTACTTTGTTTTGCATGCATTTTCTATTTTCTAGTTCGAAGATCTGCTCTTTGTACTTTTATGTGCAAGATAGTATTTCATGGAGAAAACGGTGCACTTTCGGAGCAAAAGAAGGATATTTTACAGCTGGACACAGAAGGGAACACGACTAGGGTGTGTGGCTACACACGGCCATGTCAAAGGGTCGAAATTGGCCACCACGGCGCCACACATGACCTGGCCGTGTGGAAACACATGGTCGTGTGGCACTGTGCAATTCTGACATGATTCAGTTATTTTCCAGATTTTAGAGAGATCCAGGCTCATGTCTATATAAAGGAGGCTATGCCCAAACCCTAGGGGGGAGGCATGACAGCCGGGACGACATTCCGACGCCCTAAAAAGCCTCGGAAACTCGCAACGGGGAGGAAGAAAGTCATCGAAGATCCAAATTCTGCATTTCAACGTCGGAGAGAAGAGTCACATCGCATTGTAATTTCTGTTCTTTACATAATTTCCATTGTTTATACGAACATGATCGTGCTTTGTGTTTCTCCTCTCTTATTTATGGAGTAGACTCTTCGATTCTAGGACTAGGGAATAGTTTGTGTTGAGTTAGAATATGTTGGTTCAAATATCTTTTCGTTCTTGAATTTATATTTACAATTGGCGTTTGGTTTAGAGCTATAACTATTATTTTGATTTTCTATCTACTGTGCTATCCGATATGAGGGGTGACAACCCTCGTATCTAAGATTTAGGAGAATTAAGGAGGAATCTAGGGGTTGGCCTTATCTCCCATAACCGTGGGTATAAGGATGCAATAGAGTAGGAAACACACCTCATTTTTGACTCGTCGCAGGGATCGATTCGGCATCCTTGTACCGACTATCCCGTCCTAAGTCTAGGGGTCGACCTGGTAATGGAAGAGAGAGCTTCCGATAGATGCGAAGGCTCATCGGGGGAGTGTATGATATCCTTTCCACAAAACCGTAGCAAGAAACCTAGACAAAACCTAATTGATAACGTGTTCTGTGACACACAAACAAAATCGAAATCCTAGAATCCCTTCCAAAGACTCGCAACTAGTTTCTTTCTTCTTCCGTGTGACACCATATTGAGTTGAGACCACCGTCAACCCTCGCAATCACAACCCTTAGAACTAAATTCTGAACAATAACCTCCACTTACCAAATAAGTACTCAAATCTCAGTCCCTGTGGGATCGATAATCTTTTTATTACTTGACGACATCCATGCACTTGCGGGCGTTCAGCGTGAGCATGCGCTTTGAGTCCTTGACGGTCTCCATTGCGAGATTTGAGGTCGCGTTCGTGTGCATCAAGTTTTTGGCGTTGTTGATGGGGACTGATTGATTCGATATCGAATTAAGAAGTGGATAATGTTGGTGCAGTAGGCACCTAAGTCGAACCTGAGTTTTGATTATAGCAAACGATACAAAGTTAAACTCATGTCGTTATCTCACGAGCTGAATCGAGTGTGCAGAAGATTGCTATAGCTGGAGCTGAAGGCTAGCGACACCCGGAGGAAGCCGCGGTGGTCGGGCGACACTCGAGTGACTTCGGAGGGAGCCGAAGGAATCGAGTGGAAGGCCGGAAGCAAAAGCAACAAGTAAGTATCGAGGTAAGCTCGTGTGTGCGAGCGTAAGTGAGGTCGTATCCTCGTTACGGGGATGATCTTAAGCGTAGATCCGACCAAAGACATCCTATAGATGGTCTAGGTCGAGATCGGACGGTCGACGACCGTTGAAATTATGTTTTTGTTGAGCTAACTTTGACTTGCAGCAAGCATCAGTCGACTGCCAGCTTGGAGGACTCGACTGCCGTCAATCAGTCGACTGTCGAAGGTCAGCACTCGACTGATGCTGCCATCAGTCGACTGATGATGGCCATCAGTCGACTGATGGTCAACGATCAGATTCGAGGAGTCAAGGCTTATCACCCCATTTCAAGGAGTTTTTGTGTCCATTTGTAATTGGTTGAAGACCCATTCGATGAGGGGCTCAAAGGCTATAAAAGAAGGGCTTGTCTTAGGATTTTTCATCAATTAAAAAGCTTCCAAGTGCTTTCGATACGCTCCGACTCTCCGACATCCCTACGACGAAGCGCTGCCGAGATGACGACTAGAGCTTCAACCTCTATCCTTTGAAGTCGTCGATAACGAAAGTTTGAATCATATTTCAGTTTATAAGTTGTTCTTATTTCGAGCTTTAAATCATATCAAGGAGAGGGGGAGTGTCCCTCTACCTTGAGCTTTTATCATCTTGTGTATCCGTCTAACTCCTACCTCCAACGAGGAGGAGCTTGTTAGTAGTTTGCCCTCCGTACGTGGTCAAGGACCACTAGGGCCTTGGAGTAGTAGCCTTCGGCTACGAACCAAGTAAAACCTTTGTGTCTATTGTCTCTATTTTTGTTTTTATCTTCCGCTGTGTCTACTCGCGTTTTAACGAAAAATTTCTATCGCTATTCATCCCCCCTCTAGCGATCCGATCGATCCAACAATTGGTATCAGAGTCGGGGGCGCTTAGATTTGGTGAAACCACCAATCTAACATTTTTTACAGATTTGTTTTTCATTCGTTTAAATTTTTCTCCCGCACTACTAATCCAAGACGAAGTCTTGGTACTCTTCGTTTGGTTTTGTTTTGCAAGTATTGATTGCCTTCAGAGTACCTTACGATCAAACGAACATAACTTTTGCTACAAGTGGACTCACGAAACGATCTACTCACCAAATCAAAGCTCTCGCAGAGATCTACACTTCTTACCTGGGTTTACCCCCGTAACAAGCTGTTTTCATCCTCAAAAATCGATGTTTAGTAGCCTTTCAGGGACATCGAAGGTTGTGAGTACTTACTTTTTATTTAGTTTCTTATTTCTTTGCTTAACTTTCTATTTTTCGTTTGTTTCTTTTTATTTCCCGCACTACTAATCCAAGACGCAAGTCTTGGTACTTTCGTGTGTTTTTGTTGTTGCTAGGTTTTCATTTTAGTCTCCTTGTCTTTTTGTTCTAATGGCCCATCTCGAGGGTTTTAGCACTGTCCGACCTCCGTTTTACAACGGAGATGATTTCCGTTACTGGAAAGGTCGGATGGAATGCTTTCTCAAAACCCAAATCGAGATGTGGATCATAATTCAAACGGGTTTCACACTTCCGACTAATGAAGTGGGTGACTCCTTGGATTATGATCAATGGACCGTTGCAACAAAATGACAAGTCGAAGCCGATGCCAAGGCAACACAAATCCTCCAATGCGGCTTGTCCAAGGAGGAGTTAAATCACGTCACCCCCTTCATCAGCGCAAAGGACCTATGGACAAAGCTAGTAGAGCTACACGAAGGGACCGATGAAGCCAAGGTATGTAAGCGCGACCTTTTGTTCAATAAACTATATAACCTAAAAATGCAAGAACACGAGTCTGCGACGCAACTCCACGCCCGTGTCCAAGACATAGTCAACAACCTACACGCAATCGGGCAAAAGGTCAAAAACCGCGACCTTATAAGGTATGTCCTAAACTCTTTTCCGAGGACTACCTTGTGGGCATCCATGGTCGATGCCTACAAGGTCTCCAAGGATCTTTCTAAACTTAGGTTAGATGAACTTTTTTCTGATTTCGAACTTCATGAGCAGTCTAACTCGGAACCCGAGAAGGGTATAGCACTTTTTGCAGGTTCGAGGAAGAAAACCGCAAGCAAGCCACCCCCGAAGGAAGAAGAGGATGAGTCGGATTCGGAGGTCGACTCAGAAATGGAAGCCGAACTAGTCAACCTAGTTCGGAGGATAGTCAAGGGCCGAAAATGAGCCGTCACTCGACCCAACGAAGGTAAGCCTAAAAGTTCAAACATAAGATGTTATGAATGCAACAGGTTTGGACACATTAAGTCCGAGTGCCCAAAACTCAAGAGCAAGGCACCAAAACATAAAAAGGCACTCAACGCTACTTGGGAAGAAGCCTCCGAGGAAGAAGACAATGATCGAGTCCTTATGGCTAAACCAGTGGAATCGGAGACGGAGTCGGAACCGGAACCAGAATCAAAAACCGAAGATGAGTCGGACTACGAAACACTATTCAAGACAAGCCACGGATACGCATCCGGTTCAAAAGATACACTCAAGGTAAGTCGGTCTCTTATTACTACTCTTTATAGTGCAATTAAGTTTTTAAATAAAAAGTTAGCTAAGTCCGAGTCCAAGGTCGAGACCCTGGTTGAGGAAGTTAAACTCCTCAAACACGAGGTCTCCCTAACCTCTTCGACTAGTCGAGTTCAAGAGAAGGACTCAACTCGAGTTGAAAAACTCGAAGTTGAGAACTCACTCTTGAAAAGTCAAGTCGAAGATCTTAGGAATACGTTGGAAAGGTTTACTTTGGGATCCAAAGGACTTGACCTCCTACTTGGATCGCAAAGGGTCGTGTACAACAAGGCCGGGCTAGGATTTAGCTCAAACACGACCAATAAGTCGTATATGTCAATCGTAAGTAGACATAGAAAACATGTCCAAGCATGGGTCCCTAAGACCACCTTGATTTCAAACTTAGGATCAAACCAGTACTGGGTTCCCAAGGACCAAATCCACTATGTGGAGAGACCGAATCAATTCAACGGTCCAGGGGGAGCTAGTACGAAATTTGTTTGTGTTTTAACTTAGAAATTGCATGCTTAGGTTTTTATTTAGTTTGATTTTTCTTTTTAGAATGGTTAGATAGGACTATAACTCGTCAATACTTGATAACATAGTACCAGGACGCGACGAGATGATAGTATGCTAGGAAAGCGGAGTCTTGTATATTCGGGCTAGATAAGGCGTATCTAGTTCGGTGCACTTGACCGAGCGGAACTAGCTGAAGCTACCTCGTCGTATTCTAGACTAGTTAGACCAGGAAGTGGTCTTAAGTGAGTCAAGTCTCTATTTTCTTGAAAATGGCTTTATCTAAGGAAGTGGTCGTTGTTCCGATCAAAGAAGGCCTCTGTGCCTCGCCACGACCTGGAAGCCATGATCTTGAAAAGGTGACTTGATGAGCCTAAGGTCAAATCCGAATCTAACGCAAGGTTGACAAGTGTTTAAGTCATTAAATTTAATTCAACTAAAATTGGAAGTCATCTCACAAGAACATATAGGATTAACATGTTTGATCATGTAGACATGGGTGAGATGATTTAGGTTAATAATATTCAACCAATTTTTAATAAATCCAATATCCGATCCAACTACCTTGCATGTAGGATCAATGGATGTTGGACAGTGGTTGCTCCCGACACATGACCGGGGATCAACTCAAGTTTTCAAAGCTTCGATTCAAACGACAAGGATCGGTAGCCTTCGGAAATAACGGCAAGCTCAAAATCATCGGATCAGGTGATATTGAGCTCAATTCAAATTTTGTTATTCAAAATGTTTTATTAGTAGAAAATGTTCAATATAATTTACTTAGTGTAAGTCAATTGTATGATAATAACTATAAGGTCATATTTCTAGAAAATGAATGCGTAATTAATACAAACGAAACCTCTAAAACAATTCTTAAAGGAACTAGAAATAACAACATTTACACTATCAACTTAACTAACTCCTCAACTAAATGTCTTTTGACACGGCAAGAGGAATCATGGTTGTGGCACCGACGACTCGGTCACTCACACCCAAGACTCATCCACAAGATGAGTCAGAGTGATTTAGTCAGAGGTTTGCCTAACCTCAACAACTTGGATAATAAAATATGTAATGCTTGTCAACAAGGTAAACAATCTAGGACACAACATCAACTAACAAGTCAAGAACGAACCAAAAGTGTGCTTGAGCTCCTACACATGGATCTATTTGATTCACACGGAGCTAAGTCACTTAACGGAAGTAAATTCTGTTTAGTCATTATCGATGACTACTCTAGATTTACTTGGGTTAAGTTCATCAAACACAAAAGTGATACCCTAGATCAATTAATCAACCTATTTAAGTTAATAGAAAATCAACAAAACATTAAAATCAAAAGACTTAGGACTGATCATGGTGGTGAATTCGAAAACCATAGGTTTACAGAATTCTATAACCTAAATGGATACCACCACGAGTACTCTTGCCCTAGAACTCCACAACAAAATGGCCTAGTAGAACGCAAAAATAGAACCCTACAAGAAGTCGCTAGGACAATGTTAAATGAGTATAACCTACCCGATAGGTTTTGGGCGGAAGCCGTGAGTACGACATGCTATGTCCAGAATAGGATCCTTATGGTAAAGAGACACCTTAAGACCTCATACGAGATTTATCACGATAAAATACCTAACATCAAGTACTTTAGGGTATTTGGGTGTAAGGTACATATCCTAAACACTAAAGATTACCTAGGAAAATTTACATCCAAAACCACGACCGGAATCTTTCTAGGATACTCGACTACAAGCAGAGCTTATAGAGTATATAACCACGACACCCTTAGAGTCGAGGAGACTATCAATGTAGTATTTGATGAAGGACACGAACCTACATTACGTATTGCTGGTAACTGAGTGAACCGACTCATCTTAGACCACAACTACGATCCAGGAGATCAGGTCTGGTATTAATCTAACCTAAGTCGACCAAGTCACTCTATCGACCCAGTGATAGATGGCTCTACCAAACTAGAACTCAAACGAGTCATCCTATGGATCAAGTTGTAGACTCAAACCCAAATCCAACTAGGACTCAAACGAATCATCCTATCGACCAAGTGATAGGTGATCCAAGTCTAGGAGTTCGAACTAGAGCCTCATACATAAACCTTAGTCAAATATCTTTGATTTCTAAAATTGAACCCAAAACTATTGACCAAGCTCTTCTTGATCCCGATTGGATTATTGCAATGCAAGAAGAGTTGGATCAATTCACTAGGAACGAAGTATGGGAATTAATACCACCACCTAAAGATAAAACAATCATTGGAACAAGGTGGGTGTTTAGAAATAAAATTGATGATAAAGGTGAAGTAGTTAGAAATAAAGCTAGACTAGTTGCTAAAGGGTTTAGTCAAGTCGAAGGTTTAGATTACGACGAGACCTATGCCCCAGTAGCTAGATTAGAGTCCATTCGAATGCTATTAGCATATGCAGCACATCGAGGATTTAAGTTGTTTCAAATGGATGTGAAATCTGCATTCTTAAATGGATACATTAAAGAAGAAGTTTATGTTAGTCAACCACCCGGTTTCGAAAGTTTAGACAAACCGGATCATGTCCTTAGATTAAAGAAAGCTCTTTATGGACTTAAACAAGCTCCACGAGCTTGGTACGAGAGACTTTCGATTTATCTTAAGTCCAAAGGCTTTAACCAAGGTGTAGTTGACCCAACCTTTTTTGTAAAAACCTTAGGTAAAGACATATTCATAGCCCAAATCTACGTAGATGATATTATTTTCGGAACCACCAACTCAATCCTACTAAATGAGTTCATTTCACTTATGGAAAGTGAATTTGAAATGAATTTAGTAGGTGAGTTAAGTTTCTTTTTAGGTCTACCAATTAAACAAACTAAAGATGGAATATACCTACATCAACGCAAATATACTAGGGAATTAATTAAACGCTTTGGAATGCAAGACGCTAAAATTATTAATACCCCAATGGCAACTAATGTGAATATAGAAGAAGATGTAATCGGAAATTCAATTGATTTAAAATACTATAGGAGCATAATAGGGAGTCTCCTTTACCTAACTGCAAGCCGACCTGATATCTTATTTGCAGTAAGTATGTGCGCAAGATTTCAAACCTGTGCCAAGGAGTCTCACCTAACTCTAGTCAAGCGTATCCTTAGATATCTAAAGGGTACACTTAATGTCGGTATTTGGTATCCTAGATCTACCGAGTTTGAACTAACCGGCTACTCCGATTCGGACTATGCTGGTAGTAAGCTCGATAGAAAGAGCACGAGTGGTTGTTGTCAACTTCTCAACTCGAGTCTAGTGAGTTGGTGTAGTAGGAAGCAACACTGTGTTGCCTTATCTACCACCGAAGCTGAATACATCGCGATGGGTGAGTGTGTCACTCAGCTTCTTTGGATGAAGCACACTCTCCGTGATTTCAAGTTAGACTTTATGAACACAAAACTTCACGTAGATAACATTAGTTCAATTAATCTTACTAAGAATCCAATATGTCACTCTAGGACCAAACATATAGAGGTCAAACACCATTTCATTCGAGAACATGTGGCCAACGGAGCCATACAACTCGAATATGTCGAATCAAAGTCTAACTTAGCAGACCTATTTACTAAACCCCTACCCGAAGCCGAATTTAGTCTATTAAGACAAAAATTGGGCATGTGCGTAGTAGAATAGGAACTTGCAAATTATATTTTCTTACTACTATTTCTTAAATTTTCATTTTTATGGAACTAGCATAGGACATACCTTAGATATCATGCACCTATAGATTTAAGGAGCCAATACATCTCACAACACATAGGACTAATGTGTTTGTGTACTTAGCCACGTAGATGGGCGTGAGATGTTAGGACCTTACTCCTAGTTCCAGATTTAGAGCTAGTGCATTGCTATGAACCACGGAGTATAATCATACATACTAACCGACTCTAACCAGGACTGGTTGATCTTTCATATCAATCAAGCCAAATATGAGTCGAACATTTTATAGATGAACTTATTTTCAGTATATTATTTTTCAAAATAATGTGGAACATGCTTGGACTTTATATTTAACACTTATTTTCCACACACACCCTCACTCTTTTCGATATATGGCAAAAGGGGGAGAAAAAGGCCAAAGTTAAGGGGTCAAAATCTTTTTTATATAACTTAACTCTTACTTTATATTTAAACTAAAAGTTAACTTTAAGTTTTGAAAACTTATTAAGGCCAAGTTAAGATAATTCTTAACTTAAACTTATTTGTGCCATCAACGTTTTACTTATTTTTTATGCTTTACTTAAAGGGGAGAAAGGGCCAAGTTAAGAAGAAATCTTAACTTAAACGTTTTACTAAGGCCAACTTTACATAATTACTTAAAGCAACCCTCAAGGGGTAGGATTAAGGTCTTTCTTCAAGACTCACCCTCAGTCAAGGGGGAGGTTTCCTCAAGGGGGAGTACTTGAAGAAAATCCTTACTACTCCAACTTAATCTTCTTTATTTCTTGTTTGTTTCTAATGCACATTATTCTTCATGCTTGCTATTTACTTAACTTTGTATGTGGGTTTGCCATAAATCAAAAAGGGGGAGATTGTTGGTGCAGTAGGCACCTAAGTCGAACCTGAGTTTTGATTATAGCAAACGATACAAAGTTAAACTCATGTCGTTATCTCACGAGCTGAATCGAGTGTGCAGAAGATTGCTATAGCTGGAGCTGAAGGCTAGCAACACCCGGAGGAAGCCGCGGTGGTCGGGCGACACTCGAGTGACTTCGGAGGGAGCCGAAGGAATCAAGTGGAAGGTCGGAAGCAAAAGCAACAAGTATCGAGGTAAGCTCGTGTGTGCGAGCGTAAGTGAGGTCGTATCCTCGTTACGGGGATGATCTTAAGCGTAGATCCGACCAAAGACATCCTATAGATGGTCTAGGTCGAGATCGGATGGTCGACGACCGTCGAAATTATGTTTTTGTTGAGCTAACTTTGACTTGCAGCAAGCATCACCAATCGCACTGAGGACTCGATCGCCGCCAATCGACCGATCGCAAAGGTCAAGATCGATCGATGTCGCCATCGATCGGCCGATCGATGATGGCCATCGATCCGATGGTCAATGATCAGATTCGAGGAGTCAAGGCTTATCACCCCATTTCAAGGAGTTTTTGTGTCCATTTGTGATTGGTTGAAGACCCATTCGATGAGGGGCTCAAAGGCTATAAAAGGAGGGCCTGTCTTAGGGTTTTTCATCAATTAAAAAGCTTCCAAGTGCTTCCGATATGCTCTGACTCTCCGACATCCCTACGACGAAGCGCTGTCGAGACGACGACTAGAGCTTCAACCTCCATCCTTTGAAGTCGTCGGTAACGAAAGTTTGAATCATATTTCAGTTTATAAGTTGTTCTTATTTCGAGCTTTAAATCATATCAAGGAGAGGGGGAGTGTCCCTCTACCTTGAGCTTTTATCATCTTGTGTATCCGTCTAACTCCTACCTCCAACGAGGAGGAGCTTTTTAGTAGTTTGCCCTCCGTACGTGGTCAAGGACCACTAGGGCCTTGGAGTAGTAGCCTTCAGCTACGAACCAAGTAAAACCTTTGTGTCTATTGTCTCTATTTTTGTTTTTATCTTTCGCTGTGTCTACTCGCATTTTAACGAAAAATTTCTATCGCTATTCACCCCCCCTCTAGCGATCCGATCGATCCAACAGATAATTGGATCAGACCTAGGATAGATTTATTTACTTGCTTTACTTTTATCGTATATTTTTTTTACTTCAGTTTTAGCTTTTCCACATCTGATTTTAATTTAGATTTATTATATCTTGATTTACTTCAGTATTTGAACTAACGATATTAAAACCCAGTTGATAGCCACGATTGATCAAGTTTTGGTTCGACCCTCAGAATTATTCATTGTATATGATTTATTTATCCCCTCTCAGCAAGGGATGTTGAAATGTTAACACAGTCCGCTCGACCCTTGAGAGATTACATAGCGCCTAGACGGAAAGCATGTAACTCCTACATAACTATTCCACAAATTCAGGCCGCGAGTTGGGCAATAAACCCTGCATTAATTGTTTTTATTCAAGAGAAATAGTTTGGAGGGACTCAAATTGAGGAGTCCTATCTACACCTCGAAGAATTTTTGGCGTACTGCGGCACAGTGTAATATGAAGGAGTCCCAACAGATGCCATTAAGCTTATCATGTTCCTATTCTCCCTGAAGGGGGAGGCTAAGCAATGGATACACACTCTACCAGAAGGAAGTATAATGACATGGAAATAGATGGAAGACACTTTTCTAAGTAAATTCTTTCCCCCCATAAAACAGCCTACCTTGGGGATAAAATCCTTTCATTTGAGCAAGGGCGCGAAGAGACTCTAGTCGTGGCATGGAAGAGACTACAAGGACTGGTTATTTGTTGTCCACATAATGGATTATAGGATTGGTTACTCCTCCATATTTTTTATTCTAGGATCACTAGCTCATCGAAAGAACTTTTGGACACAACCACGGGGGCGTACTAATGAAAAAGAGCATAGACGATGCATACCGCATTATTGAGACAGTGGTGTGGACTCTCGAAATGTGGGCAAACAACAAGAAAGATTTTCAGGAGGCACTCCCCATTACGGGGGTTGGTAAAGTTGAAGCAACATGTCAAGTATAGGAAGAGGACAAAGAGAGAGAGGACTGGATGGAAGCAACTTCCCTATCTTCGGAATCAGAAGAAGAGGAAGATTCGGGGCAGGTGGCAGACGTGAAACACACAGGGCCTGAGATGAAGCCACTTCCCCCGAATCTCAAGTACGAATTTTTGGGTTTGACTTCAACCCATCCAGTGATAATAAATGCCAATTTGAGTGAGGGAGAGACAAGGAAGTTGCTGGGGGTGCTCAAGAAGTACAAAAAAGTGTTGGGGTTTACTATCGATGACATAAAGGGGATAAGCCCATCGCTATGCATGCATAGGATAATACTCGAGGATGGGTGTAAGTCAACCGTGGAGCGCCAAAGGCGACTTAACCCAACTTGCAGGAGGTGGTGAAGAAGGAAGTACTTAAACTTTTGGATATCGGAATAATTTACCTAATTTCAGATAGTGAGTGGGTAAGTCTGGTGCACGTAGTTCCAAAGAAAGGCAACACTACAGTAGTCAAAAATGAAGAGAATGAGCTGATCTCTGTGCGAACGGTAACGGGGTGGAGGATGTGTATAGATTATCGTAAATTAAACAAAACAACAAGGAAGGATCATTTTCCACTCCCATTTATCGATCATATATTGGAACGCTTCGCTAAACATTCCTATTTTTTCTACCTCAATGGGCACTCAGGGTTTTTCCAAATCCCAATTCACCCTAATGACCAAAAGAAGACCACCTTCACCTGCCCGTATGGAACCTTCGCCTACAGTAGAATGCCCTTTGGCCTATGTAATGCCCCAGCCACCTTCCAGCATTGTATGACAGCTATTTTTTCAGATATGATTGAACAAATTATGGAAGTATTCATGGATGATTTTTTAGTCTATGGAACAAGTTTCGATGCATGTCTGAAAAATCTAGAAAGGGTTCTACAAAGATGTGAGGAGAATAACTTGATTCTGAATTGGGAAAAATGTCACTTCATGGTAACTGAAGGGATAGTTCTGGGACATAAGATATCAGGGAATGGTATCGAAGTAGACAAGGCGAAGGTAGAAGTAATTGAAAAGTTGCCGCCACCCAGGGATGTGAAGGGGGTTCGGAGCTTTCTTGGGCATGCAGGGTTTTATAGAAGGTTCATAAAGAATTTCTCTCAAATAACTAGACCCCTGACAAATCTACTAGCTAAGGACACAGAGTTTATTTTTTATTGGTAATGTTTAGTAGCGCTCGAAGAAATAAAAAAAGCCTTGGTATCGTCCCCGATAATGCAACCCCCTGACTGGAGCCTACCATTCGCGGTCATGTGTGATGCTAGTGATTATGCAGTAGGGGCAATGTTGGGGCAACGGAGGGAGAAGAAGCTACACGCCATATACTACGCCAGTAAAACGCTAAACAGAGCACAGATCAATTATACCATGACCGAGAAGGAATTGCTAGCAGTCGTGTTTGCATTCGACAAGTTTAGACAATACTTAGTAGGTTCGAAGGTGGTTGTTTACACTGACCATACTGCAGTTCACTACTTGCTAAATAAGAAGGACGCTAAACCCCGCCTTATTCACTGGATCTTATTACTACAAGAATTTGATATAGAAATCAGAGATAAAAAAGGCTCGGACAACGTCATTGCAGACCACTTGTCGTGCATGCCCATTGAGGGCAGGGTAGAAGAGGAAGGAAGTGCTCAAATAGATGATACTCTACGGGATGATACCCTCATGGCTATTACTAAGGTTACCACCTTTTAGTATGCAGATTTGGTGGATTTTCTGGCAGGGAGAGTGATACCATCAGAATTCACGGCCCAACAAAGGAAAAGATTCTTTACAGAGGTTCTGCAATATATATGGGATGATCCCTTCCTATTTAGGAAATGTGCAGATAGCGTATATCGAAAGTGCATACCATAAGAGGAAGTGGAGAGCATCCTCTGTCATTGCCATTCCTCGGCATATAGGGGGCATGCCAGAATTGCAAAAACAGCTGCGAAGGTGCTTCAAGTAGGATTCTATTGGCCTAGTCTGTTCAGGGACACGTGCAACTATGTAGTCTCCTGCGATTAGTGCCAACGAACAGGAAATATAGGTAGGAGACATGAGATGATGGCAAGCACCATATTAAAAGTGGAGCTCTTTGACGTATGGGGAATAGATTTCATGGGACCCTTTCCCGCTTCCGACGCAAACAGATATATCCTGGTCGTCGTAGACTACGTCTCCAAATGTGTGGAGGTCGTAGCATCACCCCACTGTGATGCTAGGACTGTAATAAAAATGTTCAAAAGAAACATATTCCCTAGGTTCGGAGTTCCTCGAGTAGTAATCAGTGATGGAGGATCCCACTTCATCGAAAAACAATTTGAAAAATTGCTACATAAGTACAGGGTGATCCACAAAGTCTTGACAGCGTACCACCTGCAAACAAGTAGACAAGTGAAAATTTCGAATCAGTAGATCAAAAGTATTCTAAAAAAGACGATAGTGGCATTAAGGAAAGATTGGTCACAAAAATTGGACGATGCTCTTTGGGCTTACCGCACAGCTTACAAGACCCCGATAGGCATAACCCCATTTCGCCTAGTTTATGGGAAGCCTTGCCACCTTCCTGTTGAATTGGAGCACAAGGCTTTCTGGGCCATCAAGAAGCTCAACTTGGACTACTGCACGGCAGGAGAGAAAAGGAAATTGCAGTTAAATGAGCTAGACGAAATTCGAAGAGATGCGTATGAGCATGCTAAGGCATATAAGGAAAGAACTAGGAAATGACATGACCAACATATCTTGAGAAGGGAGTTTAAGGAAGGTGACTTAGTTCTCCTATATAATTCCAGGTTAAAACTTTTTCCAGGGAAGCTAAAATCAAGATGGTCAGGACCGTTTCGGGTGAAGAGGGTATACCCATATGGTACAGTGGATATATGGAGTAAGGAATCAGGGGAGATTAAAGTAAATGGACAACGATTAAAGAAGTATCTAGGAGAGTCTCCAGAATTCGAGACAGATGAATGGAGGTTTACAGAACCTCCGGAGCCAAGTTGAGATAATGGAGAGTGGTTGAGCTAAAAGACCTTAAACAAAGCGCTTCTTGGGAGATAACCCAAGTTTAATTTACATGTTTTTAATTTTTCTGCATTCATACGTATAATTTAGACTTTGATTTATTGTCGCTTATGTTCTTTGCAAATAGCTTAGGATTAGGGAAAACATGTTAGGAAGAAGCAAAGATCATTTTGAGCCCACCTAGTACACATCGACATGAGCCTACACCTGCACCACCACCTTTTTCTACCTTTGAGCAAGATGCAGGTACATTTGCCTATGATTTTTCGAAGTTCCGATTGCATCTCGATGATATATATGCCGAGCAGCAGACGCAGAGGCAGCAATGGGATGAGCAGAGCGCTTACATGCAGACAGAGTTTTAGGGCTTCTGGGAGCACTTCCAGTGGGCTAAGGAGTTCTACGACGAGGCCCGCGTCTACTTCCAGGAAGAGGCTGCCCATCGCCAGGATGAGGCTACCTACCGCCAGGAGATGTGACAACACATGCATGCCCAGTAGGCACAGTGGGCCCGAGAGGAGGAGCACAGAGCGGCCGCTGCATTCACCAACTCTCAGATTGACCACATATACATGTGGCATCAGCGGCTTAGCACCAGGTTTACCTAGGAGCCTGACATGCCGAGACTTCCAGACTTCCCACTTCGGCCATCATATTAGAGGTACAGTGTCATATAAGTCTGGGGGAGCCCAAGTTTTGATTTATTTTGTTTCTAGCAGTAGTTTCTTTCCTGTCATTTGCATTTTTTTAGTTAGCATTCATTTGTTCATACATAGAGTTTTTAGTTTCGTCAGTACTTAATTTTTGCTATCTTTAAGCTACCTCAATAGTATTTTTAGAGTTTTCTTTCATGAGTTATTTCCATGGGTAGCTTAACTTCATTTACCTCATGGTATTTTATTTTATTTGCTCTAATGAATGTTCTAGTCTTACACTGGTTAGCTTTTATATTTACACCTACACATGACAAACATTCTCAAAGGGAGAGTCTAATACATACCTAGTTATGATTCATCTTAGTAGTCTAGTAATTTGGAATCCATAAGTGACCCTAAGTTTAGCATTTTAGTTACTAGAGATGCTTGGATTGTGGAAGCTCATTCAGAAAAATCAAAATCCCAAGAGACTAAAAAAAACAGTTGTCATGGGTGGAAATGGTTAGGTGCCCCTTTGAGACCAAGTTAGGTTATTAGAGAAACAGCTACCAATTTCTCTCAATACCGAGCACGCCTTTGAGACTTTGTGCTAGATCTAGGGAACGACCCTCGCTTTGGGCAATGCCTAAGAGCTGGAGATCTTAGGAAAGCTATTGGATGATGACTTAACTTACCATGGAACGAGTATCTCCTAAGAAGATTCGCTTAGGATGAGCATGAGGAGCTTAGTGAATTTCTAGAACATCTCTATTTTGCTTTGATTGCAAATACCACTTGATAAATTTAGTTAACATGCTAAGTATGGAACAATACCTTTTAAAATTTCATGGCACTGAGGTTTGCTTGAGGACAAGTAAAGACTTAAGTCTGGGGGAATTGATGTGAGCAAAATATATAGGGTTTTAGGAGTAGTTTTTGCTCACATCTCATTATATTTTATGTTTGTTTCATGCATATTTTACTTTATTTTACATGCATTTCCTATTTTCTGATTCGGAGATCTGCTCTTTGTACTTTTGTGTGCAGGATAACATTTCATGGGGAAAATGGTGCACTTTCGGAGCAAAAGAAGGACATTTTGCAGCTGGACATAGAAGGGGGCATGGCCAGGGAGTGTGGCTATACACGACCGTGTCCAAGGGTCAAAATTGGCCATCACGGCGCCACACACGGCCTGGTCCTGTGGAAACACACGATCGTGTGGCGTTGCACGATTCCGACGCGATTAGGTTATTTTCCAGGTTTTAGGGAGATCCAGGTTGATGTCTATATAAAGGAGGCTATGCCCAAACCCTAGGGGGGAGGCACGACAGTCGAGACGACACTCCGACGCCCTAAAAAGCCTCGGGAACTCGCAACGGGGAGGAAGAAAGTCATTGGAGATCCAAATTCTGTACTTCAACGCTGGAGAGAAGAGTCACATCGCATTGTAATTTTTGTTCTTTACATAATTTCCATTGTTTATACAAATATGATCGTGCTTTGTGTTTCTCCTCTCTTATTTATGGAGTAAACTCTTTGATTATAGGACTAGGGAGTAGTTTGTGTTGAGTTAGAACATGTTGGTTCAAATATCTTTTCGTTCTTGAATTTATATTTGCAATTGCCATTTGGTTTAGAGCTATAACTATTGTTTTGCTTTTCTATCTACTGTGCTAGCCGATACGAGGGGTGACAACCCTCGTATCTAAGATTTAGGAGAATTAAGGAGGAACCTAGGGGTTGGCCTCATCTCCCGTAACCTGGGTAAAAGGATGCGATAGAGTAGGAAACGTGCCCCATTTTTGACTCGTCGCAGGGATTGATTCAGCATCCTCGTACCGACTATCTCGTCCTAAGTCTAGGGGTTGACCTGGTAATGGCAGAGATAGCTTCCGATAGATGTGAAGGCTCATCGGGGAAGTGTATGATGCCCTTTCCACAAAATCGTAGCTAGAAACCTAGACAAAACCCAATTGACAACATGTTCTGCGACACACAAATGAAATCGAAATCATAGAATCCCTTCCAAAGACTTGCAACTAGTTTCTTTCTTCTTCTGTGTGACACCATATTGAGTTGGGACCATCGTCAACCCTCGCAATCACAACCCTTAGAACTGAATTCCGAACAATAACCTCCACTTACCAAATCGGTACTCGAATCTCAGTCCCTGTGAGATCGATAATCTTTTTATTACTTGACGACGTCCGTGCACTTGCGGGCGTTGAGCGCGAGCGCATGCTTCGAGTCCTCGACGGTCTCCATGGTGAGATTTGAGGTCGCGTTCGCATGCATCACTTAGACTTTCCCTTGCCAAGACCCATGCTTGGACTTTCCATGTCAACCTATGTTGGACTTTTCAATTGCCAAGACTCAAGCTTGGATTTTCCCGTTGCCAAGTGTCCCACTTGGACTTCTCCATCATATGATCAATCCCATGTCAACCATATAGTCAACTCATTGTCAAACAATAGTCAACTCATTGTCAAACATCAAAACACAAACATTTAGACATTACTTGAGTCAAACTTGAGTCTGGTCAATCATGACCTAGGTCGATTGCACCAACATTAATGCCTATAAACAATCAAGTAGACTACTTAATCGGGTTCGAATTTATACGATATAATCAGACAATTACGATAATAATATATAAGTCCACCACCAACAATCTTTCACTTGGATTACATGTGATTCTGTATGTAATATATGATTGAAATTCTTTAGTTAAGCTCATTATGTCGTATTGAACAAAATCAATCTGATTTATCAACTTCATTTGTAGAGGACTAAAGTGATCGTTGTTACTTTATATATAATCGATAGCAAGACCCATCAGTAATCACAATACCAATGTCATCAATGACATAGATCAGATATGGATGTATAGCATGAAAATTATATGAAATGTGATATGCATATGATAATCCCCAACTGATCCTCTTTATGATCCATAATAGACCAAATCAAACCCTCATATATCTTAAGCCTACTAAAAACTCTAGAAGACTTAGATACACTAATCTTCAAACAAGAAAAAAATAGAAATACTAGGAGAAAATCCTATAAAATATTAGGAGTTAGACAAAACATATTGTGGATTAGATATCATCAACAAAGACATAACAATAAAAGCACAAGATTTCAAATATTCAAATTGAAAAATCGAAGAGTGTAAAATGCATATCAAATAATTGTTAGACTTAATATTAATGCAAAGATTCACCTCTAGGCATAGAAGCTCTGCCTTCATACTAAACAAAGGGTTAGAACAAAAGAGAGGTTAGTCAATAATGATTTTCAACTATAGGAGACTCAATGATAACTATCACGATGATGGCTATAAGATTTCGAATAAAGAACAATTAATCAACAAAATACAAAATTTATACAAGATGCACTCACACTCTATTGAGTGGACCACATTCAACTGCATAGAAGGACATTTTGAATTGTTAGTCATGACATTTAGAATTAAGATGAAACCACAAATATTCCAAAGAAAAATGGATATGGTATTCAAAGATACAAAAAAAATTACATATGTATATATTGATGGCATACTAGTGTTCTCAAAAACCAAAACCGAACACTATGAGCATTTGCACATGGTACTCACATTATTTGATAAACATGGCCTGATAAGATCAAGAAAGAAAATGAAATTAGTGGGAAAACACATAGAATTCCTTGGAGCTGAAATAGGACAAGAAAATATCTCACTCTAATCTCACATAACAACCAAGATATTAGATTTTCCTGATAAAATCGAAGAAACAAAGAAGCTCAGAGCATTTTTAGGACTTTTAAATTACGTCAAACTCTATTTAAAGGATATAGGAAAATTAAGTGGGTATTTGTATAATAAAATATCACAAAACGGACAAAAATATTTTAATTAACAAGATACAGACTTAGTTTGAAAAATTAAGTGCAGAGGAATCGATCATTGCACTAAAGGGGTTGAATAGCAATTTCTTACGATTTCATCGTTTGATCGCTTTGTACTTGTCTACAATTTATTAGCGCAGTGGAATATACAAAATAACATAAACAAAAATAACACAAGCACTATACTACTATTTTATGTGGTTCGGAATTAGGGTTCCTACTCCACGATTGAGCTTTAGTGTCTACTCCACTAAACCTTGTCTCCTTCGCGGAATACAATTTGGAGGTGGAGAAACCTCGTACAATATTAATATCTACAACAATAAACAAGGAAATGACCAAATACAACAATATACAAAAGCAAATACAAGAAATACAAAGAACACTTTACAAGAAGCTTACTTTTGATCATTTATTAGTTGGTTGCTTTGAACGCCTTCGAATATCTGGAATGCAACAGCAAAACCTCTCCCAAATGCTCAAGAATCAGCTACTCCAAATCGTCCCATCAAGTTCCTTTTATAACTCATCTCGAGTTGATTTTTTGCCTTGCCTCACAATGGCTTAATCCATGTCAGATTAGTGCCTATTAGTAGACTACCCTGACCTAGCAATCGACTGTCATAGTCACCAGTCGACTGTCATGGGCTAGTAGTCGTTTGCTCAACATTCTGTGCCCTGACCACTTAATTCTAGTCAATTGCTCTACCCTAGCAGTCGACTGCTCAACCCTAGTAGTCGACTACCAGAGCCATAGATCAGCAATTGAGCCTCAGTCAACTACTTGACCAGTCGACTGGAGCATAACCCCAGTTGACTGCTCTAAGTCAACAAGACTTTCGAGTGTCAAACACTCGGCCAGTCGACTGGTCCATGACCCAGTCGATTGGTAAATCTTAAACATAAGGTTTAACTCAAGTATGATCCCCTCATACTTGATACTCACCCATAGCCTAGACCTAAGCCTTCTAGCCATCTCCATCAACCTCACGTCTCTCGGATCCCTCGAGTCCTTGATTCTTCATCCTTCACGTTAGCCTTCAGGTGTTTCCATTGGCTATGTCATGCTAACAGGGTCTTTTGCCAAGGTTCATTTGGACTTATGTCGCCAAGACCCATGCTTAGACTTTACGCCACCAAACCTACACCCTTGTACTTTCACATTGCTAAGATCCATTTGGACTTACACCGCCAAGACCCACGCTTAGACTTTACGCCACCAAACCTACCCTTGGACTTTCCCTTTGCCAAGTACTCATGACTTGAACTTTTCAATTGCCAAGACTATGCTTGGACTTTCTTTGCCAACTCTACGTTGGACTTTCCAATTGCCAAAGTTTACTTGGACTTTACGCCGCCAAAACTACACACTTAGACTTATACTACCAAGACTATATCTTTAGACTTTACCATTGCCAAGTACCCCTGACTTAGACTTTCCATGCCAAGTATCCAAACTTGGACTTTCAAGGTTGATTGCTCCAAGAATCTCCCCTAAATGACTTTGGATATCTCAATCATCCAGTAGTCATATTGTCAACATATGGTCAAACCATATAGTTAAACAATGGTTGTTGGTGCAATCGGCCTAGGTCACGATTGACCAGACTCGAGTTTGACTCAAGCAATATTTTGATGTTCTACAAAATGCATGACAATGTGATTGTCATAGAAAGTCCAACATGGAGTTGGCAAGGGAAGTTCAAGAGTATGATATTGACGACGTAAAGTCCAAGCATGGGTCTTGGCAGCATAGGTCCAATGTTTGGCAGCGTAAAGTCCTAGCATGGAGTCTTAGAAGCATAAGTCCAAATGGATCTTGGCATTTGAGAAGTCCAAGGGTGTGATATTGGCGGCATAAAGTCCAAGTTATAGTTTTGACGGCATAAGTCTAATGTTTAGATGCGTAAAGTCCAAGCGTGTGTCTTGACAGTGTAAGCCCAAATGTGCCTTGGAAATGCAAACCCGATTAGCATGACAATAGCCGATGGAAGAACCTGAAGGATAACGTATGGATGAACAAGTCATGGATGACTTAGAGGTATCCGATAGGCATAAGACTGATGGAGGTGGCTAGAAGGCTTAGGCCTAGGATAAGGGTGGTCTATCAAGTATGAGGGGATCATACTTGGGTTAAACCTCATGTTTGAGGTTTATCAGTCGATTGAGATTATGGACCAGTCGACTGGTCAAGTGTTTTGACACTTGGCAGCTTAGTTGACTCTGAGCAGTCGACTGGGGTTATGACCAGTCAACTGGTCAGTATTTGAATGGAGCTCGACTGCGGCTTTGTGTCGCTGGCAGTCGACTGCTAGCTTTGGGAAGTCGACTGGACTTGAGCACTCCACTATCATGCAGGGTAGTCGATTGCTGTTTGCAAACACGAGTATAAAAAGTTTCATAGTCGACTGGTCAATCGACTACCGGAGCAGCAGTCGACTAATTGGGTTTGGCAGTCGACTATTATGTATCCGTTGGAGTTTTTTCTGCATGGATATAGTCGTTGCAAGACAATGGCATGAATGTCAATCGACTGATGAGTAAGAGCAATCGACTAGAAGGCAAAAATCAACCCAAGTTTCAACTTTATAAGTAGCACGAAGAGGAGGATTTTGGCCATGGTTCTTGGGGAGATTTGAAGGGGATTAGTTGGTGCTTTCCAGTCCTTCAAAGCCAATCCAAAGCAATCAATAAGCAAACAATCAAAAGTTCCTTGTGTAAAATTTTCTTTACTTGTATTTGTGTACTACTTAGTATACTAGTTGTATTTTCTTTATTACTGTTATAATCACTTGTACGAGGTTTCTCCACCTTCGGTGTGTCACCGAGAAGGAGTTTATTAGTGGTGGTGTGCATCACTAGAACTCATTTGAGCTCAACTTGTAGAGTAGGAATCCTAGGTTCCGAACCACATTATATAGTCATGCATTTGTGTTGTGCATGTATTGTTGTTATCATTTGTATTTGTATTCTGCTGCACTAACGACAATTGTAGACAAGCAACACAATGAACACGATCGAATTCCAAGTGATGACGCAAAACCACTATTCACCCCCCTCTAGCTCATGATCAACATTCCTACAATTGGTATCAGAGCCAGGAGCTCTTTTACTGATTAACAACCGAGGGAGCAAAGCGCTAGAGAGAAGAAGAAGATGGAATAGCAATGTTTTAGACTAGGTCATGACATTAACACACCGCCACCATACAAAGACTATGGATTTGAGGGTTTCAATCAATGGAAAATAGGGATTGAGAACTTCTTGATGATGGTGGATATTAAGCTATGGTTCGCCTTAATAGAAGGTTGTGAATTTCCAAGGACCAAGAAGGGTGGAATCCTCAAGGTTGAGAGATGGACCAAGGAACAACTCAAGGGGTTCAAGACAAACCTTAAGGTAATCAAAATGCTAAGTGATTTAATACCTAATGATGTCTTGTCTAAATTAGGTGAATATAAGGATGCCAAAGAGCTTTAGAGTGAATTGGAAAAGTTCTATGAGAAGCCTCAACCGGTCCAAGATAATAAGGAAGAATCCAAGGAGGAGGAAGAAAGTTCATTCTCTTAAGAGAGTGAGGATTTCGAGGTTGAGAGAGAATCAACATTCGGATCGGTAGAAGAAGTGGAAGAGTTGAAGGAAGCCTCTACCTCTACAATTGAGGGGGAGGAGAGACCTTCTATCCCGGAGCAAGAACAAGAAGAAACATCAACATCCGGGAGAAGTGAAGAATAAGCCCACTATTCCGTCCTAGGTAACTCAAGCATTTTGATTAAAAATAAAAATCATATTGTATGTTTTTAGTGTAGGAAAAATGGACATTACAAGAGTAAGTGTCCAAAGCAAGTCAAGAAGACTCAACCGACACCAAAAGTCAAGGACAAGTCAAAAGATACTGGAGCCCTAACCATTAAGAGCAAGGAGCATATAATATGCTTTAAATGTCATATATGACTCAATGCCCTAGGGGGAGGAAGCAAACCAAGGGAAAAGGAGGAGTCTCAAATGTAGAGGGAGCTAAGAATCCTAAGGTAACTTTTAAGTATGCTCCTTTTTCAATTAATAGTTAAAAGCATTCTAGGAGTAATTTTAATACTCTTGCTATTGTTCATAATCATGAAAAATATGATAAAAATAGATCTTATTGCTTAGGAGATAAACATGCTAATATACTTAAGGACAAATCTAGAACAAATACTTCTAAAATAATTCTACCTAATGAAGTTATTAGAAAGATAGAGAACCATTTAGGCATTAACCCTAAGAAGGGTAAGCATATGCCTAAAAGGAAGAACAATGCCCCAAGAACAAATGGAAATTCAAAATTGGAGGCATTAGTGGTAAAAAATCAAGCTTTGAGGTCAAAGCTTGAGAAAATGGTGAAGACCCTAAGGAAAATGGAGAACATGATTATGGGGTCTAATGATAAAAAATTAGGGTATAGGAGGCAAGAACCATCTAGGGGCAAGAAAGGTTTGGGTTACAAACCTAAGCCCAAGGAGACCTACTATAGTGTTCCATTCGAGTATGAAACTATCCATAGGTCTACGAAAGTCAAGGTCACAAGGGAGGTCATCCCTAGAGTTGACCATGATGTGTGTCTAGTGACTAAGGTTTCAAAGAAACCTAGGAAGATCACTAAGAAGGTTACAAGGGGAGTTACTCCTAAGATTAACCTAGACAAGATCAAAATGACCAAGGCTTTCAAGCCTAAGAGGGTCATTAGAAAGGTACTAAAGGAGGATATCCCTAGTGAGTACCTAATAAATCCAAGAAGCTCCAATAGGTATTGGATTCCTAAGAGCGTGATTCCATCACGCTAAATGGGTTAGGTTGTGTCAACCTTGAATAGATGAGTAGTTAACCTAACCAAAGCAAAGTTGGCACTTTAGGTTATTTCTAAGGTAATGGGATACTTTAGAAATGAGGTTAGAATTTAATCCTAAAATATTTTAGGATGTGCTAATTAAATTTGAGAAGTTTGAAAATTTGATCAAATTGGCACGAGTTAGATTTTAGAGTCATAGTGTGTCATTTTAGATTTTTGGCACACTTGGGATAATTGGGTTTAAGGCAAAATTTACTTTAGTTTTAGGAAATGACAATGTGGGCTTAACACTTAGGTATTATATACTTTTGTATTTTATACTTGTCATGCTTTTACTTGCCTTGACATGTCATGACATCATGCTCATATTAATCATATAAAATTTCATGATAATGTTTAGTTTTATTTTTAAAGTCATGTGTGTATTTAGGTTTATGTTTTATGTCATGACATCATGATTATTGACACATGCTTTATTTATGCTATCTTGTATGCCATAATCATCATTCATGCATTTAGGGTTAATTAAAATTGATTTAAGAACTATGGCATGATTTGAAGTCCCATGTATAAGAGAATCAAATAGAGTTACCTAGAAAAATGTATGAGACCTTAGATTAGGAAGAACAAAAATCCACATCTCACATTAAATTGACTTGTATATGTTTTCATACACCCTAGAAACATATGAGATGCTAGGAAATGAGTTAAGTTCATGTTCTTATTTAGTACATCATAATGAACTTAGAACTCATTAAATAATAATGATGGATCATGGAGAAAGCTAGTGTACAAATCATGTGCATTGAGCCCATAGATCATGGTCCAATATAAAGTTTTAAAATCATTTTAAAAAATCTTAGTGAAGCCTATCTTTTGATAACAATCACCATTGATGAAGTTGATACAAAGTAGGCTCAAAACATTGAAGTTATCTTTGTTTTTGAACTTTGTATCAATCTCTCATTTTAATGGGTATTTTATTTTTCAAATATTTTTTATCCGTTGTATCTAACATAAGTATTATACGTATGAAGTTTTATTATTTTTAAATTATATATAATTACTTATGAATTAACAAAACTCACTTTTGATTTCTGGATTTCTGCATCTGTAGAAAGCAATCGACTGCTGCTTGGGGTAGTCGACTAGCATTGAGGGCAGTAGACTGGTTGCTGATCGAGTCGACTGTCGAGTATAATTTTGGATAAACAAGGTTTGTTTAGCCCAGTTTCAGTTACTTTAGGCTACCCTAATATTTTCTAACCCTAGGATATGCTTTGGAAAGCATTGGAAGGGTGAAAATTCATTGGATATGGATTAGGAGAGTTGTTTAGGGTGAGAATCAAATTTTAAGGTGTGTGAAAATTCAAGTTTGAACTTTTGCCCTTAATTTTGATGGTTTAATATATCTATTGGCTTAGGAACTCTCCAAGTATATTGTTAGTGCAATGGTCAAGGGGAAGCAAGCGTTTAGGGGGAGGTTATCCATTAAGGGATGATGGATGAGTTTTTTCCTCAAAAAGGGAAATTTGGAGAAGTAAGGATTGTTTGTCATTTAGTGGTATAAGACTTATCATTAGAAAGAGTGAAGGCATCCAAAGTGTTTTTGGACAAGGGGGAGAATGTAATATAGAACCGTAAGTGACGCGCTAGAGGGGGGTGAATAGCGGTTTCGATTCGACGCTTGGAATTCATTTGTGTTCGTCTCTACAATTCATTAGTATGCGCATTGGAAATACAAATAGAAAGATAAAACTAACACAAAGACAAACACACAAAACACACCCACAAACATGAGATGTAATGTGGTTCGAAACTTAGGGTTCATACTCCACAGGTTGAGCTCAAATGAGCTTTAGTGATGCAAACCACAACTAATCAACCTCTCCTTCTCGGAAAACACTCCAAAGGTGGACAAAACCTCTTAAACAATTTTTACAATAATAAGAAGAAAATATAAGCAAATACAAATGAAATACAACAAACAATGTAAAGAAAACTTTACATAAGGTTGCTTTGAATGCTTTGCTTGTTGGTTGCTTGGATGAGCTTGAAGGACCCTGAAATGCACCAGCACTTCACCTCAAATCTCCCCTAAAATTGCTACTAAAAACCTCGCCTTCGTGCTCCTTATAAAGCTGCAACTCGAACTATTTTTCACCTAGCAGTCGATGACCCATACCCATCAGTCGACTGCTGTTGTAGACATTATCTCACAATGGTTTAATCCACACTGGAAAACTCCAACAGATAGCTCATCAATCGACTTCCAAATCCTAGAAGTCGACTACGAAACTTTTTGTGCTCATGGTCACAAACAGCAGTCGACTGCCCTCCATGGCAGTCGACTACTTGGCCTGTCGACTACCCAAAGCTGGCAGTCGACTACCAAGGCAATGCGACCACAGTCGATCTCCTGACCAATCGACTGGTCATAATCCCAGTCGACTGCTCAAAGTTGACTAGGCTTCCAAGTGTCAAAACACTTGACCAGTCGATTGGTCCATAACCCCAGTCGACTGATAAACCTCAATCATGAGGTTTAACTCAAGTATGATATCCTCATGCTTGATAGACCACCCTTAGCCTAGACCTAAGCCTTCGAGCCACCTCTATCAACCTCACGCCTATTGTATCTCTCCAAGTTATCCATGACTTATTCATCCATACGCTAGCCTTCAGGTGCTTCCATCGGCTATTATTGTTGGGACCTCAGTGGCCGCTAGAGGGGGGTGAATAGCATGTACGTCGTAGATGGAGGAATTCTTTCACGATCGTGTGCTTGCTACAATTCAATTAGTGCACAGCGAAAATAGTAGAAATAAAACAATAACAAAATATACAAGAACACAATCACAACACGCAATATAACGTGGTTTGAAATTAAATGGTTCCTACTTCACGGATTGAGCTCTAAAAGCCCTAGCGATGCCAACACACACCACTAATCACAAATACTCCTTCTCGACAATAAGTCAGAGGTGGAGAAACCTCTTACAGTGATTACAAAAGTAACACAACAAATGCTAGTTAATACAAGTATGAAATACACTACAAGTAAAGGAAAAACACTTTACAAACAACTTTTGATTACTTGCTTGTTTGGTTGCTTGAGCTGCACTTGGAGAGCCTGAAATACACCAACAAATCACCCCAAATAGCCCTAGTAACCACTGCCAAAAATCCTCCCTTCTTGCTCCTTTTAAATCTTCAACTCGGGCTAATTTTCGCTTAGCAGTAGACTGATCGGGACCATCAGTCGACTACCCCTGTAGCCGTTGTCTAACAACGACATGAGCCACATTGGATAAGTTCCAACGAATAGACCATCAGTCGACTAATAATGCCCATCAGTCGATTGATGGTTCAATCAGTCGAGTGTTTGAGCCGATCACTTGACTGGAGAGCTTACTGTGCTCATGGCCGAAGCATCAATTGACTGTCATACCCTAGCAGTTGACTAATAGCATAATCAGTCGACTGCCCAATGCTGGCAGTCGACTGCTAGGCTATCTTTCCACAGTCAAACCCTAGTCAACTCCCATCAGTCGACTAAGAATAGTCCCAGTCGACTGATACACCTCAGACATGAGGTTTTAACCCAAGCATGGTGCCCCCATACTTGCTAGACCACCTTAGCCTAGACCTAAGCCTTCTAGCCACCTCTATCAGCCTCACGCCTATCAGATCCCTTCAAGTCATCCATGACTTGTTCATCCATACGCTAGCCTTCAGGTGCTTCCATCAGTTATTGTCATGCTAATGTGGTCTACACTGCCAAGGCACATTGGGCTTACGCTGCCAAGACTCCGCTTGGACTTTACGCCGCCAACCATTGGACTTATGCTGCCAAGACTTCACCCTTGGACTTTACGCCGCCAATATTTCCCTTGGACTTCTTAATTGCCAAGACTCAAGCTTGGACTTTCCCTTGCCAACCCATGTTGGACTTTCCATGCTAAGACCCATGCTTGGACTTTTTCTTACCAAGACCCATGCTTGGACTTTCCTTTGCCAAGACCCATGCTTGGACTTTCCTTGCCAACCCATGTTGGACTTTCCATGCCAAGACTCAAGCTTGGACTTTTCATGCCAAGTACACAAGACTTGGACTTTTCCCATGACAATGGTCTAACCATCATCAAACATCAAGTATGACCTGGGTCGATTGTACCAACAATCTTCTCAACACATGTCAGACATCAATGTCAAACATCAAAACACTACTCGAGTCAAACTCGAGTTTGGTCAATTGTGACCTGGGTCGATTGCACCAACAATCCCTTCCTTTTTTATGTTTGACTAAAACACCCTTGAGTTAGGCCCCTAACTCAAATTCCCTTACCAATTTTCCCAAATTGGTAATTCTACCTTTCTCCCCTTTTTGACATACATCAAAAGGGTTCTCCCAAGGAGGTCAATGTCTCATATCCCAATGAGATCTTACAATCTCCCCCCTTGGTCCAAAAACATCTAGGATGCCTACAATCTACCTAGTGATAAGTCTTATATCACTCAAGAGAGGCACTCCTATGAAGTCTCCCAATTTCCAAATTGGGCATCTCAACTTCCCATTTCTCCCCCTCATGAGGAAAAATAACATCCATCATCTCATGATGGATACCTCCCCCTAAAGGCTTGCTCCCCCTTAACCATTGCACCAACAATGTCCTTGGAGAGTCCCTAAGCCAATAGGAATACTAAACCATCAAAAATAAAGTTAAAAGTTCAACATTGAACTTTCCCACGCCTTAAATTGATACACACCCAAAACTAATTCTTCTAATCCATATCCAATGGATTTTCACCCTTTCTAATGCTTTTCAAAGCATATCCTAGGGTTAGGAGTGGTTAGGGAATCCTAACATAGCTGAAACATGGGCTAAACATCCTTGTTTACCCGAAATCAGCCTATCAGTCGACTCTTCCATAGAATAGTCGACTGAAATTCTCCATCAGTCGACTGATACATTGTAACAGTCGACTGATCCCTGATTTTCAAAAATTAGGTTTTCAAAAATGAAGTTTGAAAATGCGTAAGTAAATATATGTATTTCGAAACATTTTGAAATTTCATACGCACATTACTTAAATGGAATATAATGGGTGAAAAATAGTTTGAAAATAAAATACCCATTAAAATAGGAGATTGATACAAAGTTCAAAAATCATTAAAACTTTAATATTTTTGATCTACTTTGTATCAACTTCTTCAATAGTGATTGTTATCAAAAGATAGACTTCACCAAGGTTTTATAAAAGGATTTTAAAATAATTTTGAAAACCTATTTTGAACCATGGACTATTGGCTAGATGTACATGACTTGTACATTAGCTTTCCTCATGATTCATATTTATGATTGAAATAAGTTCAAGTTCATCTAGATGCAATATTTATGCACCTTGAACTTAACTTATTTTCCTAACATCTCACATGTATCTAGGGTATATAAAACACACACAAGTCAATATGATTGTGAGATGTGGAATTAGGGTTGTTATGGTTTCATGCATTTTCTAAGCAACTCTATTTGACTCCCTTATACATGGGACTTTAAATCATGTCATAGTCCTTAACTCAATTTTAATTAATGCATGAATGATCATGGAATAAGTGATAATCATAAATAAACATGACCAACGATCATGATATCATGGCATAAAATATGACTTAAGCATACATGACATTAAAAGTAACCCTAAGCAATATCATGATATTTTATATGATAAAAGAAAATATGATGTCATGACATGACAAAATAGAATATATAAACACACACTCACACAATCAGACAAAAACACATGAATTTTTATAAAAAAAATATTTCATTCAAATATAAATTCAGTTTTTACAAGAAAAATAGATGTCTAAAAATCTCTCAACCTCACTACGAAAATAAAAACAAGTTCCCTAATCTGCACCTAGCTATCATCCCTGGAGCCATCTCCTGGAGGTGGTGGAGGCTGCTGACCCAGGGTCTAGGTCCGCATCATCTCATATATATCAATCCGGCGCTGCTCCATCCAGCTCTGTTGGTGCTCTATCCGGTTGAGCTGCTGACCCAACTCCTGACCCATGGAGGACATGCGATCGGCCATGGCGGACTGCTCCAGATCGAGCTCCGTCCAACTCGTGCTAGCTTCCTTATAAAACTCCTCGAAGCGAGTCTCCAAGCATGTGATCCGTGTCGAGAGACTCTCTGAAGAAGCATCGGACAGTATCTGGTCATCCTCCTCAGCAGCGGGCCCCTCATGCACGGCCGCGGGATCTCCAGCCTCTATAGCTGGCTCCTCATGCCCTATGGGCTGAGGCTGAGCCACCCACTCCATCTGTCCAGGGCCAGTCCGCATCCCAGCCAGTGTAAAGTTTTGCACCGTGATGCAGTCGTATGCGTCTGAGAGCGGCCTTAGTGATCCCCTGGATATGTTAATGTCGATGGACTCTAGTCATGCTGTAATGACATGTCTAAATGGCATATGAACTTTCCCCTATACATGGGTCACAAAATGAACAATGCAATGAAATATGTTAAATGCAATGTTTATGTCCAACTGATGACTCATGGCATACATAAGAAAAAGATGGGGAGGCCAGATCTTGGCCTGACCCCGAGTCATAATCAGAAGGATGCACCCAACAATGACTTTGTAAAGAACATTGTCAGGTGCAGATAATTCATTGATATGAAATAGATTTTGAGCTGGTGGACGAGGACAAAGAAAGAAATGTTGATGCATGGACTCTAATGATATATGGTCAAATGGAGCAGGAAGAGGTGCATCAAAGGAAGGGTAAAACACGAAAGTGTCATCCGATGCCCGACACTCCAAGAACTCCTGCAAAATCGCAGGAGTGAACTCCAAGTCGTGTTTTGCAACGCGAGTGGTGTAGATCGGGCTATCATCGACCTTCCTCAAATTTTGGTAAAACTCCTTGAGAAGATCATCGTTTACGACATGCGTACAAAAGATGACCTTGATCAACTGATAATGCCATACAATCTGAAGGACATCGCCATAGTAGGTTCTAAAGAATCGCTTGTCCAAATACCTAATCGACATCGGTTGGTACGCGAGCGACCCAACCTCACTAGACTCACCCCTACGTTGTTTTATACACGAATGCAATGAATGAAATGCAATGCAGTGTGATGACGCAAATAACATGGTTAGATCAAAATGTGGTATATGTAAAAGATGGGGTTTAAGGTTTAGAGTTATACTTTGGTGCCATTATTGGGTTGAGGGTTGTGAGGGACGAACTGAGCAGACTACTTGCTGGAGAGGACGCCGGAGGAACACCGGAAAAAAGGCCTAGCCGGAACCCTAACTTCGGTGGAGGAAAACATAAGCAGGTGCCATTAGCATGATAGAAGGACCCAAAACACGAGAAGTAGAGTTAGGTTTCAAACCTAAGGGCTTTGAGTCACCGGCATGGACGCAAGACAGACGGTCGGAGAGGTTTTGGGATGATCAGAGAAGAAATCATGCGAGAAGAAGGCGTGAAGAAGCTAAACCCTAGCGGTTCGGCCTTATAAAAATGTGACGCCAGTCGACTAATGTGCCATATCAGTCGACTGTTAGCGGTCTAATGAACGGTTCACAAAATCGGCATGATCGAATCGGCTCGAAGACTGATCGCTAAAGCTTCGTGAGCCATGAGTATCACGATCGTTATTATGGGTCACCAATGATCGATGTGACAAGCACTCATTCTTTGGACTAGCCACTGATCGTAACTCTTACGTCCCAAACAACAATAGCATCGATTGACTATTATGGGTCTTCGCCGATCGATGGACAATCACGAGTCTTTGGAAGCATCACTCACCGTTGATCTGATCTCGTGGTGTCGTACGAGTTATCATCGACCGATATCTGATTTTCAATCAAATTAAGTGAATTTCGATTTCTTCACTCAAATTGTTTCATTTTAACATGTTTAGGCATGTATATCAAATATATTAGTGTTATGCCTGTGTTTATGTATTTGTTAATGCATTTTAGTATTTTATTTCATTTTCACAAACATTAACATCCAAGAGTTTTAAATCCTAGCATCTCATCCTTTCTAAGTGTTGAAATACACAATCAAGGTGAATGATATATTTTGTGAGATGTAATACACCATAAATATACCTTCCATGCAAACATATGGTAAGACACATGAAGCATGACAAGTAAGTGACATCAAGATATATAGTACTTGAGTGTTAATCTTAAATATAATTTCTAAACCTTAAGATAATTTTCTTGATACATGAATTCCCAAAGTGTGCCAAAACCCCAAATTGCACACTAATATCTCTAAGTCTAAATGTGCCAAGTTTAATCAATTTTTCACAATTCTCAAGGTTTATTGGCACATGCTAAAATCTTTTAGGATTAACATTCAATCTTATTTCCAAGGTATCACATAACCTTGAAAATGCTATAAAGTGTTAACTTTACTATGGTTAGGTTAACTACCCACCAATTCAAGTTAACATCCCCAACCCACTTAGCGTGATGGAATCACACTCTTAGGAACCCAATACTTATTGGAGCTCCTTGGGTTAATTAGGTATTCACTAGGGATAGCTTCCCTAGATACCCTCTTAATGATCCTCCTAGGCTTAGAAGCCTTGGTCATTTGGGTATTGCCTAGGTCAACTCTAGAGGTAACTCCCCCTTTGACCTTCTTAATGGCTTCCCTAGGTTTCCTTGAAACCCTAGCCACTAGGCATACACCTTGGTTACCCTTAGGGATGACTTCCCTAGTAACCTTGGTTTTCTTAGACTTAGGTTGAGTTCCATAATCAAATGAAACCCTATGGTAGGTCTCCTTGGGCTTAGGTTTGTAACCCAAACTTTTCTTGCCCTTAGGTGGACCTTGCTACACAGACCCTAGGTTTTGACTCCTAGACCCTAGATTTTGACAATTTGATCATTTAATTTGATTTTGCATCTTTCTAAGGGTCTTCTCCATTTTCTCAAGTTTTGACCTCAAAACTTGATTTTCTAGCTCTAATTGCTCAATTTTTAAATTTTGACCTAATCTTTGGGCATTGTTCCATTTCTTAGGCATATGTCTATCCTTCTTAGGGTTAATGCCTAAATGATCCTCTACCTTATTAATGGTTTCACTAGATAGGATTTTTCTAGGGACATTAGTCCCAAATTTCTCCTTATTTTTAACATTATAACTCTTAGCCCATAAATAATAAAATTTATTATTTTTAGCATGCTCTTTATGAAACATAGAAAGATTACTTCTAGCATACTTTTTCTTATTACTTAAAGAATGAGCATTATTTAAATTTACCTTAGGTGTTTCCTTAGAGGCTCCCCCTACATTTGATGCTCCTTCCTTTCTCCTAGGGCATTGGCTTCTATAGTGCCCTCTTTGGTGACACTTAAAGCATACCACATGCTCCTTGCTCTTAATGGTGGTGACTCATCCTTGGTCTTTTCTTGAGGTTTTTGCGGTTGATTTTTCTTAACTTTCTTAGGGCACTTGCTCTTATAGTGCCCATATTCCCTACACTCAAAACACATAATATGATTTTTATTTTGAATTGATGTGCTTGAGTTACCTAGGTTAATGGTGGTGGAATTTTGGACTTCTTCATCTCTTCCGGATGTTGATGGTTCTTCTTGATTTTGCTCTTGTTCCGGAGTGGATGTACTCTCCTCCCCCTCAATCCTAGAGGTGGAGGCTTCTTGTGCTTCTTCCTCCTCTACAGACCCGGATGTTGATTCTTTATCACCCTCCGGATTCTCAAGCTCTTGTGATGAAGAGGTGCTTACTTCTTCTTGATCTTGAGAAGATGAAAACTCCTCCTCGGACTCCTCTCCTTCATGGATCTTTGTCAATTTGCTCCAAAGATCTTTGGCATCTTGATATTCACCTAGTCTAGACAAAATGTCATTAGGTATCAAATCTTCTAAAAGCTTTGTTACCTTGACTTCGGTCTTGAACTTGAGACGTTGCTCTTGTGTCCACTTCAATTTTAGGACCTCTCCCTTCTTATCCCTAAGAGGTTCAAAGCCTTCCATGATGATGAACCAATCTTCTATGTCCATCATCAAGAATGTCTCCATTCTCGCCCTCCATGTCGAAAAATCTTCTTGGTCGTATGGTGGCAGTGTGTTGATGTCCCATCCTAATTTACCTTCAAATTCCATCTTGTTCCCTATAGTATCTTTGCTCCTGGTTGTTAATCTGTAGAAGAGCCCCGGGCTCTGATACTAATTGTTGGGACCTCGGTGGCTGCTAGAGGGGGGGGTGAATAGCACGTACATCGTAGATGGAGGAATTCTTTCACGATCGCGTGCTTTCTACAATTCGGTTAGTGTGCAGCGGAAATAGTAGAAATAAAATAATAACAAAATATACAAGCACACAATCACAACACGCAATATAACATGGTTCGGAACCGAATGGTTCATACTCCACGGATTGGGCACTAAAAGCCCTAGTGATGCCAACACACACCACTAATCACAAATACTCCTTCTCGATAATAAGTCGGAGGTGGAGAAACCTCTTATAGTGATTACAAAAGTAATACAACAAATGCAAGCTAATACAAGTATGAAATACACTACAAGTAAAGGAAAAACACTTTACAAAGAGATTTTGATTGCTTGCTTGGTTGCTTGCTTGAGCTGCACTTGGAGAGCTCGAAATGCACCAAAGAATCGCCCCAAATAGCCCTAGTAACCGCTGCCAAAAATCTTCCCTTCGTGCTTCTTTTAAACCTGCAACTCGGGCTGATTTTCGCCTAGCAGTCGACTGATCGGGACCATCAGTCGACTGCCCTGTAGCCGTTGTCTCACAACGACATGAGCCACATTGGATAAGTTCCAATGGATAGACCATCAGTCGACTGATCATGCCCATTAGTCGACTGATGGCTCATCGATCAGTGTTGGGTTGATCACTTTCGGTCGAGAGCTCTTGTGCTCATGGTGATATCGATCATTGCCATACCCTAGCAGTCGACTGATGGCATAATCAGTCGATGCCCAATGTTGGCAGTCGACTGCTAGTCCATCTTCCCGTAGTCGAACCCTAGTCGACTCCCATCAGTCAACTGACAATAGTCCCAGTCGACTGATACACCTCAAACATGAGATTTTAACCCAAGTATGGTGCCCTCATACTTGCTAGACCACCCTTAGCCTAGACCTAAGCCTTCTAGCCACCTCCGTCAGCCTCATGCCTATCAGATACCTCCAGGTCATCCATGACTTGTTCATCCATACGCTAGCCTTCAGTTGCTTCCATCAGATATTGTAATGCTAATGTGGTATACACTGCCAAGACACATTGGGCTTATGCTGCTAAGACTCCACTTGGACTTTATGCCGCCAATCATTAGACTTATATTGTCAAGACTTCACCCTTGGACTTTACGCCGCCAATATTCCCCTTGGACTTCTCAATTGCCAAGACTCAAGCTTGGACTTTTCCTTGCCAACCCATGTTGGACTTTCCATGCCAAGACCCATGCTTGGACTTTCCTTTGCCAAGACTCATGCTTGGACTTTCCTTGCCAACCCATGTTAGACTTTCCATGCCAAGACTCAAGATTAGACTTTTCATGCCAAGTACACAAGACTTGGACTTTTCCCATGACAATGGTCAAACCATCATCAAACATCAAGTATGACTTGGATCGATTGTACCAACAATCTCCCCAACACATGTCAGACATCAATGTTAAACATCAAAACACTACTCGAGTCAAACTCGAGTCTGGACAATCGTGACATGGGTCGATTGCACCAACAATTATCATCCTACCTGGGTCTACACTGCCAAGGTACATTTGGACTTATGCCACCAAGACACATGCTTGGACTTTACGACGCCAAACATTGGACTTATGCCACTAAGACTACATCTTAGACTTTACACCGCCAATATCACACCCTTGTGTTGGTGCAATTGGCCTAGATCACGATTGACCAGACTCGAGTTTGACTCGAGCGATATTTTGATGTTCGACAAAACTTATGACAATGTGATTGTCATGGAAAAGTCCAAGTCATGGGTACTTGGCATGGAAAGTCCAAGTGGGACACTTGGCAATGGAAAAGTCCAAGTCATGGGTACTTGGCATGGAAAGTCCAAGTCTTAGGTAATTGGCATGGAAAGTCCAAGCATGGGTCTTGGCAAGGGAAAGTCCAAGCTTGAGTCTTGACAATTGGAAAGTCTAACATGGGTTGGCAAGAAAAGTCCAAAGGGTTTGATATTGGCGGCATAAAGTCCAAGCGAGAGTCTTGACAGCATAAGTCCAATGGTTTGGCAGCGTAAAGTCCAAGCGGTGGTCTTGGCAGTGTAAACCTAAATGTGCCTTGGCAGTATAGACCAGCTTAACATGATAATAGCCGATGGAAGCACCTAAAGGCTAGCATATGGATGAACAAGTCATGAATGACTTGGCGAGATCCGATAGGCGTGAGGTTGATCGATGTGGCTAGAAGGCTTAGGTCTAGGCTAAGGGTGGTCTAGCAAGTAATGTTTGAGGTTTGTCAGTCGACTGGGGTTATGGACCAGTCGACTGGTCAAGTGTTTTGACACTTGCCAGCCAAGTCAACTTGTATCAGTCGACTGATGGGAGTCAACTGGAGTTCGACTGCAGAAAATGGCTTGGCAGTCGACTGTCGGCATCCGATCAGTCGACTTCTATGGTTGTCAGTCGACTGACGGTCGATATCGCGGACACAAAAGGTTCCAGAGTCGATTATTAGGGTTTGATAGTCGAGTGATGGCTTGATTAGTCGACTAATGGTCTATCCATTGGAACTTATCCAATGTGGCTCGGGCCATTGTGAGACAATGACTACAGGAGCAGTCGACTGATGGTCTCGATCAGTCGACTTCTAGGTGGAATCCAGCCCGAATGTAGGTTATAAAAGCAGCTCTGGAGAGGAATTTGGCAAGGGTTTCTTGAGGTGATTTGGAGGGGATTTGCTGCTGCAATACATACCTTCAAGGCTATTTTCATGCAACCAAAAGCAAGCATTCAAAGATCTCTTGTAAAATGTTTTCTTTTACTTGTATTGTATTTCATATTTGTATTTGCTTGTATTCATTGTATTACTTAGTGTAATCTCTTATACGAGGTTTCTCCACCTCGACGTGTTGTCGAGAAGGAGCGTTATTGTTTAGTGGTGTAGTTTGATCCGCTAGAGCTCATTTGAGCTCACCCCATGGAGTATGAACCCTAAGGTTCCGAACTACATATATCCTTGTGCATTTGTGATTTTTCTTGTGTTTTATTTTCATTGTATATTTGCGTATTTCCACTGCATACTAACATTTTGTAGCAAGCACGATCGAATTCCATCATCCGACGAAAAATACTATTCACCCCCTCTAGCGATGATCAATTCCCCAATACCTTGGACTTCCCTTGTCAACTCCATGTTGGACTTTCCAATTTCCAAGACCCATGCTTGGACTTTCCAAATGCCAAGACTCATACTTGGACTTTCCAATTGCCAAGACCCATGCTTAGACTTTTCATGCCAAGTACACATGACTTGGACTTTACCATCACAAGACCCATGCTTGGACTTTCCATGGCAATCACATTGTCATACATTTTATCGAACATCAAAATACTGCTTGAGTTAAACTCGAGTCTAGTCAATCGTGACCTAGGTCGATTGCACCAACAATCTCCTCCTTTTTGATGTTTGACAAAACCTTTGAGTTAGGCCCCTAACTCAAGCTATCAAATCTCATAATTCTCCCCTTTTTTTGACATACATCAAAAAGGCTCTCCCCAAGGGTATCAATGTCTCATATCCCAATGACATATATGATACCTTCACTATTCTTAGTGATAAGTCACATACCACTAAATGAGAGGCAATCCTCATTCTTCAAGTCTCCCCCTTTGAGGAAAAAATACATCTATCATCCCATGATGGATAATCTCCCCCTAAAGGCTTGCTCCCCCTTGACTATTGCACCAACAATATCTTTGGAGAGCCCATAAGCCTATAGGAACACTAAAGCATCAAAAATAAGGGAAAAAAATTCAAACTTGAACTTTCACACTCCTTAAAATTTGATTCTCACCCTAAACAACTCTCCTAATCCATATCCAATATATTTTCACCCTTCTAATGCTTTCTAAAGCATATCCTAGGGTTAGGAACAGTTAGGGTAGCCTAAACTGGCTGAAACATAGGCTAAACAACCTTGTTTATCCGAAATCAGCCTTAGCAATTGACTCGGTCAGCAACTAGTCGACTGCCCATGGTAGCATTCGACTGGTTTCTACAAATACAGAAATCCATAAATCAAAAATGAGATTCAAAAAATCATAAGTAATTATACATAATTCGAAAAATCATTAAAATTTATATGTATAATACTTATGTCAGATATAATGGGTGAAAAATATTTAGAAAATAAAATACCTATTAAATAGTGAGATTGATACAAAGTTCAAAAATAAATATAACTTTAATATTTTGAACCTACTTTGTATCAACTTCATCAATGGTGATTGCTATCAAAAGATAGAGGTTTTTTAAAATGATTTTGAAATGATTTTAAAATCTTATATTGGATCATGATCTATGGGCTCAATGCACATGGCTTGCACATTAGCTTTCCCCATGATCCATCATTATTATTTAATGAGTTCTAAGTTCAATATGATGTACTAAATAAGCATATGAACTTAATTCATTTCCTTACATCTCACATGTATCTAAGGTGTATGAAAACACATATAAGTCAATTTAATGTGAGATGTGAGTTTTTGTTCTTCCTAATCGTAGGTCTCATGTATTTTTCTAGGCAACTCTATTTGATTCCCTTATATATGGGACTTCAAATCATGACATAGTCTTTAAATCAATTTTAATTAATCCTAAATGCATGAATGATGATTATGACATAAAATGATAGCATAAATAAGCATGTGTCAATAATCATGATGTCATGACATATAAATAAAATCTAAGCACTAATATGACAAGAAAGTCAAACCTAAGCATTATCATGATATTTTATATGATTAAAATGAAATATGATGTCATGACTTGGTAAGGAAAACAAAGCATGACATATATAAAATACAAAGGTATATAATACCTAAGTGTTAAGCTCAAATTGTCATTTTCTAAAATTTACAATAATTTGCCATAACCACTCATCTCCCAAGTGTGTCAAAATCTCAAAATGGCACACCATGACTCTAAAACCTAACACATGCCAATTTGATCAATTTTTCAAACTTCTCAAATTTAATTGACATATCCTAAAATCCTTTAGGATATGAAATTAACCCTCATTTCCAAAGTATCACATAACCTTGAAAATGTCCTAAAGTGTCAACTTTGCTATGGTTAGGTTAACTACCCATCCATTCAAGGTTAACATAACCTAACCCATCTAGCATGAAGGAATCACACACCAAGGAACTCAATACCTATTAGAGCTCCTTGGGTTTACTAGGTACTCGCTAGGGATATCTTCCCTTAATACCTTTCTAATGACCCTTTTAGGCTTGGAAGCCTTGGTCAAATTGGTATTGCCTAGGTCAACTTTGGGGATAACTTTCCTTGTGACCTTCTTAGTGGATTTTCTAGGTTTCATGGAAACCTTGGCCACTAGGCATTTACCATGGTTATCCTTAGGGATGACTTCCCTAGTAACCTTGATTTTTCTAGATCTAGAAATGGTTCCATAATCGAATGGAACACTATGGTATGTCTTCTTGGGCTTAGGTTTGTGACCCAAACCTTTCTTGCCCCTAAATGGCTCTTGCCTCCTAGACCTTAAATTTTGTCCATTTGTCCCTTGACTTGGATCTTGCATCTTCCTAAGGGTCTTTTCTAATTTCTAAAACCTTGATTTCAAGGCTTGATTTTTCAACTCTAATTGTCTAATTTTTAAATTTTCATTCATTCTTTGGGCATTGTTCTTTCTTTTAGGCATATGCCTACCCTTCTTGAGGTTTATGTCTAAATGATTTTCTACTTTTCTAATTGCTTCCTTAGGTAGAATTGTTTTAGGGTTAGTGGTTCTAGAACTATCCTTAGTCATAATTTTATATGATTTAGCCCCTAAACAATAAGATCTATTTCTAGCATGCTTTTCATGATTATGAACAATAGCAAGAGTATTAAAATTACTCCTAGAATGCTTTAGAGCCTTATATAAAGAATGAGCATTATTTAAGTTTACATTAGGGTTAGCCTTAGCTCCCCCTACATGTGATGCTCCTCCTTTGCCTTTGCTAGGTTGTCTTCCCTTAGGGAATTGGCTTCTATACTGCCCCTTTTGATGGCATTTGAAGCAAACCACGTGCTCTTTGATCTTAATTATTGGGGCTCCGACATCCATTGACTTGTCCTTGACTTTTGGTACCAGTTGAGTCTTCTTAACTAGCTTTGTGTAGGGGATCATACACCGCTAGAGGGGAGGGAGAATAACATCGATGATGAAATTCGCTCATATTCGTCTCTACAATTCGTTAGTATGCAGTGGAAATAGAAAATACAATACGAATACAAACACGAGTACACAAAAATATAAGCACACACATGCACAAGATAAGATATAACGTGGTTCAGAACCTTAGGGTTCCTACTCCACGGGTCGAGCTCAAATGAGTTCTAGCGATGCAAAACACTACTAATCAAACTCTCCTTCTCGGAAAACACTCCGGAGGTGGAGAAAACCTCTTACAATAAATTACAAAAGTAATACATGAGAATACAAGAAAATACAAGAAAAATAAGTAAAGAAAATTTTCATGAGTGCTTTGAATACTTTGCTTGTTGGTTGCTTGGATGAGCTTGAAGAACTTTGAAATGCGTTTGCACTTCACCTTCAAATCGCCTCAACAACTTCTCAAAAAAAAAAAACCATAGGCAAAATCCTCCACGAGCTGCTCCTTTTATCCCTACATCAGGTTGATTCCGTGCCTGGCAGTCAACTGTCATAAGGCCCTAGTCGACTACCTACAGTGTTGTTGTCTCACAACGAGCTTAATCCACGTTGACATTCAAGCCAACGAATACACTAACAATCGACTGCCAAAGCCCGTAGTTGACTGCTCAGTCGACTATCGAGCTTTCTATCCTCGCGACCAAAACTAGTTAGTCGACTGCCCTTCATGGCAGTCGATTGCTCATGTCCAGTTGACTGCCCAATGCTATCAGTCGACTGACAAGGCCACTTGTCGCAGTTGAATGTCAGTCGACTCACGATACCGCTAGTCATAATCGATCCAAGCGATCGGTTGTCGACTCAGCTACCAAGTGTCAAAACACTTGACTAGTCGACTGGTCCATAACCTCAATTGACTGACAAATCTCAAACATAAGGTTTAACCCCAAGTATGATCCCCTCATACTTGCTAGACCACCCTTAGCCTGGACCTAAGTCTTTTAGCCACCTCCATTAGTCTCATGCCTATCGGATCCCTCTAAGTCATCCATAACTTGTTCATTCATACATTAGCCTTCAGGTTCTTCCATCAACTATTGTCATACTAACAGTGTTTGCAATGCCAAGGTACATTTGGACTTACGCTACCAAGACACACGCTTGGACTTTACGCCGCCAATATCAAACCCTTGGACTTCCCAATTGCCAAGTACCCATGACTTGAACTTTCACCGCCAAGACTACACACTTGAACTTACGTGGCCAAGACTATACTCTTGGACTTTCCTTGCCAACTCCATGTTGGACTTTCCAAATGCCAAGACCCATGCTTGGACTTTCCATGACAAGTACTCATGACTTGGACTTTCCCATGCCAAATGTCTCGCTTGGACTTCTCCATCATATGGTCAACCTCTTATTAACCATCTCCCCAAACCATTGTCAAACAATGATCACTCCTTTATCAAACATCAAAACACTACTTGAGTCAAACTCGAATTCGGTCAATCATGACCTAGGCCGATTGCACCAACAATCTCCCCCTTTTTGATGTTTGACAAAAACCAACACCTTTGAGTTAGGCCACCTTACTCAATCCAATCCTCCCAATTCTCCAAATTGGGAATTTCCAACTTCTCACTCAAATTCTTCCCCTTTTTGACATACATCAAAAAGGTTCTCCCCAAGGGTATCAATGTGTCATATCCAATGAGATCTTACAATCTCCCCCTTGGTCCAGAAATATCTAGAATGCCTTCATTCTTCCTAGTGATAAATCTCATATCACTAAAGAAAGGCAATCCTCCAATCTTCTCCCATTCTCTAAATTCTCCCTCTTATGAGGAAGAAACATCCATCATCCCATGATGGATAACCTCTCCCTAAAGGCTTGCTCCCCCTTGACCATTGCACCAACAATATCTTTGGAGAGTTCCTAAGCCTAAAGGAATACTAAACCATCAAAATTATGGGCAAAAGTTCAAACTTGAACTTTCAAACCCCTTGAAAATTGATACATCACCCTAAACAACTCTCCTAATCCATATCCAATGGATTTTCACCATTCTAATTCTTTCCAAAGCATATCCTAGGGTTAAGAGCAGTTAGAGAACCTAGAAATAGCTGAATATGGGCTAAACAAACTTTATTTACTCGAAATCAGCATTGGCAATCGACTATGTTAGCTACTAGTCGACTGCCCTTAAGACCAGTCGACTGCCATGAATGGCAGTCGACTGATTTCTGCACTGTGCAAAAATCAGAGTTTAGAAATAAATTTTGGTAATTTATAAGTAAGTATACATAATATAAAAATCATGAAACTTCATATGTATAATACTTATGTCAATTATTATGGGTGAAAAATATTTAAAAAAAATACCCATAAAATAATGATATTGACACAAAGTTCAAAACTATTGAAAAGTTCAAAGTTTTGACCCTACTTTGTATCAACTCTATCAATGGTGATTGCTATCAAAAGATAGACATCACCAAGGTTTTTTAAAATGGTTTTGAAATGATTTTAAAACCTTAATTTCAATCATGGTCTTTGGGCTAAGTATATATGACTTGTATACTAGCTTTCTTCATGATTTGTCTATGATATATGATGAGTTTGAGTTCATCTAGATGCAACATCTATGCACCTTGAACTTAACTTATTTTCCCAACATCTCACTTGCATCTAAAGTGTATGAAAACACATACAAGTCAAGTGTTCTTGTGAGATGTGGGTTTTGGTTATTTAGGGTTCATGCATTTTCTAGGCAACTCTATTTGATTCCCTTATACATGAGACTTCAAATCATGTCATTGTCCTTGAATAAATTTTAATTAACTTAAATACGTGAATGATGATTATGGCATAAATGATAGCATAGATAAAAGCAAGTGCCAAAAATCATGATGTCATGGCATATGAAGACAATCTAAGCATGAACATGACATAAAAATTAAACCTAGACATTATCATGACATATAAAATGATAAAATGAAATATGATGTCATGACATGGCAAGGCAAATAAAGTATGACAACTTTAAAATACAAAGGTATATAATACCTCGTGTTAAGCCCAAATTGTCGTTTCTAGAATTAAGTCCATATTTGTCATAATACTGCTTATCTCTCAAGTGTGTCACAAACCCAAAATGATACACTATAACCTCTAAACCTAATTGTGCCAATTTTATCAATTTTTCAAAACTCTCAAATTTAATTGGCACATCCTAAAATCCTTTAGGACTATAAATTCAACCTTCATTTTCAAGGTATCACATAACTTTGAAAATATCCTAAAGTGTCAACTCTAACATAGTTAGGTTAACTACCTATCCACTCGGGGTTGACACACCTAACCCATTTAGCATGAATCAATCATGCTCCTAGGAACCCAAGACCTATTGGAGCTCCTTGGGTTAACTAGGTATTCACTATGGATAACGTCCCTAGATACCCTTCTAATGACCCTTTTTGGCTTGAAAGCCTTGGTCAATTGGGTCGTGTTTTGGTCAACTCTAGGGATAATGTCCTTGTGACCTTCTTAGTGGCTTTCCTAGGTTTCATAGAAACCTTGGCCGATAGACACGATGGATTGTATTCCATACTGTTGTATATTTTGGATCATTTATTTTGGGATTTTATCCTATGTTGTTTCCACATTTTGAGTGTAGGGTTGTGTTGTATATATTTGACCTTTATTATGGATTTGATTTGGATGTTGGTTTCTACTATGTTTTATTGTTATGTAAAAGTCGTACCGGTATACAGATATTTGAGTCTTTGTATCTTTATTATTTGTTGGTGTATTCCGCTGTGTTTTATGGCTGTCTGTGATAGAAGTTATTTGGGCCATGTATCGGTAGTTTATCTTATATTGTCACAAGAAGTGCAGTCAGTTGAGGGACAAATATACTCTCGGGGCGTGACAATTTTATTGGTATCAGAGCCCTAGGTTGTGAAGTCCACTTTCGGATTTTATTTCATTTGGACATCAAGTTTTGTTTTACTCGGTTTTGTTTTTGTGAGTTCTGAAATCTGGCTATAGTGGGACATCTCCGAGCTACAAGGTTTAAGGTATGCTAATTGTTATCTCATATCCTTTGTTGACTATGCATTTAGTTGCTTATAATAGGGAGTGACATGTAGTGTGTTAGTCACTATTCATAACCGTGGTTTGAGTTGACCACGGGAATGACATGTTGAGTCTATTAGACATGTACCTATTTTCAAAAAGGTGAATTACCTTTGAATGTCGATTGATACCGAGTCGGATAGCAGGGATCAGGTTGTCACATTTCTTGTGGAGATCAAAGATTACAGTCTTAGGGATTTTCACTAATTATGCTAGTCAAATCATTACCTGTGGGGTAATGGACAAGCAAGTATACTATTATTGATGCAGATAGTAGAGGGTTAGTATATGGTGTTTCATAGGGATTTTGATCCCTGAGTTGTTCGTGATAGGTTGTATAACTTTGAAGGTACTTTTAAGTACTTAACTCGTGTTATATATGTTGGTGCAATCGGCCCAGGTCACGATTGACCAGGACTCGAGTTTGACTTGAGTGATGTTTTGATGTTCGACAAAAACATATGACAATGTAATTTTCATTTGGTAAAGTCCAAGTCTTGAGCACTTGGCATGGAAAGTCCAAGTGGGACACTTGGCACATGAAAAGTCCAAGCATGGTCTTGGCATTTGAGAAGTCCAACATGGGTTGGCAAGGGAAGTCCAAGCATGGGTCTTGGCATGGAAAGTCCAAGCATGGTCTTGGCATGGAAAGTCCAACATGGGTTGGCAAGGAAAGTCCAAGCATGGTCTTGGCATGGAAAGTCCAACATGGGTTGGCAAGGGAAAGTCCAAGCATGGTCTTGGCATGGAAAGTCCAAGCATGGTCTTGGCATGGAAAGTCCAACATGGGTTGGCATTTGAAGTCCAAGGGGTTTGATATTGACTGCGTAAAGTCCAAGCGGGAGTCTTGGTAGCATAAGACCAATGGTTGGCAGCGTAAAGTCCAAGCGGGAGTCTTGGCAGCATAAGTCCAATGGTTGGCGGCGTAAAGTCCAAGCGGAGTCTTGGCGGCGTAAGTCCAATGTACCTTGGTGGTGTAGACACCGTTAGCATGACATAGCCGATGGAAGCACCTGAAGGCTAGCGCGATGGATGAACAAGTCATGGATGACTTGGAGGGATCCGAGAGGCGTGAGGCTGATGGAGGTGGCTAGAAGGCTTAGGTCTAGGCTAAGGGTGGTCTAGCAAGTATGGGGGAACCATACTTGGGTTAAAACCTCATGTTTGAGGTGTGTCAGTCGACTGGTGCCATGTGGCAGTCGACTGGACCGAGTCAACTAGGGTTTAACTGTGGGTTATGGCCTAGCTGATCATTTGCGAGTTAGGCGATCGGTGATGCTTTCAGCGATCGGTGATCGTGTAATCGGTCGTGGTGCTCAAGAAATCGACCGAGAATGGAGTCGAGACTCGATCGTCGAGGACTCCATCGATCGGCCGATGGTCTGTCGATCGGTGATGAAGGTTCCGTTGGACTTATCCAGCGTGGATCTAGCCGTTGTCTCACGACAACAGTGGCATCAGTCGACTGATGGTCCCGATCAGTCGACTGATCAACTTTTTCCAGCATAGGTTGAAGCTATATATGGAGCTCGTGATGGAGAAAAAACCAAGGTTTCTTTGAGGCGATTTGGGGCGATTTGCTGTTGCAAATCAGGGTCTCCAAGTTGATATCAAGCAACCAAGTGATCAAGCATTCAAAGAGCATTTGTAAAGTGTTTTCTTTACTTGTATTGCTTTGTATTTCATTATATTGCTTGTATTCATCTTGTATTATTGTTGTATACATTGTACAAGGTTTCTCCACCTCCGGATTGTTCCGAGAAGGAGTTATTACATAGTGGTGTGCTTGTGGCATCGCTAGGGCTCGTTTGAGCCCGATCCGTGAAGTAGGAACCGTGCGGTTCCGAACCATGTTACATACTCGTGTTCGTGTGTAATCGTCTATTTCGTTATTGTATTATTTCTATTTCTGCTGCGCTAACGAAATTGTAGACACGAACGCGAAAGAATTCAATTGACGCTATTCACCCCCCCCCCCCTCTAGCCATTCTAAAATATCCCTAACAATATAGAGAAAGTAGAGTTAGTTTCATACCATTATCATGATCAAGCCGATACTTGGTGAAAGATGTAGAAAATAACCTTCGGAAAACAACACATCACTTGGTCACGTTGTAGTGATATTGTGAGAGAGTATTTCCCCACGTCACTTTCTTTGACTCATTGTTAGGGAATTCTCGAGTATTAATTAGGGTGATCGTTTGGTAATGGAAGTACCATGCAGAGTCATTAGACTTGAAAAGGTTACGACCACCTAATAGCTTAAGAATGTAAATGGATGTCTTCGGCCACTCACGATCTATTGGCTTACATTCGGATTAGGATGTTTGGATTTTCTATTAGATCCTGCCGAAAGGCATTGGATCGAGTCATGAGTATAGAAATGACTCTATACAAGTGTGTTAAGAATTGGAGATCGATAAGCAGACATTGCAAGTCATATATTAGAATCATAAGTCTCCGAATGTTGGACAGAGGAGCAAGATCGGAGTCATGGGTCATGAGCTACTTTCTGATCATAGAAGACCAATCGTAGATCATCAGAATCTTCTCATGCTTGTCAGCAAAATCGGAAGAAAGACTCCGAAGGGATTATGTGCATGTAGTGCAGGTCACGATGACACACAAAGTTGGATTATCCGTTGGATTAGTTCATCTATGATATTGTAAGCAACCAATACATATGAGGAGAATGTACTTTGAAGACTCAGTTGAAGACTATTGATGTTGATTTTGGGATGATGATTCACAATCTCGACAACAGAGATTATCACAGAAGATTGGGTTATCACACCAGCAGCGATCAACTACTTCAGGCATAGTTGGAGTTCCTTGATACTTCCATCCGGGATTGAGCTCAAATGAGCTCTAGCGATGCAAAACACCACTACTAATCAACTCTCCTTCTTGGAAAACACTCCGTAGGTGGAGGAAGCCTCTTACAACATATTACAAAAGTAATACAAGATAAAACAAGAAAATACAAAGTAAATACAACAAAAGAAGTAAAGAACACTTTACAAAAACTCTTTTGAATGCTTGCTTGTTTGATTGCTTGAGCCGCACTTGAAAATCCTGACTTGCACTAGAAAATCGCTCCAAATCGCCTCAAAGAACCATGCCAAAGTCCCTCTCCTCAAGCTGCCGCAACTCATTTGGATTTCGCCTAGTAGTAGACTGCTCTTACCCATCAGTCGATTGCTCCTATAGCCGTTGTGAGATAACGACTTAATCCACGTTAGACAAGTTCTAATAGATAGACCATCAATCGACTGATCATACCCATTAGTCGACTGTTCATGCCTCCACTCGACTGTCAACCCTAGCAGTCGACTCGGAGACATTTTGTGCCCTTGTCCTCGACCATCAGTCGACTGACCTCTACGTCAATCGACTGATTAAGCCATCAGTCGACTACCAATGTCGATAGTCGACTGCCAAGGCCACGTGACCGCAGTCGAATGATGTGTGTAAATCATGCTATGTTTTCACTACTCCATATACATGCATTCTATCACATTTCATATCCTAAGCATGTATTTTATCATGATTCAGTTAAAGTTTAGCATATTTTGGACGAAGAGACTGCTTTTGGGTGTTTTTGTGTTAATAGGGCGAAGAAACAGGCGTATCAAAACAACACAGGCGTGTTAGAAATCAACATGCCCGTGCCATGAGAGCCGAATGACACGCCTGGCTCACCGATTGACATGCCCGTGTCATAAGAGCCAGCAGCCGACACGCCCCAGTTCAGCTTCGACACACCCTAGTTCAAAGATCGACACGCCTGTGTCAGGGTTCCAGCAGTCGACACGCCCCAGTTTAGCTTCGACACGCCCTGGTTCAAGCGCAACACGCTCGGTGGGAAATGCGCGACACGCCAGTGCCCTCATGTGGCACGGGCGTGTTGGCCTGATTCCAGGATTCCTTTTCTGTGAGCAATCAGGATCTTCGTCGAAAATCTGTAGGAAATCTATTGCCTTAATTGAAGAGGAGGCCAAAGCTATAAAAGAGAAGAGATTCTAACCCTAAGGGAGGACGGGTGGTGAGATCAGCAGGAAGAAGATAAAGAGAAGGAATTGAGAAGAAGGATATGGCACCCAAGATCGTCGTAATTTCTTTCTCTAGTAATTCTTGTCAGACTATGGAGTAGTATCCTATAATCTTAGGATGGGGGAGTAGCCCTTGACAATTTATGACGGATGATATAATCTATACTACCTGAACTATTGTTTATTTTGATCTGGTTCTTTTGGATTCTTATTGATAAATCTAAGGAGCAGAGGGGAAGTACCTAACAGTGAACCCGAGTTCCCAAAAGCGTAACCAACTAGGGAATAACTCCTACTAGTAGCGGTAGTGTATCTATGAGGGCTTGCGGGGGTCTCGTGACAGGTCTCCTTAGCTGATTATGGTCCCGTGTGCAAGCCTACCGTGAAGAGGAAATTTGACTCTAGAGGAACTCTCATGAATTTAATGGATCTATCAAACCCAGTTTTTACCAAGTAACGGAGGTAAGACATAGGGAGGTTTGCGGGGGTCTCGTGACAGGTCCCCTTAGCTGATTATGATCCCCTATGCTCGAACATCGTGATGTAAATTGAGTTTGATAGATGCGTAACGTAGACCTCGAAAGGGGCCGTTGATTTACCTTAGGATAGGTTCCATCAAAACAACTCTAATAAGGGTAGGAAAGAATTAAATCACCTTATAAATCATCGACGTGGTGAAACCCATATCCTGAGATTCTCCTCAACTCTTGACTTTCAGCTCGTTCTTCTCATTCGTCGTTCTTGACTTCTCAGGTTCTTTGCTTAAACAACAATTCGATTGACTAGATAACTTGGTATCACGACCACTCGGTAATTGACCCAATCCCTGTGGGATCGATATTTTTATTACTTGACGACAACCGTGCACTTGCGGAAAATAACACATCAAGTTTTGGCGCGTTGCGTGATTGCACTCAATATTGAATTGAGCGTGATTTAGTTAATCTAGATTTACATTCGCTTTTTATCTTTCTTTTTGTCTATTCTGAATTCTTGTTTTGGGAGCCTCTCTTGTCGTTGCATGCACAGATTTAATAGGGAAATCATCGATATTGATCCTGAGATAGAGAGAACGTTCCTTGCTAGAAGAAGATTTCAGCAACGACAGGAAGAAAATCTGACCTCCAACATGGCTGATCAGAATGAGAATAAACCTCTAAGGGATTATGCAGCACCTAGTACAAGGGGATTGAGATCGAGTATTAGAAGACCCCCTATTGAAGCGAACAATTTTGAATTAAAACCGGCTCTACTATCCATGGTCCAACAACATCAATTCGGAGGAGCACTCCTTTGAAGATCCAAATTTACACTTGGAAGTATTTTTGGAATTTTAAACTTTAAATCGAATGGAGCCTCGGTGATGCTATTAGGCTGCGCTTGTTTCCTTTCTCATCATGGGACAAAGCTAGAGCTTGGCTACACTTTCTTCCAGTAGATTGTATAACTACCTGGGATCAGTTGGAGCAAAGATTCTTAGACAAGTATTTTCCACCCAGCAAAACTGCAAGTCTTCGTCATCAAATCACGAATTTTGCGCAAAAGGATGGAGAAACATTATTTGAAGCCTGGGATAGATTTAAGGGATTACTACAGCAATGCCCTCATCATGGGCTGGAGAAGTGGCTCATTGTTCATACTTTCTACAATGGAATCTCGTATGCTACTAAAGTTTCTCTTGATTCTGCTGCAGGAGGAGCTCTTATGAACAAAACATTGGATGAAGCTTTTGAGATCATCGAGAATGTGGCAATGAATTCTCACCAATGGGCTACAGAACGAGGATATCAAACTAAAATGCCAGGTAAGTTTGAGGTAAGTACCATTGATCTACTCAGTGCAAAAGTCGATGCGTTAACTCAAAAGCTCGAACATTTTAATGTATCAGCTGTAAACTCATCTAATGTCACTTGCGAGATCTGTGGTGTAACAGGACATGTAGCGATGAATTGCCAAATCCTACACGCACCATCTGAAGGAGCTGGGGTTGAGCAAGTGGATGCGCTAAATAATTTTAATCAGAAGCCTAATGGTGGCAACCCTTACTCAAACACGTACAATCCCGGTTGGAGGAATCATCCCAACTTTTCGTATAGAGCAAATCAAAATTCTTCTGGACTGAACAATTTTGGAGCACCTTCGGGATTTCAGCCAGGACCCAAGTCGAGCTTAGAAAAGATGATGGAAAATTTTATTACGTGTCAGGGGAAGATAAATGATGAATTTCGGCAGCATATTGTAGAATCAAATAGTCAACATCAAAATAATACCGAGGCAATCAAGCAATTGGGAAGCAAGGTTGATAATTTGACTAATCACACAAGAATGCTGGAAAATCAAATTTCCCAAATGCCAGCTCAGCATCAAGGACGCCCGACAGATTTCCTGGAAATTCAGAAGTAAACCCAGCCGAGCATTGTAATTCTATAAGTTTGAGAAGTGGAAGGATTTTAGAAGGAGACAGAGCTCAACAAGCAGCCTCTGACACGAGCGTGTCAGAGTTGGAAGAAGACAGCACGCCTGGGCTAGATTGCGGCACGCCTGGGGAGCGACGGAGCACGCCTATGTCGCGCTTAAACGGGTCAGGTATTTGCGTAAGAGGAGCTCCGACACGCCTATGCTGCGGATAGCCTTCTAAAGCCGAACCGAGCACGCCCTAACTTTCCACTCACGATCCAAGGTTGAAGCAGTCGCCGTCGGTCTCTCTCTTAAGCAGCCGTTGAGCTAACCTGCTGTCTCTCCATCACCAACGCCATGAGCAAGCGGGTGAAGACTAGAGGAGGAGCTTCTTCCTCTTCGGCAAGGGACAAGGGGAAAAGAAAAGCTCAGGATTTGGGTAACGAACCTCTCCTCCGACCTCTAGCCATCCATATGGAATTATTTTTAGAGATGATGTTATGAAGACTAAATTCAGTAAGCTTGAAAAAAGGAAGTTAATATCTACAAGAACTATAGACTTCTACACGTTGACCACCTTAGGGTTAAGAGATGACATAACTTGGTTAACCAATAGGATAGGATGGACCGAGTTTATCACGCACCATCATCTTACTTACCCGAGCATCACTCTTGAATTCCTTAGCTCCCTATCTCAAAATCTGAAGGAAAGGATTGTGAGGAAGGAAAAATAAAATTTAGATTAATGAACCATGAGTTTACCCTTTCTTTAAGTGATTTTAATACGATATTTGATTTTCCTAGTGGAGGGGAGAGGCAAATTCATAGACATTTTATTGACCATCAATTTTGGAGATTAATTTCTGATGACCCTCGCCCCTATGATGCATCTAGGTCCAAATCATTTAACATCCCTAATCCTACTTTTCGTTATCTCCTTAGATTCATGGCTAATACAATCTCGGGAAGATATGATAGTGCAGGGGTGGCTAGGCAGAGTGAGTTACAATTTTTATGGGCCATGTTAAATGAAGTTAATATTGATTCTGGAGCCCATATGGTTAGACATCTAGTTAAGGTTAGTAATAGCCCATCCGGAGTCATAGTCATAGGTGGTATTATCACTAGGATTGTCATAGCCTTAGGATGTGATTTAGATGACCTTGAATATTGTCCCGCTAGCCCTAGATTGGATTTGGATGCGTGTATAAATATGAAGATGATTGAGGCATGTGACGAGGGATATCGTTTGGTGTTAAGAAATGGAATTAAAATTCCTCTTAGAACCACGAGCGGATAGCATCGTACTTCATCCAATTGGCTTTTTAGAGATGTCTAGGAACCCTTTCTCGCCTTACGCCCATGCTCCATCACCCCCTCCTAGGGAGCCATCTCACATAACCCCTGAGCCATCACATTCGACTCCTGAACCCCCACGATTTCCTACTGACAACGTTTCTATAGGGTACTCTTCTTTTGATTTTTCAAGATTCCGATCATCATTCGAAGCTTTCAGGGTTGAACATACCTCGCACATAGGTATGTGGGATCGGTATGCCCAAGCTACGGAGGAGCACCATCGTATAGTGACACAACATTTGGATAGGGCAGCTAATTTTTACAGGAGAGCTGATGAGTTTTTCACTGCTGAGTCCGCCCGGAGGGAAGATGATGATAGATTTCGACAGGAGTCCCAGGAATTTTACCAGGAGCAGCGACGTAGGTGGGCAGAGGAGGATGCTAGTAGTGAAGATGATGACCATTGACCACCTTGAACTATTTTGTGAGTTTCGATGCACATCCTTTATTGTTTGTTTTATCTCTACTTAGATTTTTAGTTTGGTTACTGCCATCTTGTTGCATCTTTTCATATATCATAACAGTGCATATTTTTTTTTTCATCTAGCGAAATACAACTGAACATTGGTCGGATCATGATATTCCTTTTTGCCTATTTGATAAGAACCCTATTTCACTTCTAACACGGTCTATAGGTCTGAGGTATCCAAAGAAAAGATTTAAATCCCCCATATCGGACGAGTACTCGATTTTCCATTGGAGACTTACTTGCGCAACTTGGTTACTGGAGAAACACTTTCACTAGAAGTTGTTTAAAAAAAAAAAAAAGGGTTACGGGAATTGTTTTCAAGCACCCCTTTGAGACCAAGTAGTTACTGGGGAAACACCTATAAGGTGCCCCTTTGAGACTAACTAGTTACTGGGGAAATGCTCTCTATAATTCCTTTCCTTCTCTCTTCTTGGAAAGTGCTCCTTTGAGACCTTTTGATGATAGGTAAGAATGATCCATGCATTAAGGCAGGTAAGTGCCTCTATGCCGGAAATAAGAATATTCTACGATAGAAGGGATGTCAAGTCCAGATTGGTGTCCAATGACTTTAGTCCACCTTTTCACGTGCACTATATAGGGATCTTTCAAACTTGGCAACTAGGAATGATTTGAAAAGATTAAGATCAGATTGTATACCTCTGGATGGTGTCTAGCATTTCCATAATTAAGTTGTCTTTTGGGTTTTCTTTGCTTGAGGACAAGCAAAAGTTTAGGACTAGGGGATTTTGATGTGTGTAAATCATGCTATGTTTTCACTACTCCATATACATGCATTCTATCACATTTCATATCCTAAGCATGTATTTTATCATGATTCGATTAAAGTTTAGCATATTTTGGACTAAGAGGCGCTTTTGGGTGTTTTTGTGTTAGCAGGCGAAGAAACAGCGTATCAAAACAACACAGCGTGTTAGAAATCAACATGCTGCCGTGCTATGAGAGCCAAACCACTGACACGCTCATCGATTGACATGCCCGTGTCATAAGAGCCAGCATCCGACACGCCCCAGTTCAGCTTCGACACGCCCTAGTTCAAAGATTGACACGCCTGTGTCAGGGTTCCAGCAGCCGACACGCCCCAGTTTAGCTTCGACATGCCCTGGTTCAAGCGCAACACGCTCGGTGGGAAATGCGCGACACGCCAGTGCCCTCATGTGGCACGGGCGTGTTGGCCTGATTCCAGGATTCCTTTTCTGCGAGCAATCAGAATCTTCGTCGGAAATCTGTAGGAAATCTATTGCCTTAATTGAAGAGGAGGCCAAAGCTATAAAAGAGAAGAGATTCTAACCCTAAGGGAGGACGGTGGGTGGTCAGAGATCGACGACAGAAGAAGATAAAGAGAAGGAGTCGGCAGAAGAAGGATATGGCACCCAGTATCGTAATTTCTTTCTCTAGTAATTCTTGTCAGACTATGGAGTAGTATCCTGTAATCTTAGGATGGGGGAGTAGCCCTTGACAATTTATGACGGATGATATAATCTATACTACCTGAACTATTGTTTATTTTGATCTGGTTCTTTTGGATTCTTATTGATAAATCTAAGGAGCAGAGGGGAAGTACCTAACAGTGAACCCAAGTTCCCGAAAGCCAGAACCAACTAGGGAATAACTCCTACTAGTAGCGGTAGTGTATCTATGAGGGCTTGCGGGGGTCTCGTGACAGGTCTCCTTAGCTGATTATGGTCCCGTGTGCAAGCCTACCGTGAAGAGGAAATTTGACTCTAGAGGAACTCTCATGAATTTAATGGATCTATCAAACCCAGTTTTTACCAAGTAACGGAGGTAAGACATAGGGAGGTTTGCGGGGGTCTCGTGACAGGTCCCCTTAGCTGATTATGATCCCCTATGCTCGAACACCGTGACAGGTAAATTGAGTTTGATAGGTACAGTTAACGTAGACCTCGAAAGGGGCCGTTGATTTACCCTAGGATAGGTTCCATCAAAACAACTCTAATAAGGGTAGGAAAGAATTAAATCACCTTATAAATCGTCGACGTGGTGAAACCCATATCCTGAGATTCTCCTCAACTCTTGACTTTCAGCTCGTTCTTCTCATTCGTCGTTCTTGACTTCTCAGGTTCTTTGCTTAAACCACAATTCGATTGACTAGATAACTTGGTATCACGACCACTCGGTAATTGACCCAATCCCTGTGGGATCGATATTTTTATTACTTGACGACAACCGTACGCGCGAAAATAACACATCATCGAGCGCCCGATCGGCCGCTCGAGTCAACTCGGCTGCCAAGTATCAAAACACTTGACCAGTCAACTGGTCCATAACTCCAGTTGACTAATCATACAAATCAGTCGACTGTTCATGCCTCCACTCAATTGCCAAACCCTAGCAGTCATTCGGAGACATTCTGTGCCCGTGTCCTCGACCATCGATTGGTGATCAAGCCATTGTCGAGTGCCCAATCGGCGATGGCCAAAACCGCGATCACGATTGAAGGCCAATCGACTCGGTCGATTAATGGTCATAATCGATCGGCTCGAGTCAACTCAGCTTCCAAGTATCAAAACACTTGACCAGTTGACTGATCCATAACCCCAATCGACTACTACACCTCAACCATGAGGTTTACCCTAATTATGATACCCTTATACTTGCTAGACAACCCTTAGCCTAGACCTAAGCCTTCTAGCCACCTCCATCAACCTCACGTCTATCGGATCCCTCCAAGTCATCCATGACTTGTTCATCTATACGCTAGCCTTCAGGTGCTTCCATCGGCTATTGTCATACTAACATGGTCTATACTGCCAAGGCACATTTGGGCTTACGCTGCCAAGACACATGCTTGTACTTTACGCCGCCAAACCATTGGACTTATACTGCCAAGACTCCACCCTTGGACTTTACGCCGCCAATATCAACCCTTGGACTTCCCAAATGCTAAGTATCCATGACTTGGACTTTCACAATTGCCAAGACTCAAGCTTGGACTTTCCCTTGCCAAACCATATTGGACTTTTTATGCCAACCCATGTTGGACTTTCCAATTGTCAAGACTCAAGCTTGGACTTTCCCTTGTCAACCCATGTTGGACTTTCCATGCCAAGTGTCCCACTTGGACTTCTCTATTATATGGTCACCATGACAACCATATAGTCAACCCATTGTCAAACAATGGTCAACTCATCGTCAAACATCAAAATACTACTCGACTCAAACTCGAGTATGGTCAATCGTGACCTGGGTCGATTGCACCAACAATCTCTCCCTTTTTGATGTTTAACAAAAACCAACACCTTTGAGTTAGAACACCAACTCAATTCAATCGTCCCAATTTTCCAAATTCGGAATTCCATTTTCCCTTAATTCTCCCCCTTTTTTACATACATCAAAAAGGCTCTCCCCAAGGATGTCAATGTCTTATATCCCAATGAGATCTTACAATCCCCCCCCTTGGTCCAAAAACATCTAGGATGTCTTCACTCTTCCTAGTGATAAGTCCCATATCACTAAAGAGAGGCTATTATCACTTCTCTAAAAACTCAAAATTCTCTCCCTCATGAGGAATAATACATCTATCATCCCATGATGGATAATCTCCCCCTAAAGACTTGCTCCCCCTTGACCATTGCACCAACAATGTCCTTGGAGAGTCCCTAAGCCTATAGGAACATTAAACCATCAAAATTAAGGGAAAAAGTTTAAACTTGAATTTTCACACACCTTAAAATTGATACATCGCCCTAAACAACTTTCCTAATCCATATCCAATGGATTTTCACCCATTATCATGCTTTCCAAAGCATATCCTAGGGTTATGAGCAGTTAGTGTAGCCTAACACAGCTGAAACATGGGCTAAACATCCTTGTTTATCTGAAATTAGCATTGGCAGTCGACTTTGTCAGGCATCAATTGACTGCCCTTGACGCCAATCGACTGCCCTAAGTTGCAGTCGACTGATTTCTTCAAATGCAGAAATTCAGTTTCAGAAACATAATTGGAAAATACATAAGTAATTATACATAATTTAAAAAATCTTGAAACTTCATACGTATAATACTTAAGTCAATCATAATGGGTGAAAAATATTTGAAAAATAAAATACCCATTAAATATTGATAATTATACAAAGTTTAAAAAACAAAGAAAAACTTCAATGTTTTGACCGTACTTTGCATCAACTTCATCAATGGTGATTGCTATCAAAAGATAGACTTCACCAAGATTTTTTAAAATGGTTTTGAAATGATTTTAAAAACCTTAATTCCTTTTCCTAACATCTCACTTGTATCTAAGTGTATGAAATACATACAAGTCAAGTGTTCTTATGAGATGTGGGTTTTGGTTATTTAACATTTCATACATTTTTCTAGGCAATACTATTTGATTCCCTTATGCATGAGACTTCAAATCATGTCATTATCCTTAACTCAACTTTAATTAATACATGAATGATGATTATGGCATAAATGATAACATAATTAAGAAATATGTGCCAATAATCATGATGTCATGGCATAAAATTAAATTTAAATATACATGACATAAAAACTAACCTAAGCATTATCATGACATTTGATAATAAAAATAAGATATGATGTCATGACATGGTATATGACAATCAAAGCATGAAAAATAAAATATAAGACATAAGAATACCTAAATTTTAATATTAGTTGTCATTTGTTAGGATTATGTTCATTTTTCCATGATATCACCTATCTCCCAAGTGTGCCAAAATCCAAAATGGCACACCATGACCTCTAAACCTAGTTTGTGCCAATTTGATCAATTTTTCATAGTTCTCAAGATATATTGGCACATCCTAAAAACTTTTAGGATTAAATTCAAACCACATTTCCAAAGTATTCCGTTACTTTGGAAATGACCTAAAGTGCCAACTTTGCTATGGTTGGGTTAATTACCTATCCAATCAAGGTTGACACATCCTAACCCATTTAGCATGAATCGATCACGCTCTTAGGAACCCAATATCTATTGGAGCTCCTTGGATTTACTAGGTATTCCTTAGGGATAGCTTCCCTAGATACCCTCCTAATGACTCTTCTAGGCTTAAAAGCCTTGGTCATTGTGGTCTTGTCTAGGTTAACTCTAGGGGTGACTCCCCTTGTAACCTTCTTAGTGACCTCCCTAGGTTTCATGGAAACCTTGGCCACTAGGCACCTAAATTGGTTACCCTTAGGGATAACTTCCCTAGTAACCTTGGTCTTCCTAAACCTAGATTGAGTTCAATAATTGAATGGAACATTCTGATAGGTCTTTTTGGGCTTAGGTTTGTGACTCAAATCTTTCTTGCCCTTTGATGGTCCTTGCTTCCTAGACCCTAGACTTTGACTCCTTGCTCCTAAATTTTGACTATTTGACCCTTGTATTTGATTTTATATTTTCCTAATGGTCTTCTCTAATTTTTCAAGTTTTGCCCTCAAAACTTGATTTTCCAATTCTAATTTCCCAATCTTTGAATTTTCATTTTGCCTTTGGGCATTACCATTTCTTCTAGGTATATGCTTACCCTTCTTAGGGTTAATGCCTAAATGGTTTTCTACCTTCCTAATTGACTCCTTAGGTAGAATGGGTCTAGAGTTGTCATTTTTAGATTTGTTCTTAAGTAAAATAGACCCAGTATGATCCTTAGACCTATAATTACAACTCTTAGCACCTAAGTAAAAATATTTATTATTCCTAGCATGCTTTTCATGAACAATAGAAAGAGTGTTTAAATTATTTTTAGCATGCTTTTTGACATTAAAACTAGAAGGTGCATTACTAAAATATACCTTAGAGTTTGCCTTAAAGGCTCCCCCTACATGTGATACTCCTTCTTGAGTCTTTTTCCTCCCCCTAGAGCATTGACTCCTATAATGCCCCCTTTTATTGCACTTGAAACACACCACGTGCTCCTTTCTCTTATGTGTTGGGGCACCGACATCTTTGTCCTTTGGCACCGATTGAGGCTTCTTGACTCTTTTCGGGAACTTACTCTTGTAATTCCCAACTTCTCTACACTCAGAGCATATGATATGATTTTTATTTTGAAAAGAAATGCTTGAGTTACCTAGGTCAATGGTGACCAGCGTCGGAGTTGAGTCTTCACTTTTTTCGGAGGTTAAAGCTATTTCTTGATTTTGCTCCGGCTCCAGTGATCTAGTATCCTCCCCCTCAATCTGAGAGGTGGAGGCTTCCTCCAATTCTACTTCTTCCATCGATTCAGTTGTTGACTCCTTCTCAACTTCCTAATCCTTACTTTCTTGTGAGGAAGAGCTTGCTTCTTCGGTCTTCTTGTCCAATTGAGTCGAAGAACATTCTTGTTCCTTAGACTCCTCTATCTCTTGAGCCATTGAGGGTTCTTCATGGAGCTTAGCAAGTTGCTCCAAAGCTCCTTGGCATCCTTACAATCTCCTAATCTATACAAAACATCATTAGGGATTACACTAAGTAATATACCCATTACCTTGTTATTTATGTTGTAGTATCAGAGTTGTTCTTTGCTCAACTTCTTCTTCTTAATCCTTTTTCCTTCTTCGACCTTTGGAGCGTCAAACCCTACCATCACACTAATCCAATTATCATATTCGGACATTAGAAAATATTTCATTCTTACCACCCATAGATTAAAATCCTTGTCTCCATAGAGTTCGTATGGCGACGACGCATTGATGTCATCACCCAATCTTTCTTCAACCGTCATTTTCCTTCCTCTAGCGTGCTCCCTCGGATGTGAAGCCGGTGAAGAGCTCCTAGCTCTAAAATTGACATGTTTAGCCCCTAAGCAATAAAACCTATTGTTGGTGCAATCGGCCCAGGTCACGATTGACCAGACTCGAATTTGACTCGACTAGTGTTTTGATATTGTGTTTTTATGTTTAACGATGAGTTGACTATTATTTGACAATGGGTTGACTATATGGTTGACATGGGGTTGACCATATGATGGAGAAGTCCAAGTGGGACACTTGGCATAGAAAGTCTAGCATGGGTTGGCAAGGGAAAGTCCAAGCTTGAGTCTTGACAATTGGAAAGTCCAACATGGGTTGGCATGGAAAGTCCAACATGGGTTGGAAAGGGAAGGTCCAAGCTTGAGTCTTGGCAATTATGAAAGTCCAAGTCATGGGTACTTGGCATTTGGGAAGTCCAAGGGTTGATATTGGCGGAGTAAAGTCCAAGGGTGGAGTCTTGGCAACATAAGTTCAATGGTTTGGCGGCGTAAAGTCCAAGTGTGTGTCTTGGCGGCGTAAGCCCAAATGTGCCTTGGCGGTATAGACCATGTTAGCATGATAATAGTCGATGGAAGCATCTGAAGGCTAGTGTATAGATGAACAAATCATGGATGACTTGCAAGGATCCGATAGGCGTGAGGCTGATGGAGGTGGCTAGAAGACTTAGATCTAGGCTAAGGGTGGTCTAGTGATGTGAGCAAAACATATAGGGTTTTAGGAGTAGTTTTCACTCACATTACATTTTATGTTAGTTTCATGCATATGTCACTTTGTTTTGCATACATTTCTTATTTTATGGTTCGGAGACCTGCTCTTTATACTTTTGCATGCATGATAGCATTTCATGGGAAAAGGCGCACTTTCGGAGCAAAAGAAGGGCATTTTATAGCTAGACGCAGAAGGGGACACGACCAGGGCATGTGGCTACACACGGTCGTGTCCTATGGGCGAGATCAGCCACCCCAGGGGCCACACACAGCCTGATCGTGTGGAAACACACGGCCGTGTGGCGGCCCAGCAGATTGACATGACTAGGGTTTTTCCAGATTTCGCAGCGATCCGATGTGATGTCTATATAAGGATAGCTCCGCCCAAACCCTAGGAGGGAGGCACGACGGCTGGGACGACACACTGAAGCCCTAAAAAGCTTCAGCAACTCGCAACGGGGAGGAAGAACACCGCTGGAGATCTAAGTTCTGCACTTCAACGCCAGAGAAAAGGCCACATTGGCATTGTAAACTCCTGTTCTCGCACTTTATTTACTATTGATTCGAACATGAACATGCCTTGTGATTTTCCTCTCCCATCTATGGAGTAGTTTCTTCGATTCTAGGATTAGGGAGTAGCTTGTGTGCGTATGATATATTGCTTCAAATTGAATTCTATTATTGAGTTTGAATTTGCAATTGGGATTTGTTTATACCGATATCTATGTGTGTTTGGTTTTCTACCTGTTGTGCTTAGGCGATACGAGGGTGACTGACTCGTATCTCAGATTTAGGGGATTTATACAAGGAACCTAGGGTTTAGGCTGATCTCCTGTAACTGTGGGTAGAAGGATGCGATAGAACTGGAAATGGTTCATCACAGGGATTGATTCGGCATCTTCGTATCGCCTATCCCATCCTTGTAAGGCAGAGATAGATCCCGATAGATGCGGTGGCTCATTGAGAGAGTGTATGATGCCCCTTCCACAAGACCATAGTTAGACGTTTAGACAACACTCAGTTGATAACATGTTTTGTGACACACAAATGAAACCGAAGTCCTAGAATCCCTTTAAAAGATCTCGCGGCAAACTTCTTTCTTCCTCCGTGTGACACCGTACTAGAGTTTAGTCCATCGACAACCCTCACAATCGCAACCTTTAGATTGACTTCTGAACAATAACATCCACTGAACAAATCAATACTCGAATTTTACTCCCTATGGGATCGATAATCTTTTTATTACTTGACGACATCCGTGCACTTGCGAGCGTTGAGCGCGAGCGCGCGCTTCGAGTCCTCAATGGTATCTGTCGTGAGATTTGAGGTCGCATTCATATGCATTAAGTTTTTGGTGTCATTACCGGAAACTGATCGATTCGATATCGAATCGAGAAGTGGATAATTAGATCGGACTTAGGATAGATTTACTTTTCTTGTTTTGTTTTATTTTATTTTATTTTATTTTCAATTTTGTTTATTCAGTTGCTCTTTCCTTATTTATAATTTCATGCATATGGTGATGCATGCTTTTACTCATGATTATTGTCAATTTAATGCAGTATTTTTTGGTAACATTTATTGTGAGCATTGTGGTGAAACATGGTATACTATTAATAATTGTCCGGATATATTCGAACCTTCACAATTTGAACAAGAAGATGTCACCTACAATTACAACGCGTGGCCACAAGATGATTCCTATTTATATAGTTATGACCATGACTACTTAAACCCTTAATATTGTCCGCCTAAATCCCGACTGGAGCAAATGATGAAAGTGTTGGTGCAGTGGGCACCTAAGTCGAACCTATGTTTTGATTATAGCAAACGATACAAAGTTAAGCTTATATTGTTATCTCACGAGCTAAATCAAGTGTGCAGAAAAGTCTCAATGCTGGAGCTGAAGGCTAGCGACACCCGGAGGAAGCCGCGGTGGTCGGGCGACACTCGAGTTACTTCGGAGGGAGCCGAAGGAATCGAGTGGAAGGCCGGAAGCAAAAGCGACAAGTAAGTATCGAGGTAAGCTCGTGTGTGCAAGCGTAAGTGAGGTCGTGTCCTTTGTACGGGGACGTCCTTAGGCGACGATCCAACCCAAGACTTCCCATGGAAGGTCTATGTTGAGATCGGACGGCAAGTGGCCGTTGAATTCACTTGTATTTTGAGCTAAACTCCTTTTTTAGTCAAAAATCGTGGCTGCCAGTTCAACCGGCCAGTTCAACCGGCGGCAGTTCAACCGGCCAGTTCAACCGACGGCAGTTCAACCGGCCAGTTCAACCGGTGGTCAAAAATCAGCCTCGAGGAGTCAAGCTTTATCACCATTTTTCAAGGAGTTTTGTGCCCATTTGTGATTGGTTGAAGACCCATTCGTTGAGGGGCTTAAAGGCTATAAAAGGAGGGCCAAACCTAGGGTTTTTCATCAATTCAAAAGCTTCCAAGTGCTTCCGATCGCTCGACTCTCAGAGCATCCCTCTGAGCGCTGAGGCAGAGCGACTAAAGCTTCAACCTCCAATCCTTGAAGTCGTCGGTATAATCTTTAATTTTGTATAAGTTGTCTTTATTTTCAAGCTTTAAATCATATCAAGGAGAGGGGAACTGTCCCTCTACCTTGAATCTTTATTGAGTTTTTGTATTCGCTTAACTCCTATCTCTATCGAGAAGGAGTTCGTTTAATATTTGCCCTCCGTGCGTGGTCAAGGACCATTAGGGCCTTGGAGTAGTAGCCGTAGGCTACGAACCAAGTAAAACCCCTCGTGTTTTTATTTATTTATTGCTATCTTTCCGCTGCGCTTATCTGCACCAATTGAGCGATTTAAAAGTTTTTCTTATCGCTATTCACCCCCCCCTCTAGCGCTCAAATCGATCCAACAATTGGTATCAGAGCCGGGGGTTGCTAAGATTTGGTGAAACCACCAATCTAGCTTTTTTTTTACAGATTTATTTTCTTTTAATTCTATTTATTTCTATTTATTTTGTTTGTTAAATTCTCTCTCAAGATTACTAATCCAAGACGCGAGTCTTGGTACTTGTTTTGAGTTTTTGTCTTTGCTAGCTTTTCGGTCTTCGTCTCTTTTTGTCTTTTTGTTTCAATGGCCCATCTCGAGGGTTTTAGCACCGTCCGACCTCCGCGTTTTATAACGGAGATGACTTCCGTTATTGGAAGGGTCGGATGGAATGCTTTCTCAAAACCCAACTCGAGATGTGGATCATAATCCAAACGGGTTTCACACTTCCGACTAATGAAGTGGGTGACTCCTTGGATTATGATCAATGGACCGTTGCAACAAAACGACAAGTCGAAGCCGACGCCAAGGCAACACAAATCCTCCAATGCGGCCTATCCAAGGAGGAGTTAAATCGCGTCGGCCCCTTCATAAGCGCAAAGGATCTTTGGACTAAACTAATCGAGTTACGAAGGATCGGATCAAGCCAAGGTATGTAAGCGTGATTTGTTATTCAATAAATTGTACACACTAAAAATGCAGGAACACGAATCCGCATGACGCAACTCCACGCCCGTGTCGAGGGACATCGTCAACAACTTACACGCAATCGGGCAAAAGGTCGAAAACCGCGACCTTATAAGGTATGTTCTAAACTCTTTTCCGAGGACTACCTTGTGGGCATCCATGGTCGATGCCTACAAGGTCTCCAAGGATCTTTCTAAAATTAGGTTAGATGAACTCTTTTCTGATTTCGAATTACATGAACAATCCAACTCGGAACCCGAGAGGGGTATAGCTTTATTTGCAGGATCAAAGAAGAAAATCGCAAGCAAGCCACCACCAACCGAGGAGGAAGACGAGTCCGAAGAAGAAGTTGACCCGGAATTGATCAGAACTAATGAACCTAGCTCGAAGAATAGCCAAGGGACGAAAGCGAACCACGACTCGACCCAACCAAGGTAAACCTAAAAGTTCTAATATTAGGTGTTATGAGTGTAACAGGTTTGGACATATCAAGTCCGAGTGCCCCAAGCTCAACCACCAAGGACCTAAGCACAAGAAGGCCCTCAACGCGACATGGGAAGAAGCGTCATCCGAAGAAGACGAAGACCACGTCTTCATGGCGAAATCAATTGAGTCAGACACGGAGACCGAACCCGAACTTGAGTCAGAACCGGAGGATGATTCGGACTACGAAGCAATCTTCAAGTCAAGCCACGGATACGCATCCGGTTCAAAAGATACCCTTAAGGTGAGTCGTACTTTATTTAATACTTTACATAATACGGTTAGGTTTTTGTCTAGGAAGTTAGCTAAGTCCGAGTCCAAGGTCGAGACCCTGGTTGAGGAAGTTAAACTCCTCAAACACGAGGTCTCCCTAACCTCTTCGACTAGTCGAGTTCAAGAGAAGGACTCAACTCGGGTTGAAAAACTCGAAGTTGAGAACTCACTCTTGAAAAGTCAAGTCAAAGATCTTAGGAATACGTTGGAAAGGTTTACTTTGGGATCCAAAGGACTTGACCTCCTACTTGGATCGCAAAGGGCCGTGTACAACAAGGTCGGACTAGGGTTTAGCTCAAACACGACCAATAAGTCGTATATGTCAATTGTAAGTAGACATAAAAAATGTGTCCAAGCATGGGTCCCTAAGACCACTTTGATTTCAACTCTAGGATCTAACTCAATCGGGTTCCCAAGGACCAAATCCACTATGTGGATAGACCGAACCGATTCAACCGTCTAGGGGGAGCCAGTACAAAACATGTTTGTGCTTTAACTTAGAAATTGCATGCTTAGTTTTTTTTTTGTTGTTTTTTTTAACTCACTTGGAATACACAAATAACCAACTAAAAAATCCTTCGAAAAGATTGAGCCTCGGGGAGCCTCTTTTCAAATAACCAACTAAAATCCTTCGAAAAGATTGAGCCTCGGGGAGCCTCTTTTCAAAAATAACTAGTTAGACTAGGAAATAGTCTTAGGTGAGTCAAGTCATCATTTTCTTGAACATGGCTTTGTCTAAGGAAGTGGTCGATGATCCGATAAAAGAAGGCCCCTGTGCCTCGCCACGACCTGGAAGCCATGATCTTGAAAAGGTAAACTTGACAAGCCTTGGGTTAAATCCAAATCTAACTTGAACCTAAATCCACTTAATCAAACTTAATTGAAAATCATCTCAACATAAAATTACTTGAACCTAAATCCACTTAATCAACTTAATTGAAAATCATCTCAATATAAAATTACTTGAACCTAAATCCTAATTACTTGAACCAAAATCCACTTAATCAATTTAATTGAAAATCATCTCAACATAAAATCACTTAAACCTAAATCCACTTAATAAATTTAATTGGGAGTCATCTCACAAAAACACATAAGTATAACATGCTTGATCATATAGACTCGGGTGAGATGACCTAGGTTTAACAACTTACAACCAATTTAAAATATAAAATCTAACATCCAATCCAACCACCTTGTGTGTAGGATCAATGGATGTTGGACGGTGGTGCTCGACACATGACGGGGATCAACTCAAATTCACAAAGCTTCGATTCAAACGACAAGGATCGGTAGCCTTTGGGAATAACGCAAGCTCAAAATCATCGGATCGTGATATCGAGCTTAACTCGAATTTTGTTATTAAAAATGTATTACTTGTAGAGAATTTTGAATATAACTGCTTAGCGTAAGCCAATTGTGTGACAAAAACTATAAGGACGTATTTTTAGAAAAAGAATGTGTAATTAAAACAAATGAAACAGCTAAAACAATACTCAAAGGAACTAGGACAAATAACATTTATACAATTAACTTAATCAAATCCAAATGTCTTATGACACAGAAGAGGAATCATGGTTGTGGCACCGACGACTCGGTCACTGCACCCCCAAGACTCGGCCCACAAGATGAGTCAGAGTGGCTTAGTCAGAGGTTTACCCAACCTCAACAACTTGGTTAATAAAATCTGTAATGCTTGTCAACAAGGAAAACAACCTAGGACACAACACAAGTTAACTAACCAAGAACGAACCTCAAGTGTACTTGAGCTCCTGCATATGGATCTATTCGATTCACATGGAGCCAAGTCACTCAATAAAAGTCAATATTGCTTAGTCATAATTGACGGCTACTCGAGTTTACAGGTTAGGTTCATCAAACATAAAAATGATACCTAGATCAATTAATCAATCTATTCAAATTAATCGAGAATCAAAAAGACCTTAAGGTTAAAAGACTTAGAAGCGATCATGGTGGTGAATTCGAAAATCAAAGGTTCACCGACTTCTGTAACCTAAACGGATACCACCATGAATTCTCTTGCCCTAGGACCCCTCAACAAAATGGCCTAATGGAGCGGAAAAACCGAACTCTACAAGAAGCCGCTAGGACCATGTTAAACGAATATAACCTACGATAGGTTTTGGGTGATAAGTTAGCGGCTTGCTATGTCCAGAATAGGATCCTTATGGTAAAGAGGCACCTTAAGACCTCGTATGAGATTTATCACGATAAAATACCTAACATCAAGTACTTTAGGGTAGGTACATATTCTAAACACTAAGGATTACCTAGGGAAATTTACATCCAAAACCACGACCGGAATATTTCTAGGATACTCGACTACAAGCCGAGCTTATAGAGTATATAACCACGACACCCTTAGAGTCGAGGAGACTATCAATGTAGTATTTGATGAAGGACACGAACCTACAAAACCCCCGACAACCCCAATTAGAGAGCCTACTCATACTAGACCTAACTCTGACCCTGAGATCGAGTCTAATCCACATCAACCAACTTCTCTTGTCGACCAAGTGACAAGTGATCCGAGTCAAACTAGTGTTCAACCAAGTCACCCCATTGATCAAGCATTAGGTGACACAAACCCAACCCAATCTAGGATTGGACTAACCACCCTATCGATCAAGTGATAGGAGATCCTAATCTAGGAGTTCGAACTAGAGCATCCTATAGGAACCTTAGTCAAATTTCCTTAATTTCAAAGATAGAACCCAAATCAATTGAACAAGCTCTTCTTGATCCCGATTGGATTATTGAAATGCAAGAAGAGCTAGCTCAATTTACTAGGAATGAAGTGTGGGAATTAGTACCACCACCTAAAGACAAAACAACAATTGGAACAAGGTGGGTGTTTAGAAATAAGCTTGATGATAAAGGTGAAGTAGTTAGAAACAAGGCTAGGTTAGTCGCCAAAGGGTTCAATCAAGTCGAAGGCTTAGATTACGACGAAACCTATGCCCCAGTAGCTAGACTCGAATCCATTCGAATGTTGCTAGCTTATGCCGCACATCGAGGATTTAAGCTATTTCAAATGGATGTTAAGTCGGCATTCCTAAATGGATACATTAAAGAAGAAGTTTATGTTAGCCAACCCCCCGGATTCGAAAATCTAGATAAACCCGACCATGTTCTAAAACTTAAGAAAGCTCTCTATGGACTTAAACAAGCTCCTCGAGCTTGGTACGAGAGACTTTCAATCCATCTCAAGTCAAAAGGGTTTAACCAAGGCTTAGTTGACCCAACTCTCTTCGTAAAAACCTTAGGTAAAGAAATATTCATAGCTCAAATTTACGTAGACGATATAATTTTTGGAACCTCTAACTCAGCCTTACTAAACGAGTTCGTTTCACTCATGGAAAGTGAGTTTGAAATGAACTTAGTAGGCGAGTTAAGTTTCTTTTTAGGTCTACAAATTAAACAAACTAAGGATGGTATATACCTATATCAATAAAAATACACTAAGGAGTTAATTAAAAGATTTGGAATGCAAGACGCTAAGATAATAAACACCCCAATGGCGATTAATGTTAACATAGGAGAAGACCTAGAAAGTAAGTCCATTAACTTAAAGTACTATAGGAGCGCGATAGGAAGTCTCCTATACTTAATCATGATGTCGACGACATCCTATTCGCGATAAGTATGTGCGCCGTGTTTCAAACCTGCTAAGGAGTCTCACCTAACCCTAGTTAAGCGTATCCTTAGATATCTTAAGGGTACACTTAACGTTGGTATTTGGTACCCTAGATCTACGGAGTTCGAACTAATCGGCTACTCCGATTCGGATTATGCCGGTAGTAAACTCGATAGAAAGAGCACGAGTGGTTGTTGTCAACTACTCGGCTCAAGTCTAGTGAGTTGGTGCAGTAGGAAGCAACATTGTGTTGCCTTATCTACCACCGAAGCCGAATACGTTGCGATGGGTGAGTGTGTAACTCAGCTTCTTTGGATGAAGCACACTCTCCGAGACTTTAGGTTGGACTTCACCAAAATTTTTGTAGACAACATAAGTTCGATAAATCTAACTAAGAACCCTATATGCCATTCAAGAACAAAGCATATAGAGGTAAAACACCATTTCATTCGAGAACATGTAGCCAACGGCTCCATACAACTCGAATATGTTGACTCGAAGTCTAACCTAGCAGACATATTTACTAAACCACTACCCGAAGCCGAATTTAGTCTCTTGAGACGAAAATTAGGCATGTGCGTAATAGAATAGGTTTTGCAAATTATATTACTACTATTTCCTACTTTTTCATGAAACTAGCATAGGTCATACCTTAGATATCATGCACCTATAGATTTAAGGAGCCAATACATCTCACAACACATAGGACTAATGTGTTTGTGTACTTAGCCACGTAGATGGGCGTGAGATGTTAGGACCTTACTCCTGGTTCCGGATGTAGAGCTAGTGCATCGCTATGAACCATGGAGTATAATCATACATACTAATCGACTCACTCAGATCTGGTTGATCCTTCATATCAATCAAGCCAAATATGAGTCGAACATTTCATAGATGAGCTTATTTTCAATATACTATTTTAATAAAAAAATGTGGAACATGCTTGGACTTTAAATTTAGCAATTATTTTGATTTCCACACACCCCTTACTCTTTTCGATATACGGCAAAAGGGGGAGAAAAAGGCCAAAGTTAAGGGGTCAAATTTTTTCAAATTTTTTGATAACTTAACTCTTACTTCATGTTTAAACCAAAAGTTAACTTTAGGTTTTGAGAACTTATTTAACTTTTGACAAAAGGCCAAGTTAAGAGAATTCTTAACTTATTTATGTCGTTAGTGTTTTACTTAAGGGGGAGAAAGGGCTTAACTAAAACGTTTTACTAAAGCTAATTTTAAAACGTTTTACTAAAGCTAATTTTAAGTAATGTTAATTACTTAAAGCAACCCTCAAGGGGGAGGATTAAGGTCTTTCTTCAAAGACTCACCCTCGGTCAAGGGGGAGGTTTCCTCAAGGGGGAGTACTTGAAGAAAATCCTTACTACTCCAACTTAATCTTCAATTTTTTTTCTCTCATGCACATTATTATTCTTCATGCTTGCTTAACTTTGTATGTGGGTTTGCCATAAATCAAAAAGGGGGAGATTGTTGGTGCAGTGGGCACCTAAGTCGAACCTATGTATTGATTATAGCAAACGATACAAAGTTAAGCTTATATTGTTATCTCACGAGCTAAATCAAGTGTGCAGAAAAGTCTCAATGCTGGAGCTGAAGGCTAGCGACACCCGGAGGAAGCCGCGGTGGTCGGGCGACACACGAGTTACTCGGAGGAGAGCCAAGGAATCGAGTGGAAGGCCGGAAGCAAAAGCGACAAGTAAGTATCGAGGTAAGCTCGTGTGTGCAAGCGTAAGTGAGGTCGTGTCCTTTGTACGGGGGCGCCCTTAGGCGACGATCAACCCAAGACTTCGCATGGAAGGTCTATGTTGAGATCGGACTGCAAGTGGCAGTAGAATTCACTTGTATTTTGAGCTAAACTCCTTTTTTAGTCAAAAATCGTGGCTGCCAGTTCAACCGGCCAGTTCAACCGGCTGCAGTTCAACCGGCCAGTTCAACCGGTGGTCAAAAATCAGCCTCGAGGAGTCAAGCTTTATCACCATTTTTCAAGGAGTTTTGTGCCCATTTGTGATTGGTTGAAGACCCATTCGTTGAGGGGCTTAAAGGCTCTAAAAGGAGGGCCAAACCTAGGGTTTTTCATCAATTCAAAAGCTTCCAAGTGCTTCCGATACGCTCCGACTCTCCGACATCCCTACGACGAAGCGCTGCCGAGACGACGACTAAAGCTTCAACCTCCAATCCTTGAAGTCGTCGGTATAATCTTTAATTTTGTATAAGTTGTCTTTATTTTCAAGCTTTAAATCATATCAAGGAGAGGGGAACTGTCCCTCTACCTTGAATCTTTATTGAGTTTTTGTATTCGCTTAACTCCTATCTCTATCGAGAAGGAGTTCGTTTAATATTTGCCCTCCGTGCGTGGTCAAGGACCATTAGGGCCTTGGAGTAGTAGCCGTAGGCTACGAACCAAGTAAAAACCCCTCGTGTTTTTATTTATTTATTGCTATCTTTCCGCTGCGTTTACTCGTGCCAATTCGAACGATTACGAAAAGTTTTTTCTTATCGCTATTCACCCCCCCCCCTCTAGCGCTCAAATCGATCCAACAGAAAGATTTCATTCAAATGAAAAAAGAGGCGAACGCTGAATTTCGACGGTGGCATTCGCAGACAGAGACTCAATATTGTTTCCAAAATGAGAACGAGAGCTATGAGTCACCATGTAAATTTTATCTAGAACCAAGTCCCCACTTAGAAGCCTTGCAAGATGAAGTTACTAGGGAATGAAAGGAGCATAGTCAACAATTCACGGAGTTTATGCGACAAAATCTGGTAGATGAAGAAACCCAATGGCTAGAAGGTGGCTTTGATGACTGGATTACACCTAATATGGCAGAGACTCACTTTGAGCGAATGAATGAGGGAGACATAGATGACATAGGAAGTAAAGTAGGACAATCCATTCAATCACTACTAGAAGGAGAACTTGAGGATTATATAATTGATACTTTAATCAAGGAGTGCATTGCTTCAATCAAAACACCTCCTAACCTCGAGGGTCTAGAAGAGCCTGCTTAACCCTCACCAAAACTTTAGTTACCAATAACGAAGCTCATCTAGTGATTTGTGATGATAAAATTTCATTCGACCTAATAGCATCTACTAATCAATCTTTTGGTGAGAATATTTGTGGTGAGTTACATTATTTACAGCATATGGATGAAACAGAATATCATGATCAAACGCTTGATGATTCTTTAAAGATAAGCATGTTCGCTCTCGAACCAAGGAAAAAATAAATATCTTGCCCCTCCACGAGCAAGATTTAAGAGATATGGTGATAAGGGACCACAAGGGAGGAGGCATAAGGTGAGCAAATATCTTGCTCCCCCACGAGCAAGATTCAAACACCTCGAATGAAACATAGGAATAAGGTCGAGCTAAAAGACCTTAAACAAAGCACTTCTTGAGAGGCAACCCAAGTTTAGTTTTTAAGTTTTCCTTTGATTGTATTGCATGCATTTAGTTAATTTGAGCTTTGATTTCCATTTCGGTTAGCATTAGGACTAGAAGAGAACTTTGCTAGGTAAAAATAAAATCCATATTAGCTTACACGGCGAAGCGTATGAGAAAATTCGGACTGTTATGCAAAAAGGGGGGGAAAAGGGGACACATGGCCTACCTGTGTGTTTTCCCACGGTCATGCCCGACCAACCCGAGGCGCACACGGCCTGGCCTTGTGTTTTCACACGGTCGTGTCGCGCAAGGGTTAAGTAGGGCAAGCCGTGTGTTTTCGCCCCATTTGCGCCGTGTGCTTCGATTTTTCTTGCCTAGCCATGTGGATCCTTCTTCCCCACCACCTAGAAGCTTTTCCAACCTTCAAGGAAGCCAAAAGAAGCAAGGATGAGGAGGACCAAGTGAGTAGCATCTCGATCTGGTGCTTCGGAGCGACGAGAAAAGAGAACCAACACCCCACAAGCTCCGGAGGAAGGTAACGCTCTTCCAACCCTTCTTTTTTGCAACAATGAACATAGGGATAGATATAACATGCTTTCTACTTGCAAACTCACTGCAACTAGGTATCTTGATGAAGATTTACTAGAGTCCTTAGGGTTGTTGGGTGACATTCAAGCCATATTTGTAAAAATGGGGTGGGAAAAGATAATGAGAATAAGACACACAACCTACCTTAGGACAGTTTTAAAATTTTTGAGTTCCTTAGAAGCGGAAATTTTAACGGGTAGAGAGAGCAAAGAGGGTAGGATCACCTTTAGAATATTTAACATTGAGCATGACCCTTCACCAATGGAATTCATGCTTTGGCCTGCCGAGTGGGGGAGAGAGAAGAACCCCTATTAGGTTTAACTCTCAGATATTTTGAACCGAATTGATAGGGGAGCACGCTTACGACCCTTCTAGGGCCAAAGCGTCGCGCCTCCAAAACTCTATTTTTTGATACCTCCACCGCATCATGGCCAGTACTATATTTGGTCATGGGGAGAGTGACGGTGTAGTAAGAGCTAGCGAGCTGCTTTGCCTCTGGGACATGCTATAAGAAAGGAGTAGCATCGATGTAGGGTCCCACTTCATCAGACACTTAGTGAAGATAGGCAAAGCAGCAAGAGAAGAGATTAATGTGGGAGGCCTACTTACCCATATTTGCCATAGAATGGGGTATTAGAGTATAAAGGGGAGCCCTAGGATCAACCTAGGAGTGCGTATGGCGATGAAGATGATTGTAAGAGAGGGACACTCCTTATGCTTTGTAAGGAAAAACCTAACGGCCCATAGGCTCCTCGACCCTGATCGTACCACCATCACCACACGTGCCAACTTGCGCTTGGACCTGATAGTGGAGTCCCCTCCATATGAGGGACCATCCACATCAGCGCCCATATCTCCCCCTTTGCATCACTCTCCCTCCAGTCCACACATGCATAGGAGCCCACCTAGTCCACGTCGACATGAGCCTGCACTTGCACCACCACCTTTTTCTACTTTTAAGAAAGATGCAGTCACGTGGCCTATTATTTCTCGAGTTCCATTCGCGCCTCGGCGACATATCTGACGCGGCGAGACCAGGCGATGATGGAGGAGCGGGCGCCTACACGTGGGGGAGTTCCAGGCTTAGGGAGCACTTCCAGCGGGCTGAGGAGTTCTACAACGAGGTCCTCATCTACTTCCAGGGGGAGGTTGCCCGTCGCCAGGATGAGGCCGTCTACCGCCAGGAGATGCGACAGCACATGCATGCCCAGCAAGCATAGTGGGCTAGGGAGGAGGAGCACTGAGCAGCCGATGCATCCACCAGTTCTCAGATCGACCACATGTACATGTTGCATCAACGGCTCAGTGGCAGGTTCTCCCAGGATCCCAAGATTTCGAGGCTTCCAGACTTTCCACCTCGTCCACCATACTAGAGGTATACTTTCATTTAAGTCTGGGGGGGCCCAAATTTTATTTTATTTCTAGCAGTAGTTTCTTTCCTGATATTTGCATTATTGTTAGCATTCATTTATTCATGCATAGGTTGTTGAGTTTCTTTCAGTACTTAGTTTTTGTTATCTGTAAAGCTGCCTCAGTAATATTTTTGTTAAAAGTCTTCTTCATGAGTTGTTTCCATGAGTAGTGTAACTTTGTTTACCTTGTCATATTTTATTTTATTGGCTATGAATGAATATTCTAGACCTACACCGGTTAGCTTCTATTTTTACACCTACACATTTCGAACATTCTGAAAGAGAGAGTCTAGTACATACCTAGTTATGATTCATCTTAGTAGTTTAGTACTTTGGAATCCACATGTGACTCTAAGACTGTCATTTTAGTTACTGAAGATTGTCGGATTGTGTAAGCTCATTCAGAAAAATCAAAATCCCAGTGAGCCGAAAAATAAAAGAGAGAAAGGAAAAGAAATAAAAGAGAGAGAGAAAAAAAATGAAAAAAAAAGAAAAGAAAAAAAAAGAGAGATTATGAGGGATAAAAAATAGTTGTCGTGGGTGGAAATGACTATGTGCCCCTTTGAGATCGAGTTAGGTTACTGGGGAAACACCTATCAATTTCTCTCAATACCAAGCACACCTTTGAGACTTTGTGCTATATGTAGGGAACGACCCTCGCTTTGGGCAGGTAAGTGCCTAAGAGCTGGAGATCTTAGGAAAGCTATAGAATGACGACTTAACTCACCATGGAACGAGTATCCCCTAAGAATGATTCGCTTAGCACGAGCACAAGGAGCTAACTTAGTGAATTTCTAGAATATATTTATTTTGCTTTGATTGCAAATACCACTTGATAAATTTAGTTAACATGCTAAGTATAGAATAATATCCTTTTAAAATTTCATGGCACTGAGATTTGCTTGAGGACAAGCAAAGATTTAAGTCTGGGGAAAGTGATGTGAGCAAAATATATAGGGTTTTAGGAGTAATTTTCGCTCACATCTCATTACATTTTATGTTAGTTTCATGCATATGTCACTTTATTTTGCATGCATTTCCTATTTTCTGGTTCGGAGACCTGCTCTTTGTACTTTTATGTGCAGGATAACATTTCATGGGAAAAAGGCACACTTTCGGAGCAAAAGAATGACATTTTGCAACTAGACATAGAAGGGGACATGGCCAGGGCATGTGGCTACACACAGCCGTGTCCTATGGGCGAGATCAGCCACCCCAGGGCCACACACAGCCAGACCATGTGGAAACACACGGTCGTGTGGCGGCCGAGCAGATTGACACGGGTAGGGTTTTTTCCAAATTTTGCAGCGATCCGATGTGATGTCTATATAAGGATAACTCTGCTCAAACCCTAGGGGGAGGCACGATGGCTGGGATGGCACACCGAAGCCCTAAAAAGCTTCGGGAACTCGCAACGGGGAGGACAAACACCGTCGGAGATCCAAGTTCTACACTTCAACGCCAGAGAGAAAGCCACATTGGCATTGTAAACTCTAGTTCTCGATCTTTATTTACTATTGATTCGAACATGAACATGCCTTGTGATTTTCCTCTCCTATCTATGGAGTAGTTTCTTCGATTCTAGGATTAGGGAGTAGCTTGTGTGCATATGACATGTTGCTTTAAATTGAATTCTGTTATTGAGTTTGAATTTGCATTTGGGATTTGTTTATACCGATATCTATGTGTGTTTGGTTTTCTACCTGTTGTGCTTAGGCGATACGAGGGGTGACAACCCTCATATCTAAGATTTAGGGGATTTATACAAGGAACCTAGGGGTTAGCCTGATCTCCTGTAACCATGGGTAGAAGAATGCGATAGAACTGGAAACGGTTCATCGCAGGGATTGATTCGGCATCCTCATACCGCCTATCTCGTCCTTGTAAGGCAGAGATAGCTCCCGATAGATGTGGTGGCTCATCGGGAGAGTGTATGATGTCCCTTCCACAAGACCATAGTTAGACGTTTAGACAACACCCAGTTGATAACATGTTTTGCGACACACAAGCGAAACCAAAGTCCTAGAATCCCTTTAAAAGATCTCACAGGAAGCTCCTTTCTTCCTCCGTGTGACACCGTACTAGAGTTTAGTCCACCGACAACCCTCACAATCGTAACTTTTAGATTGACTTCCAAACAATAACATCCACTGAATAAATCGGTACTCGAATCTCAGTCCATGTGGGATCGATAATCTTTTTATTACTTGACGACATCCGTGCACTTGCGGGCGTTGAGCATGAGCGCGCGCTTCGAGTCCTCGATGGTATCCATCACGATATTTGAGATCGCGTTCGTGTGCATCATCTAGCAAGTATGAGGGCATCATACTTGGGGTAAACCTCATGGTTGAGGTGTAGCAGTCGATTGGGGTTATGGATCAATCGACTGGTCAAGTGTTTTGACACTTGGCAGTCGAGTTGACTCTGAGCAGTCAACTAGCCAGGAATCGACTGGCATTCAACTGCGACCGCGTAGCCTTGGAAGTTGACTATCGGCATTGGGCAGTTGACTGATGACTTGATCAGTCAACTGATGTGGTGGTCAATCGACTGATGGTCGAGGACACGAGCACAGAATGTCTCTGAGTTGACTGTTAGGGTTTGGCAGTCAAATGGAGGCATGAATAGTTGACTGATGGGTATGATCAGTTGACTGATGGTCTATCCATTGAAACTTGTCCAATGTGGATTAAGTCATTGTCTCACAGCTACAAGAGCAGTCGACTAATAGGTAAGAGCAGTCAACTGCTAGGAGGAATCCAACCTGAGTTGCAGCTTTAAAAGGAGATCGAGGAGAGGGATTTTGGCATGGTTCTTTGAGGCGATTTGGAGCGATTTGTTGGTGCAAGTCAGGGTCTTCAAGTGTGGCTCAAGCAAGCATTCAAAAGAGTTTTTGTAAAGTGTTCATTACTTCTTTTGTTGTATTTACTTTGTATTTTCTTGTTTTATCTTGTATTACTTTTATAATCTGTTGTAAGAGGTGTCCTCCACCTCTGGAGTGTTTTCCGAGAAGAAGAGTTGATTAGTAGTGGTGTTTTGCATCGCTAGAGCTCATTTGAGCTCAAGCCATGGAGTGGGAACCCTAAGGTTCCGAACCACGTTATATCAATTGTGTAATTGTGTGCTTGTGTTTTTGTTTATGCTTCATTATTATTTCCACTGCGTATATTAATGAGAATTATAGACAAACACACAAGCACGAATGAATTCTATCAAACGACGAGAATGCGCCATTCACCCCCCCCCCCCCTCTAGCGCTCACCGAAGATCCTACAGTGGGTTTAGGTTCTTCCCTAATCTAGGGTCTCATGCATTTGTCTAGGCAACTCTATTTTATTCCTTTATCATGGGACTTCAAATCATGTCATTGTCCTTAATTTCATTTTAAATTATCCTAAATGCATGAATTATGATCGTGGCATAAAAACGTGCATAAATTAAAGCATATGCTTATTAGTGTCAGTCCTTATTGTCAATCATGAGATGATTGATTAGGGATCATATATATCATATTTCATTAATAACAGGCAAGATTTTCTTATTATATTATTTCTTATATGTGCTATATGAATAATGTAATAGTGTCCTTGAATAGTAGGTTTTACAGCATATAAATTGGTTGAATTGATAGTGAGAGTGTATATATATATATATATATATATATATATATATAACACTACTCTTAATTATTCCTAGTCGAGTATTAATATGCAAGGATAATATTAATGCATAGAGACTAACATGTTGGTCAATTGATGACTTAATCTCACAAGTCATGGATATGTGATATCAAGTTGACACATGGATACATATTAGAGACTATGTACTGAATTGACCCATCATGAGAATGTTTCATGGATCATTATATGAGTGTCATAAATATTCTCATGTGACTATTGGTATGAATAATCCCTAGACCTGAAGTCACTATGGTTCCCTACATAATGAGTTGTATACTTTAACTTAGTCAAATGTCACCCGTAACAGGGTGACTATAAAGGCGATCACTGGGTATGCAATAAGTTATGCGGAGGGATGTGAGTAATGTAGATGGGATCTATCCCTTTCATATAGCGAAAGTGATATCTATGGGCCCCTTGATAGAGTAGGACTGCTAAAATGTATGGTCATGCTCAAATAAGTCAATATGAGATATTGAGCTTATTTGGATAAGTAGTCTACTTGGAGATCAAGAAACTCATAATTGATAAGAGGATGACACAGTCTATGTCTCATTGATCAATCTAGATATCAAGGATAGAAGGACTGAATCATACAAGATAGTAGTCACGAAAAGGTTATGTCGAATCTCGACATTCTCGTCACTTGGGTAGCAATGATGTATTGCTAGATGTCGCTCACTGCTTATGCCTCTAAAAGGGTTTTAGAAACATTGTCAACGTTATGAGAACCTATTGGGTCACACACTTAGGACATGTGAGTTGGAGATGGCTCATGTGATTAGCCATTGGGTCATTGGATTGAGTCTAATATAGATTAGACTCATTGAGTGGGACTCGAGGTATACCCAATGAATTTGACCCGAGTTAGACTCAAGTCAAATTCGGATTAAGTAGGACTCAAGGTATACTCAATGAATTTGACCCAAGTTAGACTCAAGTCAAATTCGGATTGAGTGAGACTCACCATTAAGAAGGGTTGCATGATCATTAAGATGGGATTAATGAGTTATTAATTCCATGGAAACCAAGAGTCACAAACCCTTCATATTCAATGGTTGAATATAAAAGAGGATTTGATGAGACTTTTGTTTTTCATGTGTGTGTTGGTTTTTGCTTGAGTGTGATCTTGTTCACCTTCCTCTTCTACCTTCTTGGCCGAACCAACATCTTGTGGCTAGCACCACAGTTTGGTTCCTCTTCATCTCACGGTTCGTGTGGATACTGTGGAGGCATGGACATCCTGACCACGCTGAGATCTGGACACCTTGAATGCAAGTGTTGCTGACGGGATTGCGAAGGGCTCGCATCGAAGGTAACTACGAATCTCATATGATAGAATCGATCAAACGAGCATGGTTTTCGCATGGATCTCTGAAGGGATCCTATTTTTCCACTACTTATGTGCTTGTAAAATATTTCCGAGCGTGCATGGATTCCCTACAATGCCAATAATCATGATGTCATAGCATAAAGATAGACCTAAATACAAACATGACATACTAACTTAGCATTTTCATGACATTTAAATAATCAAATGAAATATGATGTCATGACATGACATATGACAAACAAAGCACGACATATAAATAAAGTCATATACAAATACCTAAGTTTTAACCCAAATGCCATTTTATAGTATTATTCCAATTTTGACATAATAAACCAAATCTCAAGTGTGCCAAAAATCTTAAATGGCACACCATTTACTCTAACCTAGTTGTGCCAATTATAATTGACTTTTCAAAATTCTCAAATTTTATTGGCACATCCTAAAATATTTTAGGATAAAAATCTAAATCTTATTTCCAAGGTATCACATAACCTTGAAAATGTCCTAAAGTGTCAACTCTACCATGGTTGGGTTAACTATCCATCCATTTAGGGTTGACACACCCTAACCCATCTAGCATGAGGGAATCACGCCCTTAGAAATCCAAAATCTATTTGAGCTTTTTGGGTTAATTAGGTACTCACTAGGGATAACTTCCCTTAGTACCTTCCTAATGACCTTTCTAGACTTTGAAGCCTTAATCATTTGGGTCTTATCTAGGTTAACCCTAGAGATAACTTTCCTTGTAATTTTGTTAGTGGCTTTCCTAGGTTTCTTTGAAACCTTAGCTATTGACATCTACCATGGTCAACTCTAGGGATGACTTTCCTTGTGACCTTGGTTTTTCTAGACCAAGATTTAGTTCCATAGTCAAATGGAACATTGTGGTAAGTAGGCATTACCTTCTTAGACATAGGCTTGTGACTCAAGCCTTTCCTGTCCTTTGGTAGTTTTTGCCTCCTAACACCTAAACTTTCCCATTAGACCCTTTTACTTGAATTTGTCATTTTTACAAGGGCATTTTCTAATTTCTCAAGCCTTTCCTTCTCTAATATCTCAATTTTTGAATTTCCATTATTTCTTGAGATATTCTTCTTCCTAGGCATGTGTCTAGATTTCTTTGGATTTATGCCTAGATTCTTATTATCCTTAGGTGGGATTGACCTAGAATTATTCTTAGGCTTAATTTCATATGATTTAGCCCCTAAACAAAAATGTTTATTTTTAAATTGATCCTTGGGCTTACTACTAGCATGCTTTTTATTATGAACAATAGCAAGAAAATTTCTTGCATGCTTTTGATTATTACGTAAATAAGGAGCATTATTGAAATATACCTTAGGGTTTGCCTTAACTCCCCTTACATTTGAGCTCTTCCTTTTGTCCTTGGTAATGTGACTCCCCTTATGACATTGGCTCCAGTAATGTCGCTTTTGTTGTCATTTGAAGTACATTATGTGCTCTTTGCTCTTACTAGTTGGGACTCCGGCCACCTTGACTTTCTCCATCCTTTTAGGTGTCGATTGAGCCTTCTTGACTCTTTTGGGCATTTGCTCTTATAATGCCCATGTTTTCTACACTCAAAACAAATTATGTGATCTTTATTCTTAATAATTGCATTTGAGTTACCTTCCTTGGTTGGGAATTTTAGTCGATTCTTCACTCCTCCGGATGTAGACGGCTCTTCTTGCTCTTGCTTTAGAGTTGAAGACCTCGCCTCAATCCTAGAGGTGAAAGTTACCTCAATTTCCACTACCAACCCGGATGTTGAGCATCCTCAACATCCAATTCTTAAGCTCTTAGGATAATGATGTGCTTTCTTCTTGAGCATGAGAGATGAACACTTTAATTCTTCTTCGACTTTCTCCTCTACTTCTTGGTGAGGATTCTTCATGGAGCTTGACTAATTTGCTTCACAACTCCTTAGCATCCTTACAATCTCCTACCTTATGCAAGATGTCACTAGGAATTAAGTTAGTTAAAATTAACATTTCTTTTTTTATTAATTTTGTATTTCCGATTTTTCTCTTCGGTCCACTTCTTTTTCTTGAGAAATATTCCTTTCTTGTCCTCGGGAAGATCAAAACCATCTACAACACTAAACCAATAATCTATATCATTCATCAAAAAATATTTCATTTTACCTTGCCAAAATGCGAAGTCTTTGCGTTGAAGAAAGGTGGAACTGTTGTGTCATATCCTAATCCATTATGGGGTAACTCCATCTTTCCTTTTCAACCTCTAGCGCTTTGCTCCTTTTGGCGGTTAGTCCGGTGAAGAGCGACCCGCTCTGAACCAATTGCAGAGGAATCGATCATCGCACTAAAGGGGGTGAATAGTGATTTCTTGCGATTTCATCATTCGATAGCATTCGTACTTGTCTACAATTCGTTAGCACAGCGGAATATACAAAATAGCATAAACGAAAACAACACAAGCACTACACCACTACTTTACGTGGTTCGGAACTAGGGTTCCTACTCCACGGTCGGTCTTTAGTGTCTACTCTACTAAACCTCATCTCCTTCACAGAATATAATCCGGAGGTGGAGAAACCTTGTACAATATAAATGATTACAATAATAAATAAGGAAACAATCAAATACAACAATATATAAAAGCAAATACAAGAAATGCAAAAAAAAATACTTTACAAGAAGCTTGCTTTTGATCACTTATTTGTTGGTTGCTGATGCACGTGAGCACGACCTCAAATCTCCGACGGAAACTGTCAAGGATTCAAAGCGTGCGCTCGCGCTCAATGCCCGTAAGTGCACGGATGTCGTCAAGCAATAAAAGATTATCGATCCCATGGAGACTGAGATTTGAGTACCATTTGTCTAGTGGATCTCGTTGTTCGGAGTGAATGTCCTAAAGTCTAGGGTTGCGAGGTTGACGACAGTCCTAACTCAAGTATGGTGTCACTCGGAGGAAGTGAAGGTAGGTTCGAAGTTCCCTAAGAGGATTCTAGGACTTTGGTTTCACTTGTGCTCCGTGGAACATGCTATCAACTAAATGCTTTCTAGATCTCTAATTACGATCTTACAGAAGGATCATCATACATTTGCCCGATGAACTTTTTCTTCTACCGGGAACTACCTATTCCTAACCAAGTTTACCTTTCGGATCATCAGAGCTCAAGGGGTTGATACCGTTGGGAGCCCTCTGTCACTAAGGACCCTCAACCCTTCTAGAGTTAATTTCTCCTACTTTGGCCCTTCTGCTAAGATAGACAATTGGGTACAAGGATGTCCTAATAATCCCTATGAAGAGTCGAAACGTATTTCATTTCATACTCTATCATATTCTACTATCTATAGTTATCGAGGGAGGACGATCGCAAGGTTCCTCCTTGGTTCTCCTAGGTTTTTGATACAAAGGTTGTCATCCTTTATATCAATGCACTATATATAGAATCAAAACATAATTTTCATCTATCCAAACAACACCCATTGCAAATATAAATTCAGGAACATAAAATATATTTGAACTAGCATGTCCAATGTACACAAGCTACTTCCTAATCCTATAATCAAAGTATCTACTCCATAGATGAAAGAGAATAGATACAAGGCAACATAGAATGAATCATTACAATGTAAATATATCTAAGAATGAAATCACAATATTCTTGGTCGTTCTATTTGGCGTTGGAGTGTAGATTTCGGTCCTTGATCCGCTTCCTTACTCCCCGTTGTGAGTCTCCGATGCTTTTCAGGGCACTGTCGTGTCGTTCTAGCCGTTGCGCCTCCTCCCTAGGGTTTGGGTGTGTCTTCCTTTTTATAGACATGAAGCAGGCTCTTCATAAATCCCACGAAAACTCTAGTCACATCAAAAATATCCAATGCCAGACGGCCGTGTGGAATCCTGATGTGAGCAAAACATATAAGGTTTTAGGAGTAGTTTTTGCTCACATCTCATTACATTTCATGCTAGTTTCATGTGTATGTTACTTTGTTTTGCATGCATTTCCTATTTTCTGGTTCGGAGATCTGCTCTTTGTACTTTTGCATACAGGATAGTATTCCAAGGAAAAAAGGCACACTTTCGGAGCAAAAGAATGGCATTTTGCAGCTAGATGCAGAATGGGACACGGTCAGGGCGTGTGGCTACACACGGTCGTTTCCAATGGGTGAGATCAGCCACCCCAGGGATGCACATGGCCTGGCCATGTGGAAACACACGGCCGTGTGGTGGCCCAGCAGATTGACGCGATTAGTTTTTTTTTCGGATTTTGCAGCAATTCGATGTGATGTCTATATAAGGAGAGCTCTGCTCAAACCCTAGGGGGGTATGACGGTTGGGACGACACACCGAAGCCCTAAAAAGCTTCGGGAACTCACAACGGGGAGGAAGAACGCCGTCGGAGATCCAAGTTCTACACTTCAACGTCGGAGAGAAGGCCACATTAGCATTGTAACCTCTTGTTCTTGCATTTTATTTCTGATATATTCAAACATGAACATGCCTTGTGATTCTCCTCTTCTATATATGGAGTAGTTCCTTCAATTCTAGGATTAGGGAGTAACTTGTGTATGCATGACATGTTGCTTCAAATTGAATTCTGTTTCTGAGTTTGAATTTGCAATTGGAAATTGTTTATACCAATATTTATGCATATTTGGTTTTCTACCTGCTGTGCTTAGGCAATATGAGGGGTGATAGCCCTCATATCTAAGATTTAGGGGATTTATACAAGGAACCTAGGGGTAAACTTGATCTCTTGTAACCGTGGGTAGAAGGATGCGATGGAATTGGAAACGGTTCATCGCAGGGATTGATTTGGCATCCTCGTACCACCTATCCCATCCTTGTAAGGCAGAGATAGCTCTCGATAGATGTGGTGGCTCATCGGGAGAGTGTATGATGTCCCTTCCACAAAACCATAGCAAAATATTTAGAACGCCCAGTTGATAGCATGTTTTGCAACACACAAGCGAAACCGAAGTCCTAGAATCCCTTTTAAAGATCTCGACACGCTTCTTTCTTCCTCCGTGTGACACCGTACTAGAGTTTAGTCCACCAACAACCCTCGCAATCGAAACCTTTAGATTTTACTTCCGAACAATTTCACCCACTGAACAAATCGATACTCGAATCTCAGTCCTTATTGGATCGATAATCTTTATTACTTGATGAGCGAGCGCTTCAAGTCCTCGACGGTCTCCGTCGCGAGATTTGAGATCAAGTTTACGTGCATCAAGTTTTTGGTGTCGTTGCCAAGGACTGATCGATTCGATATCGAATCGAGAAGTGGATAATTGGATCGGACTTAGGATAGATTTACTTTTCTTGTTTTATTTTATTTTATTTCAGTTTTGTTTATTCATTTGCTCTTTCCTTATCTATAATTTCCTGTGTATAACGATGCATGCTTTTACTTATGATTATGGTCAATTGAAAGCTGTAAGTTTTGGTAATATTTATTGTGAACATTGTGGTGAAACATAGCATACCATTAACGATTGTCCGGATATATTCGAACCTTCACAATTTGAACAAGAAGATGTCACCTACAATTACAACCAGTGGCCACAAGATGATTCCTATTCATATAGTTATGACCCTGGGTACTTAAACCCTCAATATTGTCCGCCTAAATCCCGACTGGAGCAAATGATGAAAGATTTCATTCAAATGAAAAAAGAGGCGAACGCTGAATTCCGACGGTGGCATTCGCTGACAGAGACTCAATATTGTTTCGAAAATGAGAACGAGAGCTATGAGTCACCATGTAAATTTTATCTAGAACCAAGTCCCCACTTAGAAGCCTTGCAAGATGAAGTTACTAGGGAATGAAAGGAGCATAGTCAACAATTCACGGAGTTTATGCGACAAAATCTGGTAGATGAAGAAACCCAATGGCTAGAAGGTGGCTTTGATGACTGGATTACACCTAATATGGCAGAGACTCACTTTGAGCGAATGAATGAGGGAGACATAGATGACATAGGAAGTAAAGTAGGACAATCCATTCAATCACTACTAGAAGGAGAACTTGAGGATTATATAATTGATACTTTAATCAAGGAGTGCATTGCTTCAATCAAAACACCTCCTAACCTCGAGGGTCTAGAAGAGCCTGCCTTAACCCTCACCAAAACTTTAGTTACCAATAACAAAGCTCATCTAGTGATTTGTGATGATAAAATTTCATTCGACCTAATAGCATCTACTAATCAATCTTTTGGTGAGAATATTTGTGATGAGTTAAATTATTTATGGTATATCGATGAAATAGAATATCATGATCAAACTTCTGATGATTCTTTAAGGATAAGCATGTTCACTCTCGAACCAAGGAAGGCAGCCAATAAATATCTTGCCCCTCCACGAGCAAGATTTAAGAGATATGGTGATAAGGGACCATAAGGGAGGAGGCATAAGGTGAGCAAATATCTTGCTCCTCTACGAGCAAGATTCAAACGCCTCAAATGAAACGTAGGAATAAGGTCGAGCTAAACGACCTTAAACAAAGTGCTTCTTGGGAGGCAACCCAAGCTTAGTTTTTAGCTTTCCCTTTGATTGTATTGCATGAATTTAGTTAATTTGAACTTTTATTTCTATTTCATTTAGCATTAGGATCAGAAGAGAACTTTGCTAGGTAAAAATAAAATCAATATTAGCTTACACGGCGAGGCATATGAGGAAATTTAGACCGTGGTGCAAAAACAGGAGAAGAAAGGGGACACACGGCCTAGCCGTGTGTTTTCCTACGGCCGTGCCCCATCAACCCGAGGCACACATGGCCTGGCTGTATGTTTTCACACGGCCATATCGTGTCAGGTTAAGGAGGGTGAGCCGTGTGTTTTCACCCCATTTTCGCCGTATGCTTCGATTTTTCTTGCCCTAGCCATGTGGATTCTTCTTCCCCACCACCTAGAAGTTTTTCCAACCTTCAAGGAAGTCAAAAGAAGCAAGGATGAGGAGGACCAAGCAAGTGGCGACTCGATCCGGTGCTTCGGAGCGACGAGCAAGGAGAACCGACACCCCTCAAGCTCAAGAGGAGGGTAACGCTCTACCAACCCTTCTTTTTTGCAACAATGAACATAGAGATAGATATAATATGCTTTCTACTCGTAAACTCACTGCTACTAGGTGCCTTAATAAAAATTTGCTAAAGTCCTTAGGGTTGTTGGGTGACATTCAAGCCCTATTTGCAAAAATGGGGTGGGAAGAGATAATGGGAATAAGACACTCAACCTACCCTAGGATAGTTCTAGAATTTTTGAGTTCCTTAGAGGAGGAAATTTTAATGGGTAGAGAGAGCGAAGAGGGTAGGATAACTTTTAGGATATTTAACATTGAGCATGAATGGACCCTCCACCAATTGAATACATGCTTTGGCTTGCCGAGTGGGGGAGAGAGAAGAATCCCTATTGGGTTTAACTCTCGGATATTTTGGATCGAATTGATGGGGGAGCACGCTTATGACCCTTCTAGGGCCAAAGCATCACGTCTTCAAAATCCCATTTTCTAATACCTCCACCGAATCATGGCCAGTACTATATTTGGTCGTAGGGAGAGTGACGATGTAGTAAGAGCTAACGAGCTGCTTTGCCTCTGGGACATGCTACAAGAAAGGAGTAGCATCGATGTAGGGTCCCACTTCATCAGAAACTTAGTGAAGATGGGCAAAGTAGCAAGAGGAGAGATTTTTTGGTGCAGGGGCATCAGATGATCGAACCTGTGTTTTGATTATGGCAAAGATGCAAAGTTAAGATTACATCGTTATCTCACAGGCTTAATCGAGTGTGCAGCAAAGTGCCAAAGATGGAGTTGAAGGCTAACGACACCCGGAGAAAGCCGTGGTGGACAGGCGTCACTCGAGTGATTTCAGAGGAAGCCGAAGGAATCGAGTGGAAGGCCGGAAGTGAAAGCGACATAGTAAGTATCGAGGTAAAGCTCGTGTGTGAGAGAGTAAGAGAGGTCGTATCCTTTTTACGGGGATGATCTTAGCGTAGATCCGACCAAATACATCTTATAGATGGTATAGGTCGAAATTGGACGGTCGGCGACCATCAAAATAATATTTTTATTAAGCTAACTTTGCCTTGCAGCTAGCATCGACTGCCAACTTGGAGGACTCGATCGTGCCCATCATCACGATGCGTAGTGACGATTCGATCGATGCCGCCATCACCGATTGATGATGGCCATCAGTCGACTGATGGTCAAGGATCAGCTTCGAGGAGTCAAGGCTTATCACCTCATTTCAAGGGGATGGGTGCTCATATCTCATTGGCTAAAGTTCCTTCAAGAAGGGGCTCAAAGGCTATAAAAGGAGGGCCTCTCCTAGGGTTTTCTCATCAATTCTAAGTGCTCAAAAGCCTCCACAATGCTACGACTCTCTGACGACTCTACAACGACGAAGTGTTGTCGAAACACCAATAACCCTAGCTTAATTTCTATTTCCTAGTTGTTGGTATAATCTTACTTTGTCGTCTCGTTAATATTGCAATTCTTTTTGTTAATCGAGGTTTTCTATCGTTGCATTTTACCTTAATAGAAGAGAGGGTTTGTCTCTCTATCTTTTACTTTCGAAGGTTTTTATAATCGTCAAACTCCTACCTCCAACGAGGAGTGTTTTAGTGAATTGCCCTTCGTACACGGTCTAGGACCGTTAGGGCCTTGGAGTAGTAGAACTTACTGAACCAAGTAAAAAATTTACTTGTCTCTTTTAGTTTTCATTTACATTTCCGCTGCGTTTAATTGTCTACCGAACGAAGTCGAAGAAAAAGTTTTATTGCTATTCACCCCCCCCCCTCTAGCGATCCGCTCGATCCAACAATTAGTATCAGAGCCGGGGGCGCTCAGATTCGGTGCAACCACCGGTCGAGCATTTTTATTTTCGTATTTGTCGCTTTAAGATTTCTCCCACTACCAATCCAAGACCAAGTCTTGGTACATAGTTTTTGGTTGTGTTTTTGCAAGTACTAATCGCCTTCAGAGTACCTCATGATCAAACGAGCATAACTTTTGCTACAAGTGGACTCACAAAACATTCTACCCACCAAATCGAAGCTCTCTGAGATATCTACACTTCTTACCATTACCCCCGTAACAAGCTATTTTCATTCCCAGAAATCGACGTTTAGTACCCTTTGGGGACATCAAGGTTGTGAGTACTTACTTTTGTTTAGTTTCTTATCTCTTTGTTTAACTTTCTATTTCTCATTTGTTTTTTTATTTCGCACTACTAATACAAGACTCGAGTCTTGGCAAGTTTTTTTTGTGTTTTTTTTGTTTTGTGTGTGCAAGTTTTTCTTTATGGCCCACATTGAGGGGTACAGCACCACCCGACCTCCGTTCTTTAGCGAAGATGATTTTCAAGCATCGAAAGGTGATGGAGTGTTTTCTAAAAACACAAGTCGAGTCTTGATAATCATCCAAACCGGCTTTGCTCTACCCACCAATGATCAAGGTGAGCCCTGATTTCAACAAGTGGACCAATGCAACCAAGAGGCAAATCAAGTCGATGCAAGAGAAACTCAAATTGCAATGCGGTTTGTTCAAGCAAGAGCTCAATC